>JAOSBK010000204.1:28506765-28525459 GCA_027568895.1 Erythroxylum shatona | reverse complement strand
ATGATTAAATTGCTCATTATTATTAGTTTTGTTCTTGATAATAGAGAGAAAAAAATTATATCCTTATTTTTGGTAACTCTTCAAAATCAGTTTTAATTTATAAAATATTTTAATAATTATAATTACTTTTTCTAAATTTAAATTTGTTATTATTATTATAAATTAAATAACAATAAATAATAATAACATTATGTTTCTTTAATTATTCATATTATTTTAATTATTTTGAATTATGATAATTATAATTTTCTTATAATTTGTTATTTTAGAAATTATTTCCGGAATTATTATAAGTTGTGGCAATTTTATATTCCTTATTATTATTCACAGTTATATTATTATTAATAATTAATATGGTTCTTTAATTATTCTTATTAATTTAATTGTTTAAATTTTTTATAATTATTAATTTTCTACTTACTATTATTCTTATTTTCAATAAATTATTTATTTATTAATGATATTAAATAATATCATTAAATTTTGTATTATTAGAATTAATAGGAATTAGTAATATATATATTTGTCATTGAAAACTAAGACGGAAGCTGAAGCAAAAGTAAGACAAAAGGGGAAGCAAACTAAGACGGAAGCTGAAACAAAACTAAAACGAAAGCAGAAGCAAACTAAGACGAAAGCTGAAGTAAAAGTAAGACGGAAGCGGAAGCAAACTAAGACGGAAGCTGAAGCAAAAATAAGACGGAAGCTGAAGCAAAAGTAAGACGAAAGCAGAAGCGAAAGTAAGACAAAAGCTGAAGCAAAACTAAGATGAAAGCAGAAGTCAACTAAGACGGAAGCTGAAGCAAAAGTAAGATGAAACCAGAAGCAAACTAAGACGGAAGCTGAAGCAAACTAAGATGGAAGCTGAAGCAAAAGTAAGACGAAAGCGGAAGCAAACTAAGACAGAAGCTGAAGCAAAAGTAAGACGAAAGCCCAAGCAAATTAAGATGAAAGCTGAAACAAAAATAAGATGAAAGCAAAACTACGACGGAAGCGATATAAGACGAAGACCCGATATTATGTCTGATAGTTAATTAGTTGAAGAATTTAATAATTATTATTATAATAATAGCCATCATAATAATCAATAATTAAAGAAACATAATGTTATTATTATTCAGTATAATTTAATTAATAATAATAATGAATTTAAAATAATAATAATTAACAATAATTCTTTTCCGTCTTACTTTTACTTTCGTCTTAGTTTATTTCGTCTCCGTCTTAGTTTGCTTCCGCTTTCGTCTTAGTTTTGCTTCAGCTTTCGTCTTCGTTTGCTACTGCTTTCGTCTTACTTTTGCTTCAACTTCCGTCTTAGTTTGCTTCCGCTTTCGTCTTACTTTTGCTTCAGCTTCCGTCTTAGTTTGCTTCTACTTTCGTCTTACTTTTGTTTCAACTTCCGTCTTAGTTCGCTTCCGCTTTCGTCTTACTTTTGCTTTAGCTTTCGTCTTACTTTCGCTTTTGTTTTCGTCTTACTTTTGTTTCAGCTTCCGTTTTCGTTTGCTTCCACTTTCATCTTACTTTTGCTTCAGCTTCCATCTTAGTTTGCTCTACTTGATTTCTTTAATTTTAAGCCTTAGTCTCCATATCTACATAAGAAGTGGTTTGTTTGCACATGCTAAGGACTTGTTTTGAGTTCATTGTTTTTAGCTTCCTTTCATAAGAATTTAAAGAAGAATGTATTATAAATTAAATTATATGTGCTAATTTTATATTCCTTATTATTATTCATTAACTGTTTAAATTTTTTATAATTATAAATTTTCTACTTACTATTATTCTTATTATCAATAAATTATTTATTTATTAATCATAACAAATATATATATCACTAATTAGTATTAATTCACCTTTAATATGTAATAAAATCTACCATTAATCTGAACATTTTATTTCTAAATTATTACTCATATTCATCTGATTAAAATATAAATTAAATTGATCACTAAATTAATTTCTTAACTGTTCTCTCACAAATATTTCCCAATTTATCGTCCATATTCTTCACAGTTTTGTCAAAATTTTGTAAGTTAGACTAAATTTTCCTTTAAAGTTTGACATTTGCGACCTCTTCAGTCTCTATTCCTTATTTCTCTCTGTTCCTATAATTTTCGCTGGTTTCGTTCTTTTTTTGAATTTTAAAATTGCTGCTATTTCTTTATCTGTTTTTTCCAGGCTTTCACCACATCATGCCTCCCACATCGAAGAAAAGTGTTGAACAAATTGAAGCTAAGTTGAGAACTGAAATGATCGTAGACATGGCGGCCCATTACAATGCTCCTTTCCCCATTTATTCTCCGAAAGAAGGTACAGGTACTTGGATTTTAAAGAAAAAACGATTCTTGCTCCACGATAATTTGGTTTCGCCCTCTTAAAACAAATAGGTTTGAAAGACAAAGTGATTAGATTCTGTAATAGAGGGGGTTGGGGACATTTCGTACAGATAAATTATCCCGTTTCTTCGGAACTCACATTAGAATTTTTTACATCATTGAAGTTTCAATGCAACAAACCTAAAAAGTTATGGTTCAGATTAAGAGGCGAACTTTATAGATTAGACGTAGATGGAAAGTACATACCTAACGTGTTCACTCATATTTCTGAATCTCTAATAAAATCTACGACAAAGAAAGCAACATTGATAGGAATGGGCTATTTAGCTACTGCTTTGGGTCAACATTTTGGGATTGATCTTAGCCAGCTGACATTTATGATCTTTCTGCATATAAGTTGAAATTCTCAGTTGACACTTCAAGTTCTACCCTCCAATGCCATTACACAATTCATCTAATTCAAATGAAGATGAAGCTGCAACCAAAGATTGGGAAAGAGTATATAGATTATTGGAAAACATTTCCAATAAAACACAAAACCAACTTGAAGCAATCAATAAATGACTTGATGAGATGGATAAAGACTTGCAAACCATTGCCCATCAGCAGCGAAGATTGGATAAGAAAATTCACACAACTTGGGTGACGACAGAACTTCACATTGAAACGCCACCTTCATCATCTACATTTTCTTTGTCAGACTCAAAAAATTCCTAGCTTCTTGTATCTATTTAATGCATTTTCTTTTTTATTTTCCTAAATGTTTTTTCCATATTCCATCATTGTTAATTTTGTCGTGCCTAATTGAATTACACAATAATTTTGGAATGCTCAAACTAATTAGTCTGAATTACACAGAGAAGTCAATATTACCTCTGTTTCCTAAATATTGTGAAAGAAAAAGAAGAATTAAAAAAATGGGAAAGATAAAAGAAGAGAATAAGATACTTATTGTATCATAACATAAATAAAATTAAGCAATATTATTACTTATCGTTTTACTTCGTATCATCTTAAACTTGGATATTTTCCTGTGTTTTCAAATTATAAATATTAAAAATTTGTAATGGATATTTTATTTGCAAAGTTTAAATATGTTATATTAAAAATATATAAGTTACAATATAATAAATGAATAAGTAAAATTAGTAAGTCAAAATTTGAGGTGGAAAATTTAAGCATTAAGAAAATGTATAGCATAATGTGTGTTATAAATGTAAAAAATATATAAACTAAGTAAAAACCTCAAACAAAATAAGTTTAAGATAAATAAATATTGTGTTATTTAAAATTTTGTGATAACATTATTAATATTTAAATTTTTATATTTATAATAATAAAAGAATAGAATTTGAGAGGAGATAAGTTACAGAAGTTGGTTTAGAATAAAAACAAGAAAAACGAAAAAAAAGGTAAAAAAGATTTGTAATTTTTGATTGATAAGATAATCCGCTTCGTTTTTATTTTTGTAAATATCGTTTCTTTTTTCGGATTAATTTTTTTCCCTGATCTTATTATTCTAACTACATTTACACTCAATTTGTTCTTATTATCAATAAATTATTTATTTATTAATGATATTAAATAATATCATTAAATTCTTGAGTATTATTAATTTTGTTTTTAATAAGAATAACGAATGATTACTATTATCATTATTACTATTATTATTATTACTATTTTATATATATATATATATATATTAACATATTTATGAAAAAATTATTAATGCTATTATATATATATATACACATTGTCTTCTCTACAATATTAATTCATTCATCTATTTTTTATTTAAAAATTAAGATTAGTTAATTCATATATTTATGCCAATATCATTATTGCTATTATATAAATATAATAGTATAATATATTTTATATTTTTAACACCGATCCAAAATTTTTTATTATTTTCCTTATTACGTTATAATTAATAAATTTCTTTAAACCCTTTATTAATAACAAAACATTTAACATTTTCCATTCGCTCTTCACAATTATAATATAACTTTATAAAATTTGCCTACTCTTTCCTTATATTATAACCCCACTAAATTTACTTGGCATTATCATTGTGTATCGCGCAGTTTTACTTTGCTAGTATTATAAAAGGTTGAAAAACGGAAGAAGAAAGACTGCCATAGCTTAATTAGTTAGTACAGTAGTTATTTATAAAGGATAACAATAAAAAATTAATTTCACTTTATTTATTATAAAATTAAAAATATTAAAAATATTATGATTAATTTTTATCAAATTATTTTAATAGATTAATATTAAATAATTGGAATGTCTTAAACCTTTAATTACATAATAATTTTATATTTTAAATTATTTGATAAAAATTTAATGAAAAATCTAATTCTAGTATTTTTAATATTATAATATATGTTTTTATAATTTTAAATTGTAAGAGTGTTGTTTATAAAAACTACCAAATATTTTAAAGTATAGTAAGAACTATCATGAATACTTTCTGGCCCGAATACTTTCTGCCCCATTTCAATAAATCTTATCAATATATTTATAAAATTAAATAGTAACCGAACAGAGGATCTCATTACTTGAATGCCAACTCCATCATTATTAAGCAGGAGCCATAGTTATAATCGGTACGAGTTTAAATGCCCACTCAACTGTCAAGTCCTGAAACATCAGCATCAAGTACCGAAGCCATATTTAAAATCGACTTGAATCATTGAATCGAATGCCAATTACAGAACTTAACATGTTACAAATAGGATGTTAAATAATGAGTCGGTCCAGACTTAGGCAGACATAGACAATTATGAATAAATTGTTTTAAAGATAAATTATTTAACTTTAAAATCACTAATAAACTACATTCATCTAATATTCATAAATTTAGTATATTTTCATTTTTAGTTCACTATTTTTTTAGTCACCAAATTGAAACTTGTAAATTAATAAAAGGTCATCTAACAAGTACATAGACATGAATTTCGATCTTACGTTTGACATTTCGAGATCTGACTTTGTTCCTGCGGTTTGGCAAAAGCTGATCAATCTCACATTACAGGTTGCTCGTGGTAAGGAACTATGGCCAGAGCAAAGCACTTCGTTTTAGTTCATGGAACTTGCCATGGAGCTTGGTGTTGGTACAAGATTGTCGCTTTACTCAAATCGACCGGCCACCGTGTCACTGCCGTAGACCTCGGTGCCAGTGGTGTCAATCCGAAACGATTCAATGAGGTCGTTTCCGTTTCTGACTATGCGAGTCCACTCATGAAGTTCATGACTTCTCTACATAACGAGGACGAGAAGGTGATTCTGGTTGGTCACAGCTATGGTGGCATGAGCATTTCACTGGCTATGGAGAGCTTCCCTGATATGGTCTTAGTTGCTGTTTACCTGACAGCTTTTATGCCCAGTTGTGTCAATCCACCTGCAGCCCTAGTACAGGAGGTAGAAATTTCAGTTTTCAAGTACTCTTTTCAGGCAATTTGTTGATGGAATATCTTGTTGTATGTCAAGGTGCAAACTTTACTTT
This sequence comes from Erythroxylum shatona, assembly GCA_027568895.1. Classification (NCBI taxonomy): domain Eukaryota; kingdom Viridiplantae; phylum Streptophyta; class Magnoliopsida; order Malpighiales; family Erythroxylaceae; genus Erythroxylum; species Erythroxylum shatona. The sequence continues at coordinate 28,519,615 of JAOSBK010000204.1, read as the reverse complement.
CTGGGTTACGTTCATTTTCTGTTAAACAGTTCTTTAAAAGGATCACAACGGAGTCGTTGTTGGATTCCAAGTTCTTTTATGATGATGGTGCAGAACAGCCACCAACGTCAGCTTTGTTTGGTCCACAACACTTGGGAACAAATCTCTATCAAAACTGCCCGCTGGAGGTAAGATGGGGATGACCAATCCATTTCAAACTAACAAATGGAAATCGAAGTGAGACGAATGAGATTGGCATTCTTTGCAGGATCTGGAATTGGCGAAAACGCTGATAAGGCCAAGTGGGCTGTTCCTGAAAGAATTGGGCAACACATATCTGCTCACAGAAGAGAAATTCGGGTCAGTGGATCGAGTTTACATCATCTGCGAGGAGGATAAACTGATAAAGAAAGATCTGCAGGAATGGTTCATAGAAAATAGCCCAACCACAGATGTGAAGCACTTAGCAGCAGCTGACCACATGGCCATGCTTTCGAAGCCCAAAGAGCTCTACTTGTGTCTCCAGGAGATTGCCGAGCAGTACTGAACGCAGAACAGTGGCAGCTGGCTGTTTGGTGAGCATTATAATGCTTGATTGTACTCTTCAGGAATCTCTGCCTAATTCTGAGTGTGATTGGAGTCGGCTCTGAATACATTAATAATCTATTGTATCCGTGTAACTATTAAATTTGAATTATGCTAAGATCTATTTGTACTAGATAAGTAACATGCGAGCACGCATCGGTGAAAATGTTTACGTCGTTGAATCTATATTTGTGTGAAAGAAAACTAATGTTTTTTAGTTGATGAGCGAAGATCAAGATACCCTGTTTCTCTATAATTGAAATAAAAAGGATTAGAAATGCCGAATGATTAAATTATTTTGATTGCATTAGTTTCCAATTATCACCGTTTAGGTGCCTTAAGTGGTACAGGAGCCTCTACAATGTCTTAAAATGTAAATTCTTTAAGATTCTTAAAATATTAAGGGGCACCGAATTAAAGTCTTCTAAATTTTCTCAAGATTACTAAAAAACAATTGAATAGGCTGTTGTTGTCCCTACATTTTTAGCAATGTGGTGGTGATAGAAATGCTAAGAATACCGTATCTGCATCCACAATATAATTGATTTTAGCACGGTAATGTATCAATACCGAATAATACTTAGTACTATTATAAATATTGCACTATATAATTTATAATTTCACTTTAATACTGTCTCTAAAAAGAAAATTAAAATAACAACAATTTATTTATTTTATTAATATTACTTTTTACATATTTCACATATAAATAATAACTAAAATTAATATTAAAAAAAGTATTTAATCACCATACAAATATAAGATTAATGATAACATAAATTATTTAAAATGTTACAATTTAATTATATAATAAATAATTATTACATCAAAATATTAAATAAAAAGAATAACAAATATCAGTGGCTCTCTACTATTATAATTTACAAAAAGAATTCATATAGAAGAAACAACCAATTAGAAGTGAAAATAAGAATAAAAACATTTACATTTACAATTATATTTATATTGCATATATATCATCATCAAATCCAGCTTGAAGTCCCGCACTAAAGTAGGGTCTGAGGAGGTTTGATAATACGCAACTTTATCACTAAAATGTAGAGATGTTTCCTTTAGACTCATATGCAGAAAGTACAAAAGGGGGGTGGATGCTGAATAAAGGATTAAAAGAGTCCACAAGACTCGTCCATAGTCAGTAAATAAATTTCAAAAGCAGATTGTACAAAAGGATGACATTGTAGAGGGTCAACATGCATAAACAACATGTTGTTCATTGTGACATTCATGCTTTACAACTCAGATCCTTTGGTAATACCTCTACCTTTCTTTTCTTATATCGGTATTGGAACCTAACAACAAAAGAATAATGATAAGAAGAAACACATTAAACATGTAACTATATATCTGAGCATAACTGTAAATATAGGTAGTTAACAATAACATACCTAAAGATCCCTCAACACTAATTGAGGTAGATATAGATTGTTGCTGATTGCCTTCATTAATAGGATCAGACTGATATGGTCATTATGGGGGAGGACATCTTTGATAGTTGCCACCCTTTTTCCCTTATTTCCACTAGGTCCCATTATATTGAATATCTATAAATAACATATCAACATAACGCATAATATTTACTAAAACATCAATATTCCAATTGAATATAAAGTCAAACGCAAATCGAAACTAAACATTCAGCATAAACATAAATCAAACACCAACATTCCGCATAAACATAAGTAAAAGATCAATAATATGCATTGATTCATCCTGAATAAACATAAGTAAAACATCAATAACATAACTCAAATATGAACATAACATTTCAAACAATATAACCAATTTATTTACATTCAATCATCATGATCAAGATTTTGAAAACTATCATCATTAGTTACAATATGATTGGATTCTTCATCACTAATATGTTTGGCCAAAGTATCATCATTTTCATTTAATTCATCCTAATTGTAGTCTTCATCTGTTTGATTAAAAAAATTGGCTTAGACTTTATCCAGTTATACTATGTTCAGATCAACATCTCTCCTATGGAATGATGATATATCTGCATCTTCTATTCGAATGACTTCATTATTGAACTCCAATCCAATCTCTTGATAAACTTCATATGTATCCTCATTGAATTGACGATTATCCCTTTCACAAAAATTGATGACATTTCGATGTTGAAACTTTTGATCAACCTTCCAATTTCCACCCAATACAGTATTGTCGAGGCAAAAAACTTGCTTCACTTGACTTGCAAGGATAAAAGGATCATTATCATACCATGTCTTACTAACACTGATGCTAGTAATATTCTCGTTCACTTTCATATCAGTAATATTAAACCATTTGCACTTAAATAAAACAACATTCTTATCCTTGATGTAGTGTAACTTCATTATTTACATTATTTCAGATATGACACTGTAGAAGTCAATAAATTTGTTGTTATGGCATCCCTCAATAACAATCCCACAATTTTGGCTTCTAAGTTGACTATCTCGATCTTGTATGTGAAATCTCACCCTATTAATAATGCAACTTATATATTTTTCCCACAAATATGAGGTCTACATGCTAAACTATATAATGTTGTTGCCATTTCTTGCACGTTATGGTTATGGAAGCATATCATCTGTATGAAAAAAATGAAATTAGAAGTTATTCTAACATATAATTTGTCATATGTTCATAATATGTAATTAATATGTAACTTACTTGATTTCTAAACCATGATACAAACTTCATCTTATGTATTGAAGAATCCCTTTGCTATGAATGAACTCTTTGTGCTCTCTATTTAAAAAAGTAAATGACAATAGGGAAATGAGATTCAATGAACAAAATTCTAATATGATTGTTTGAATTAAAAGAAATACTCCATACACACACACACACACACACACACACACACACACACACACACACTCGTAGTTGATCAAAATATACCAATAGGCGATTTGGAATTTGTCTTTAGTTAACTCCACATATGTACCCACACTAAGTGGTCTAACTTTTTGGGGGAAAATTGACAACCCACCATCTTTATCAAAATCAAAGTTACATTCTAGTCTATCAAATTTTGTCTCCATATCACTTAAGTACTTTGAATAAAATGTCAAGCATTGATTTGCTATATAAGCCTCTATAATATACCCTTGAAGTCAAGCTTTATTACATACATATTGCTTAAGAGAGCATAAAAACCTGAACAAAATATAAAATACTAGGAATTGTTACTAACAAATAACTATGAGAAAAGTAAAGTTAATATGAATTACCTTTCAATCAGGAACATCCATCGAAATTGAACCAGTCCACGAAGTTTTGCTTTATATGGTAAGTAAATTGCTAAATAAACCATATCATTAAAAAATGATAGGGTAAATACTAGTTCAAGGTTACGTAGAATTAAAGCTATGTCTTTTCCATTTTGTTAAGCTCTTCAACTTTAAGTGTCTTGTAACATAATTGCCTAAAAAACTCTCCCAATTGCCCTAAAGTTATAGACACATCTTTTAACAAACACCCATGTATTCCAGCAGGAAGTAATCATTAAAAGTAAATGACAATCATAGTTTTTCAACCCTGATATTTTCCCCTCTTTAGCATTCACACAACGACCTATTTTTGATGCATACCCATCGGGAAACGTCACTAATTGGAGAAACTAATAGAAAGGTTGTTTCTCCCTTTTTGATTTGTTATAACAGTAAGGGGAATAAGGTATGACCCATCATCTCTCTTTTTTTTTTCAAATTTAAGTCTTTTCTAATATTCATGTCTTCCAAGTCAAGTATAGCCTTAGTTGTGTCTTTCGATTTCCCATTAATTCCCATCACAATTTTTAAAATATTCTCATAATTTTTTTTCTCAATATGCATCATATTAAGATTATGCTTTAATAGTAATTCCTTCCAATGTGCCAAATTGAAAAATATGCTTTTTTGTCCAATTAAGTTCAACATCATTTCTCTTTCGCTTTCTATTACTTGGGTGTTTCCCAAGTGTAATGTCACCCAAAAGTGATAGCTAGTAAATAATATCATCACTAGAAAATTGCAATGAAGCTTCAACTAAATCTGTTTTTCCATTAAACAATTTACTTCTTCGCTATCTATGCCCATGCTCTAAATAACGACGATGGCCCATATAATATATTTTACTTCGTAGCCTCATTAAATAAGTTTGATAATTACGTACAGGACAAGCCACATATCCTATAATGCTTTACCTAAACAAATTCCTATAAACTGGGAAATCATTTACAGTCCACAAAATAGCAATATGCATTCTAAATGTTTCACTTTGAACAACATCAAAATTTTGTATTCCAAATTCCCATATATCGTTTAAGCCATCAGTTAATGGTTACATGTAGGCATCGATATCCTTAACAAGAGCAATAGGACCCAGAATAAGCAAAGAAAATAACATAAAAGGCTCCTTCATACACTTCTGTGGAGGCAAATTGTATGGCATTAGAATTACCGGCCACATGTTGTATGAAATACTCATATTATTGAAAGGATTAAATCCATCTGAGGCTAATATAAGTTGAACATTACGATAATCCTGTGCAAACCAAGGAAACTTTCTATCAAATTCTTTCCATGCCAATGAGTCTGTTGGATGACGTATAATTTTATCATCAATGAGTTTCTCATTATGTCACTGCATATCCATTGTTGTTTTTTCTGACATAAAAAGTCTTTGTAGTCATGGTTTAATAGGAAGTATCAAAAGATTATATCCAATATCTTTTTCCCTTTGCCATCATTCACTTACCACCTTGATGCACCATAAATCCGACACTCCTGAACATCTTTACTCTCCTTCCAAAGTAGAACACAATCATATTTACATGCTTGAATTAAAATATATCCTAATCCAAGATCCCTTAACAATTTTTTTGCCTCATAGTAAGATTTTGACAATGTGTATCGAACAGGTAATGTATCATTAAGTAAGTCATTTAACAAGTCAAAAGACTTGTTATTCTATTTATTATAGACCTTCAAATGCAACAACTTGACAACAAAAGATAGTTGTGAGAAATTTGAGCACCCTAGATATAATTCTTCTTAAGCAACTTTCAATAACTTGCGAAAATTTTCTTCAGTAATACAACCAATAATGTTAGGCATACGTGTTTCATTTATAGTCTCCATATAATTCCCATAATCGTCTAATGTCTCATCAATCCCATCATCACCATCATCATTAACATTATAATCATCTACATCATTATTGTTACTATCATCATAACTTGTACCACCACTTCTACTACAACTTGCTTCCTTATGTTCACTATGACATGGACTATATAATTTATCTATGCCTCCGATTAGCAAATGATTATATACCATATATTAACTTTGAAAGTCAACATTTAAATAATCGATGCAAGGAAAACAAATACGACATTCATCACCTATTTGATGTTGTACAAAATTTTATAAATCTCTTAACTCCTTCTACGTATTTAGTGGACCTCCGATGAGACATCCAACTTTTATTCATCTAGCTATATAATAAAAGAAGATAAATGAATTATTTAATGCAATTCTCGCTCAATTTTACGGTACAATAAAAGTTACTATTAATTAAGGTATATGACATTGTCTATACCTATGAATCAAGAAAGCAAGTTCTTGTTGTCGCTCTAAGCTCATGAAATTTTTTACCTATAAGCCTCATCAGAGTTGCATCACCAGTTTCCAGCCTATATACCATCATAAGGGATTATTATGCTTCAATGTTTCAAACAATACCTATATTAAATGCAATTCCTGTTCAATTTTACGTTATAATAAAAGTTACTATTAATTAAGGTATGTGACATTGTTTATACTTGTGAATCAAGAAAGCAAGTGCTCACTATCACTTTTATTCTTGTGGAATTTTTCACCTATAAGCCTCATTAGAGCTGCATTACTAGTTTCTAGCCTATATACCATCCTAAGTGTTTATTATGCCTCAATGTTTCAAACAATACCCATATTAAATACAATTCTATTTCAATTTTACATTATAATAAAAATTACTATTAATTAAGGTACGTGATATTGTTTATACCTTTGAATCGAGAAAGCAGTTTCTCGTTGTCGCTCTTAGGCTCATGGAAATTTTCACCTATAAGTCTCATCGTAGCTACATCATCGGCTTCCAACATATATACCATCCTAATGGCTTATTATGCCTCAATGTTTCAAACAATACTCGTATTAAATGTAATCCTTATTCAATTGTTACGTGACAATAAATGTTACTACTAATTAAAACTTTATTTTAAATTAAAACTTTATGTTATAATCAATGATACTTAGAATATTATAAAAAATTTTCTCACAAATAATCCAACTAGTAAAGAAAAATATATTGTAAATAGGTCGGACGACTTACCTAGATCGGCAAACAACCACAAACTACAAAGAAGGAGGACATCGGACAATTACGGACACTCTTCAACACAAAACAGAGCCTGCAAAATAAGGGAATTTTGTATTTAATATAATACATTTGTTCTTTATCTTTTCAGTATTAAAAGAAATTATTATTAACTATAAATATAGTTGCAAATTACAATATAGTTCCTCTTCTATTCATTTATTGGTAATTAAAACAATTTCAACTTCAAACTTTATATACATAGCATATGTCTAAGTCTTAGATGAGAAGAGTAACTATATCCATATATGCATAGCATAGCTTTCATGATTCTAAATCGAGAAAAGTAATGGATGATAAAACTACATCAATATAAAAGCCACATTACTTAGGAGTTAACTAAACTTCCTAAAGGAGAGAAGAGCATTTGAATCATATGAGTCTATAAGAGGAAATTAAAGCAAAAGTGTGCTTAGTAGCAAAACACTTTCAATAAGAATGTCATGTTGATTACAAGAAACTATTCACACTAATTAGATAGCATAATTAGATTTGCAGTTATGTTGGAAACATATAATTTATGGTATATGTATTTATTTATCAATACCCTAGTTATATTAAAGTTAAACAAGAAATAAAATTACATGCATTAAAGAAGACTTTATATGCACAATAATTTTCTCCACCACAAAATTAAGAAAACTATTCACATTTAACATTATACCAATGTGCAGCCACATTTTAACATTTCAAATTTAACAGAACATAACAAATTTAAACATGAAAACATTCTAAAAAATCATATCAATATCATTCAGGAATTTCTTTGAACATATAATGTGCAACCATATATCATCCTAAATTAACAAAAACAGTTCATTATTTTCCCTTTCTTCAACCACAATAACACATATCCACTAGATTTCAACAACCATTACCATCAGCAAATAATGCAAACAACTCAACATTCCACATAAAAAAAATACCCATGGTTATTGATATATACATTTGGTGTTTATTGTGAGACGAAAAATACAAAAGCAACACCACTCACTAGTTGGAGACAAAGCACAAGGAGACGATGGATGATAGAGAGAAGAGAAGAAAGTGCAAAAGTTGATGGTGGGGTGTGAAAGGGTTTTGGCAATGAAACGTCTATGGAGAGGAATGGATAAAAATGATAAAAGAGGGAAGAAGAGAGGTGTTTCATGCATTTGTGTTTAAACATATTGGGATGACATTTTTTGTAGTCAAACAAACAACATCGTCTCAGCTTATTCTTTTTTGTCATCCATTACATTTGGCGATCCAGTTAAAATTAGTCGCTAAATCCCATATTTATCTACCAAATTAAAGAAGTGTTGCAAATTCTACAATATTTTGATACCAAACTATATAAACGTTGCCAATACTAAACCTTTTCTATAAAATTTTTTATTTTGCTAAAATGATTAATATGAAGAACTCATATTACAATCAAAATTGTTCACTAATATTTGTTTTACAGTTATATACTCAACCAATCATTAACATCATGTTTGGGAATTATTAATATTTAATGTTGATTACCATTTACAAAAGAATATTGAAAATATTGTCTCCTAGACCTTATTTCTTATAAGTTAACTTAATATTATTTTCAAAGAATAATTTATTTTGCTAAAATGATTAATAAGAAGTGAACATTCATACAATCAAATTTGTTCACTTAATGTAATATTTAACAAATTATTTGTTATAAACTTATAATATAATTATAAATCAATGTGGTTAACTTCTAATATTTTCAAACAATATTATGGTAGTCATTGAGGTATTGTAATAATTTTTCCCTATGTATAATAATAATTATGTTACATAGTGGTGACAACGAATGTGGCAATGTCTTCAACTTGGCAATGATTTTTTTCTAACAACATTGTACTACGTTTCTTCTAACAAAAGGGAAAATGACATCGTTTACCTTAATAAGAAATGATGTCATTTTGTATTAGGTTTTTATCAATACTTCAACGAACCTCTCTTCATTTTCATGTTAGCCATCAATATTCCTTTACATTCATAGTCCAATAACCATTGTCCCCTTTCTTGTGCTCGTCTCCTGTATTGTCATCACCGTCAAAGAACCATCCTTAACTGTATTGGTATTGTTCTTTTTTTCTATTTTCAAACCCTCTATCTTGTGCGAAGTTTAATTTATACCTTTAGGTGTTTATTATTTCTTAATTCTGCATTTGTTGTATGAGTTGTGTTTGTAGTTGTGTTTCGAAGATGATTTATTGTCTTCCTTTGTTAGTTATATATAGGTTGACTTCTTTTTATGACCTTTAACGCTTCCCTTGAGAAAGCTTGCTAACAATATGACGAGAGGTCAGAAAGAGTATTTAACTTTTTTTAATTTGTATTAATAGTAATATAACCTAAAATAGATAATATTATATTTTTGTACATCATGAACATAGTAAGGTGTAATCTAATTTAAATTCCAAAATTTTGATATGCTACAAAGGGTAAATAGATTACTGTTATTTTAATAAGGGTAACATTAATTTCATTACGCAGATTGAAGATGTATAAGTATTAAAGTGTAGTACTTTAACTTATCATCGAAATTGGAGTTGAACATAACAAATTTTATTATAAATTAACATTTGTAGAATATAGCTATTAACATAATTAATCAAGGAATATCGATATGGAGACTAGCTTCAAATGATAAAAATTCATTCTGTTGAGAGGAATATGACAAAATTATCCCTACTGAAGAAAAAAACAATGCAAAACAAATCCCCTCTTCATACACTAATAATCATTTTCAATCTATGGGCGATCTTCTTCTTGAAGGTTTTTAGTATAACTCGAACTACATCACTTTCCTTATTATGTAGATCTCATTTCCTGTTATGAAGCTATTATATATATTTACATTTGATGGTATATACTATACGTTGTGTTAAGCTTCCTTGAATCTTCATTGGCCATAGAGGCAAGGGTGATGTCACAACGGTCCATAAAGGATTATGAAAATCAGCTGTTTTGAAAAATTCATCAATTCCAAAGACTTGGTCTAGTCATTTAGGTATGTATGTGTTCCAATTTGGGTTCGTTAAACAGTTTCACTAAGCTAGCAATCTAAATTCTATATTGATTGTGTTTTAGGTGAAATGTGTCATACTAACAGTTCATCCGAAGAAGTTATCTTTCATACTAAATCTGGGAACTCATTCACTTTATCCTCTAGAAGTTTAGCTATAATGAAGAAGCTATTGTAAGAGGGTGTCAACAACCCTACACTTGAGGGAAGATCTTTCACTATTTTAATTGGTGCCTTTGAACGTACACGAACCCTTATTAGAAATCTAGACATAGGGAATTCATTTACTTTTACCAACTCTCATATCACTCGGAATCCAAAAAAATAATTATATCATTGTCACTTATCGATGGAATCAGCTGGACTCGGCTTTAAACTTTATTTATTATTTTATCTATAAGAATTTTTCAAACAGTCTTTTTACTAGTTAAGGTTAAGGCTACGTACTATTGTCATTGTTATTGTTGTTGTTCTATGTTAACCTTCTACTTAAAAGTTTGTATTAGTTACCATATATTATTATATTATATTGATATAATTTCCAAAATTTTATAAATAATTATTTTACTATTACTAATTATTAATGCTTAATACTACTTTTTAACTTAAAATTATGATATTTTTAGTATTGTTAAAATTTACCATTTCCAAAATTTATTTACTTTTCATATTTTAAATAACCACCATATGTTTTTCAACAATATGTTTTAAACATTGAAAACAACTTTACAATAAATCATATCATAACTAGGATAGATTATAAAAATGTCAATTATAATTACCCTTAACTACGATTATTACTTATTATTAACAAACTATCTTCCAAATATTATTAAATTTAACAATATTATCACATCAAAATTTATCAATATTCACATAATTTTTTTAAAAAAATCTAAGAACCACTTTTAGCAACGAAATAGAAGACCGTCACTATATCCTAACTCATTAGCAACGAGTAAAGAAAAATGGTCGAAATATGTCAACCAACTCATGATGCTAAAGAATAAGGATGTCAATTTTGGTCCGGGTTAGCTAGGCCATGAACCAAAATGGTTTGGCCCGATTGGGTTAGGGACCGAGCCAACCCAAACCGTAGCCCGACCGAAATAACAAAAATGACGTCATTTTGTAACTTTTTTTTAAAATAAGGATGGGCTGGGCCACGGGCCATGGGCCAACTCGTGGACCATCCAACTAAGGGTTGGGCCCCATTGACATCCCTACTAAAGAACATCGTCACCAAACTTCACCGACGAAGTACGATAATCATTGCCAATAGTGAACATTCCACGACATTCAAACATTTATTGTCACTCTGTATTGTCATAGCTTGGCCTTCTGCAGTGATTCACCAAAACGTTGGTAAAAGGAATGTAATCTATGATGCAATTTAGTTTTTTGTTGCTATTTTTCCAAGCAATTGCTGACATTTACTGAATCGATGCTAATCACATTGATTTGTCCCAATATGCCGACAATAATTTCTAGTTGTCGATAATTGTTTCTTTTTTGCCACAGAAGTATCTTAACGTCAGTAAAACGTGTTGTTATTGTGATGAAATCATAAAAGCATCGTAACATTGTTTCCCCTTTCCAACGTTTTGCTTAATCAACGTAGATTCTTTATCTTTTAGCGGCTCAATTTTTATGCGTCGCCAAAGGGACACTTCTAACGACAATTTCTATCTTATCATTAAAGAAATCGTAACTAATACACATGTCTATTGTAGTGTTGTGCCATGAAGGGAAAGGAAAAGATAATTCAATATTATTATTTGGAAAGAGATAATTCAATATCGTTATTTAGAAAGATAATTTGTCTAATGTCTGATTATCCAAAAAAATCTTGATTCTAACAAATAAATAAATAATATAATTCAAAATTTTAATATAAAAAACATAATGCAGCATACCCAAGAATTAATATAGTCATAAGTATTTATATAAAAATATTAGTACAATTTCATAGATTGTCCTGAAAATTGAAATTACATGATAACAAAAGTTCGTTTGGTTTTTTCGAGCACATATCTGCTTGTGGGTTATTGCTGATGTACAGGCAATTACCAGAATCATAAGTTCCTTTAACGACTGTTTCACCTTTATTAAATCAAGACCTCTTAAGTTCTTAGATTAATGCGATTGCAATTTATTTCAAAATTAAATTATAAGATAATTTATAACATGGGTGTCCTAATTAAATCATAACAACTACTATTTTCTACTTTAGATCAATAGACATTTACGTGACAGAGATCCTGAAAGTTAAGAGGCAGATTTTTGAATGTGCATTACTAAAAATCTTCTAACCAATGTGATATTTTCACTATTACATATAGCATAATTTGATTCCTTAGTATAACTTTGTCACAGAAACATAAATTAAAGATGTTTTAATAAAGCTTGCAAAAATGACATGCTTTTAATAGACAGGATCGCAGGGAGAAAAGCTTGGCACATTCACGCCTGGTGGTGTGAATAAGGCGAAGTTGATGGTTGGTTGCTACCTCTCAGCCAACAAAAAGCAGCCTTGGGATGGTACAACTCAAGGTAAGTATTGAAGTGGAGAATCTTTTTCCGTATAAACGTATTACGTCGAGGGCCAATCTTGGCTTATTTTACGATACATCTCTTGGGAATAGTTTTTTATTATTATTTTCTTGACTGTTCTCTTGGGCATAGTTATTATAATATCATACTCCCTCCGATTCATAATAAGTGTCGTTTTAGATACATTTTAATTATTCAAAATAATTGTCATTCTTGACTTTGTATGCATGTTTATAATTTTTCTTCCAAAATTAACCTTTCATTTCTCTCTCATCTTAATTA
>JAOSBK010000204.1:28490071-28502865 GCA_027568895.1 Erythroxylum shatona | reverse complement strand
CAAAAAATTGTTGCATAATTGTGATCATTTTTAAATTTAGTCACTATTTTATTAGTGACGGAGGTATTTATGACGGAAGGTGACGACTTTAAAAATTAGGCACTATTAATAATAGTGACTAATATTATTGCTTTTAGTGACAACTTTTGCTTTCACTAAAAATATAATTTCTTGTATTGGTTACGAAGAGTGATGATATACACTCTACTAGTGGTTATATTTTTACCTTAGCAGGAATTGCTGTGTATTGAAAATCAACCAAGCAAACATGTATTGCAAGATCAACAATGGAAGCTAAGTTTATGGCTTTGGAGTTGGCAAGATGAGAAGCTAAGTGGTTAAGAATTCTCTTAGCGGATATCCTACTTTGAGAAAAAACCAATTCCTTTTGTGTTCTTTCATTATGATAGGTTGCGATTCATATAATGATAAATGTAGACATATAAGATTGAGATATAAAATTGTTTGTACTTTAATTAGGCATGGCGTAATCTCTTTGGACTATGTCAAGTTAGAAAATAAAACTTAGCGGATCCGTTTACAAAAATTTTAAGTATGAAACTAGTTTCAGAGCATGTTAAAGGAATAAGGTTGAACCCAGTTATGTAGTAATCTCGTGATGGATACATGTCTAGGAAACCAAGTTCAATGGGTCAAATGAAGTTATGTGGTGACTACTTATACCTTATTTGTGGAATAATACTGAGATACATTCAGTTGTTGAATTACTTCCCTTAGCATGACCTTACTTGGTTTGATGAGGTTGGATGTTTTAATCTTTAAAGAGTTTCATAACCCAAATTTAGGTGGTGTGAGTAGTACACACTTGATAGACTCACTTATGTGATTGTTGAGGGTTAGCTACCCTCCTATGAGAGTATTTAGGCTATCTCTTTAGAGCTATCATGAGACCAAGGTATTTTGAAGCTGTTTATTTCTCTAGCAAGTTTTGTCTCTGAATTTCTTAGACACTAAATTCAAGACTTAGTTTACCCGGTTGTTTACCTATTTTTTTTCCTAAAATGTTACAATTTATTTTTCAAGTTTTGGACCAAGCGTGGGATTGTGGTGTCATTGTTTCAAAGCTGAATTGATGCATACATTTTGTCTTTTCACTAACGTTATTGCTTGACCATCAGTCCTGAAATCTCGACTAATTCCTATTATTATTGCCCATTAACGTTTCTTTAATTTTTTTCATAACCTGATTTCCTCTCAGTTTGTATACAAGTCACGCATCCCTCCTCTAAGAGAACCACACATCTACTCTGCCTTTCTTCTGCTGTCATGCATAACAGACAGCTTTATGCACAAATCTTCTTTTATATATATTGTCACGCATATCTATTCTATTCTGCTTTTATTAGTTCTCGGAAGCAAATTCTACTTTGTGCCCTTTGGAGTGTACCAAAGTAGGTCAAAAGGGCGTTAACTTTGAGGTCAAATCCTGTTATCCTGTTGCATTACATAGGAGATTCGACCTAGGGCAGTAATTTTTCACAATGCCTTGCTTTCAAATAAATCGTTCCAATTTATTTTATTACTATTTCTGATATGTAGAATAAATATAATAAAGTCGCATCTTACTAGTGAAGCAACACGATTATAAAAAGAGAAAGAAATTATAACTAAAAATAAATAACGGACCTATAAAAAAACATATAATATCTTGAGTTATATTGCATATTAAATCATAAATCATCCTAGCCAAAAGTTGTCACACCTCACTCGTTGATTTGAAATGAATGTAGAACCTGATGTCACTGTAACAAGCCGTAAAAGCCGTCAGTTGGTGCTCATCATCATCAAGCAACCATATTTAATCAAGCATCAAACTCTGGAAAATAATTTCAAATTAACGGCAAAATCCTGCTTATAAGATTTAATTGTGTTGAACCAAGTGAACTCTAACTTAAAAGAGTCCTGATAATAACAAAACTTTGGATCACCAAGGATAAAGTGCATATTTGTATTGGTTTGAGAGAAGAAAAATTGATGGAGGTCGAACAGACGAGCACTAATTCGAAAGAACAAAGTAGAGTTGAAGATATTGACGAAAATAGGAACAGGAAGACTTGCTGATCGGTTAATCCACGGTATTTTATCAATTATATATGAAATAGCTGAAGGCAGTCGATGGAGATAAGAGGAGTATTTACTTGAGAGTAGCTTAAGAGTGAAATTCAATTGAAGAGATGGAGGAAAGGTGAAAAAGTTGCACTCATGTGCCTTGAACAAGACTCACCTTAGCGATACCATGGCGGAGATTGTTTAGACGTTTGAGCTTATAAAACAGAAAAAGATTGCAACAGATTCCCACACCCGTGCCCCTTTGCCTCTTGAATGATACTTCACAAAAATATGATGATTTCAAAGTAGCATGATAGCTGCAAAACATAAAAATCCTCTTAAATATGGACTTACATCGAGAAACACCATGTCTAATTGAGGAAGATGAAGGTCAGCTCGAATGTGTGATTTTCAATTGATAATGTTCAATGACATAACCATACAGCCACATAATTCCACAAGAAAGTATAGGACCTACCAGTTACATAAACCAACCAAATATTGACGTATGATCATATGACCAACACTGCATACAAGCACAAACTTTGATAAACCATTTAAGATAATTTACTTGAGAACGGTCGCCAATCCACTAGCAACCGAGTACTTCAGTGAAGGAGAGACAGGAGCATTTCCAAAAAATACATCAAATAGAGCAAAACTGACATTTTTTGACTCAATTGTGGCATCTACTCCAGATGGTATTCCGGTTGATGAGACAGAAACCTGAAAGGTGATGAACCAAAGTAGGAGTTCAAGGAAAGGTTCTACAAATTCTTTATCACGGAATAATGCAGTCAAAACGTGTTAGTATATGTTGATCAATGTGGAAACACACCAGCATTTTTGATGGATCCAACCACGTCAAAAATATGAAAGTGCCTTTCCGAAGAGGTCGACCCTGGAATATATTATAGAATGCAGTCAAGGCAGATTCATCCCGTGGAGTGCGTTCTTTAATTCTTGGGGAGATAGCATCATTCAGGGCATCCCAGAATGTTTTACCATCAATGTCTCTCACAAGAACAATTTTCAAAGATTTTTCTGAAGGAGCTGCGCTTAAGAGAAGATAAATGAGAAAAGTCACCAGATCTTCCTCTTCAAAGCAAGTAATCTTGTACTACATTTATTTACCATGAAAAATTGAACTGAATGGAGCTGAATTCTCCTTGATCTCAGAAGCTGATTTCCCTCTCCATATTTCCAATGCGCTTAAGATGGATTCATTGATATATAACCCTGCTGCATAGAGCTTCACGCCAATAATTGCGAAAACCTTTTCCCTGTACCCTGAAATTAATAATATAGACTGTACAATATTAGAGAACAGACATCAGATCACTGAAATCCAATGACTTCTCAAGACAGGGTATAACAGCATAGTTATCAATTGCATAATGACCAAAGAAGCCAGTTACTCACTTGATTGCTTAAAGTTATAGCAAACACATCAAGATACAAAATAGCTATTGTCCTAGTTTTAATCCCACACCTGGAAGTATCCTTTCCTTGTGATTGTTAAACCCACCTATTTGACAATTACTTGAAAGTACTATAACATATCGGCAACAGCACCATTTTTGCCAACAATAATAGTTCTTTGTGATAAAATATTTAAAGTTAAAAGTGCATTTTGAACCTTACAATTTACAACAGAATACAACTTCAACCTTAATATTTTGAAGCGTTCAAATTGAATCATAACATTTTCAAAACATTCAGAACAGAGGACGGAAAATTTGACAGAATTAACTCCTCGTCAATTAAATGCTACATCAATATTTTGAAAACATTAGAAATCAATATGAATGCTTCAAAATATTAAGGTCGGTTCTATATTCTACTGTAAGCTTTAAGGCTCAAAATACACTTTTAACTAAATATTAAATCTATCACCAGGAGATGGAGATCACAAATCACTAAGTGATTAACTGAGACTTTTAGAAAGAACATCCTGCCTACACTGCAGATCCAGTTTAGTTAGTAAGGATAGTATATATCCAGATCTCACTAAAAATAAACATGTATTGGAAAATTCCAACATGTGAAACAGTAGGAAGTTGCCTCATAGACTTCTATGAAATATCAAAAGCACTCTACGTTCTTGAAATATAGCATTATTAAGTTCCTGTCTTCTTCACCGACAATAAAAGGATGAGTTACATTGTTCAATAAAACAATGACGCTAAGGGAACTTACCAGTTCCAACCAATGACAATGAGCTTGAGCAACCCGGTAAACTCAGATTTGTAAAAAATTTCACTTTGGTTGCAGGTTCCTCCTTGTATTCTGCACTTTCAACTGCAGTCACAATTCAAGAACATAAAAGATTGTCAGTTTTTCTGTTTCTAATTATTCCTTCCATTAATCTCTAAACCAACATATTTAATAAAGTTTTCTATATATTTACAAGCTTAACATAAGTAGTTTGTTGAAAACAACAAATGATGGCAACATATTTAGAAGAACAAATAGGTAGACTTTTTCTCATTCAAGTTTCCACAAGTAAATATTAACAAAAGTGAACTTTGGTTGTATCTACAACTTGAGTTCAGAAATTGCAAGCACATATAAATACTCCTTGATACAACCAACTGGTATTTGAAAACCTTTATACTGCATTATTACACTAGTATGTCAGCTTGGTAGAATCACACAACTATATCAACCTTCAATCGAAACATGCTAAAAAATTCGTCAACGAACTTTGACAAATTCCATATTAGCTGAACACTGAGGAGAAACTCACTTACCAGACAAATATATAGATTTTGTCATTATGTCTTACTTCAGCTTATTTGTTACACCCACATGATTATGCATATTTACAGACATATGCATGATAGAGTAATTTCAAGATGTCCACATTCATTAAAACACACAGAATTAGCAGACGTTTTAGAGTTACTCATTTCATTTGTTGTTGTTGTCTCGCAAATGAATACTCATGTCTCAGGTGTTATATCTTGAACCATGCTCTACATATGTACCTTCAAGTTTATCGTGAAGTCATTTTCAATCATCTTCTTAGGTAAGGAGCAAGTTATAAACAACTTTGGAGCAGCTCCCATCTTTCTCTTCCTCCATTGCTATCTCCAACCATACCTGCAATGGAAGCCCCTTCTGCAGTCCCGACCCTAGAAACTGACAGCAATTCCTATACTACTACGGATGATGAACCAATACACAAACTCCAAATGCACAGGCCTCAGACTGATACACCTCCTAGCCCTGACCCAGAAGAGCCCATTCATCCCTACTCTCTTGTGGTTGAATCTGTCCAGATAGTTGCTGAATCCCCCCAAAGCACAGCACTAGATGAAAAAATGGATAAACAGGGGACTTGCTAGACACAGCTACAATGACATCTTTCACAATGTAATATGAAGGAAATCCCAGCAGAGCAAGGGTAAAGGCTCCAAAAACACTTTTTGACATTATGGCTATTCTAACTTGGAATGTTGGAGGAATAAATTGTCCCTCCAAGCTTGCAGCCTTGCGAGATTTTGTCACAAGAGAAAGCCCTCTCATAGTTGTTCTTCTTGAAACAAAAATCCGAGCGGAGAACCTTGACAAATTAAGCATTTTGGGGCCTTATTGGAAAATACCCACCAATCACTCCCACCATGCCTTTGGACGAATCATTATGTGCTATAGATTTGCATAAATCCAATTGGATATACTTGAAGCCAACGAACAAGCCATGCATCTGAATGCCACCTTCTTGAAGGAACACACTGATATCAATATCTCCTTCATCTATGCAAGTAATTTTGGTTTTCAACAAAAAGTCTTATGTAATAATCTAAAGCATATCAGCAACTCTATCACTAAGCCTTGGTTAATCAGTGGAGAATTTAAATCTACACTATATGCGTCAGAAACTCAAGGCCACTCAAACCTCAGGAATTTTACACCAGATTTAAAGGATTGTGTTGAATACAATGGGGTGACAGACCTCAAACATGTGGGACATCTCTACACTTGGTCAAACAAACAAAGTTCAAATTGGTTCACCAAAAGAAGCTCAATCTAGCTCTAGTAAATGCCCTTTGGCTGCACCATTTTCCTCAATATTGCTACTTTCAAAGATCCACTATTTTCAGACCACACCCCAATTACTGTAGAGCATCTGTTCCAACAATGTACACAACATCACCAATTCAAGTTCAACAACTTCCTTGTTCATGAACCAGGTTTCCACGAAGCTTGTAGTAAGGGGTAGAATCTTTTGTGACATGGACAAGACAATTTGCTTGCATAGAAAAGTTAAAAATCATCAAAATCGAGCTCAAGGCGTTGAACAACTTGAAAGGGCCTACAGCTTTCCCTATTACCTCCACAAGAATTGAGCCCAAAAACATACAAAGCAAGCTTGCCACTCAACCTTTCGATCAAACTCTGCTGGATAAGGAAAAAAAAATGCTCTTTCTAAATGCTTACAGGCAGTACAAAACCACTCTTCTCTTCTTCAACAGAGAGCTCGAGTTAGCTGGCTCAAAGATGGGCACAGATGCACCAACTTCTTCTTCAACACAATCCTAGCTAGACAAAATCATAACAAGATATACTCAATCACATCTACTGATGGGATCCTTTTACAATGAACCTCCAGACATTTAACAAGAAGCTGTCAAAATTTTCACCTCCCTACTTGGCATTACTAGCACATCCTTTATATCTGTGGCCGATTTACACAAGCTAAACTTGCCCCAAATAACCCCACTGGACCTTGCAAACCTAACCAAACCTATTGAGGATGATGAAATTGAGAAGATGGTTTTTGGTATGAACTCTAAGAAAGCCCCAGGACCAGATGGCCTAAACGACTTTTTCTTCCAGAATTCTTGGAACACCATTAGCAACTTTGTCAAAAATGCAGTCCATGAATTCTTCTCCAATGGTGTTCTACTAAAGGAAATCAATCGTACCTTCTTATGTTTGATTCCCAAAGGCCCCAGCCCTTCAACCTTTCGGGATTATAGGCCGATCTCCTGCACTAACTTCCTCTACAAAATTATATCTAAGATACTAGCCAACCGGTTGAAGACAGCCATTGTTCCTTTGATAAATGACAACCAAGGTACTTTTCTGAAGGACAAGCACATCGGGGTAATGTCCTTGTACAAGAATTATTAAAGGGATACTCTAGAACACATGGGCCTCCTACTTGCACCATGAAGATCGATTTTCACAAGGCTTTCGACAATATAACTTGGGATTTCTTATGGTGCATGCTCACTGCTTATGGCTTTCCAAGAAAATTCATCACATGGATTCGCAGGTGCATCTCATTTGCATCCCTATCGGTGCTGATCAATGGCAGTCCCACTAAGTACTTTAAAACAAATCGTGGCCTCAGACAGGGAGATCCCCCATCCCCCTATCTGTTTATCCTATGCATGGAGATCTTTAATACCGTTATTAAGCATTAAGTGCAAAACAACCCAAATTTCAGCTATCATATCAAATGCAGAAAGATAGAACTAACTAATCTCTATTTTGCAGACGATTTGCTTTTATTCCGTAGGGCAAACAGGGCTGCCATTCTCACATATAGGAAGGCTCTTGATACCTTCAAACACTATTCGGGGTTGAAGATCAATATACATAAAAGCCATTTCATCCTCTCCAAAACTGTTGGCAACTTGGAACCTCACTTTGTTGCTACAATGGGCATGCAAAATATATGTCCTCCCATCTTGTACGTTGGCCTACCATTCTCTACAAAGTGTCTTAACTACCTAGGCTGTCACCCTCTAATAGAAAAAATCAAAAAATGAGTTCAATCATGGGTGAACAAATCTTTATCCTACACAGGTAGAGTGCAACTCATTCAATATGTTCTCAATTCCATGCATATATATTGGAGCTACCATATATTTCTCTCACAAAGCATCATCAAATCAATTGAAAGAATCCTCAAGAACTTCTTATAGAGTCATCCAAATGGCAGCCCAGGATCTACAAAGGTCAAATGATCTGGCTTATGTTTACCGAAGGAAGAAGGTGGTCTCAACATATGCTCTATTCATACCACCAATCATGTATTACTTGTCAAGAGGTTATGATGGATTCTGACAGACAAAAATCGCTTTGGCTCAGATGGTTGCACTCTTATTTCCTCAAAGGCAAAAGTATCTAGTTCGTCAAGAAAAATCCCTTGAATTCACACTTCCTTAATCGGCTCCTACAACTACGAGACATGGTTAAGCAAGATATGACATGCAAAATTGGCAACGGTGAACTAATAACCTTTTGGTATGATAATTAGTTGGGCCAGGGATAGCTAATCAAGTCTTTACATTAATTGGGAACCCATATACTCCCTCTACACACCAGGTTAAGCCACTTGATACAAAGTAACTCCTGGAATTTCCCGTTGCGATTGAGACATCTCCAACCTAGCAACCCCCCCCAACCTGGACAAGCCTAATATTTTTCTCTGGAAGGACAGACCAGTCCACAACATCACAAACAAGGATGTCACAAAGTTGTTACGGGGTAGAAGCTCTAAAGTGGTTTAACATTGTCTGGTGTACGGCTTTAACTCCACGACTTTCCTTCATCCTCTGGCTAGCAGTTAAAACTAAACTGAGCACCATAGATCACATGACCTTCCTACAGGTTAATAAAACTTGTCCAATGTGCTTGACACAGGAGAAAACCAGAAACCATCTCTTTTTCAAATGCTCTTTCAACAAGGATATATGGAACTATATCACCATGAAATGTCAATGGCTCAATTTGGGAGAATCACTTCCCGACATCCTTTTACGTCCATCAACTCAGAATGCATCCATGGGAGCAGATTAGTTAATCCACCGCGTTGTTCTAGCCCTCTGTGTCCATAGCTTATGGCATGAAAGAAATCTTAGACGATTCGCCAACATAAGTTCTTCCAAAGAAACGTTGAAATCTACGATCCTCCATGAAGTTAGGGCACATATTCTGCTGTAGAACCTGACTCACAACAATAGCTCAAATATCCTAGCATCTTTGCACCTCTAACGACTGAGCTATCCTCATCTTAAATATTCTAGGTTTTTGTTCTTAACATCTACTTGGTATACCAAGGATCTCAAGGGTACTCCCCTATGGATTTTTTCTCTTTTGTAAAACTCTTGCCTCCTATTTATTAATTTCTTTTTTCTTTTTTTTTTTTAAAAGTTGTAAACAACTTATGAGTATACATAAACAAGATCTTTGTATCTTATTAACACAAAAATTCACTTAAGCCGTAAACATTATGACCATACTGCTCAACAAAGACCTATCTGAATATGCAAACCTCTCCATATGAAGAACAACTGTGACATTTACAATTTCAAGTATCTCAAGTTTGGGATTCTTTAATCCCATAATTTACCACCAATTTTATAGCACTCTTCTATTTCACAGCATATTAGAAAGGTAAAAACAGTTTCTCTATTAAAAGAAGGCATTCCATCAAATGACTGTGAGGCGCAACATCTAGAATTTCTATACGACTATCTTCAAGAGTTTAAAACGAAGAGAATTAATAGATTACACTTTGGTCATCGTATAATACCCAGTCATATGTAACAACGCGATAACCAACTTCCTCTGCAGGTTCACTCGAAAATAAACATAAAAACTAAAAAAAATGGATCAGAGGCATTTCCATGCGTGAAAGGCAAAATGTTGGAAACCAAGAACCAAATGCAGGAATTCAAAGGGAACTTATGAGATTAACCTGAAGAAGAAGCTTTTAAGGAGGAGAAAACGGTGGGCGCTGTGTTATACTTGTGGACTGAGAAAAGGGGAGGGGGTTGGGATAAGAGCGACAAAGGGTGGATTTTTGAGGAGGCTACAACTGGGTTTGAAGACTTTGTTGGTAAATTGGTTGAAAGGGGATTCAATGTGCAGGTGGTAGACCACGTT
The DNA here is from genome assembly GCA_027568895.1 of Erythroxylum shatona. Taxonomy (NCBI): domain Eukaryota; kingdom Viridiplantae; phylum Streptophyta; class Magnoliopsida; order Malpighiales; family Erythroxylaceae; genus Erythroxylum; species Erythroxylum shatona. Next base: position 28,492,890 of record JAOSBK010000204.1, on the reverse strand, counting down.
GACATTGGTGAGGAAACTATGGTTAGCATGATGGAAGTGGGCGGTGCAGTAGAATCTAAGGGCAGTGGCTTCAGCTTTAGTTAGACTAGTTAAGTAATTATCTGATGAAGAAAAGCCAATGCCAAGGATCTAAATGCAGCATGAAGCTGATGGGGGCCTTTGTGGTGACAACTACTTCCAGTTATTGCTGCGGTAAACCAGAGACGAGAGAAATGGAAGGCTACGTAATATACTAGCAAGTAAACATACTATTACATACTATTTAGTGGGCTGCTAGGCTTTTTGTTGGTTTGGGTCTTTATGGATGTATCCGGGTTCTGTTGTTGTGGTTTTGGTGGATTTTCTCCTGGATTGGGCTCTGTTGCCTTTCCTCTCAATGTCTTTGGGACTAGGGTATGCCCCTATGCTGATGTATTTATTTTTGCCACTGATGAATACAATTTTACCATTCATCAAAAAAAAAAAGTAAACATACTATTTTATGTAATCTTTGAAACTCTTTTATGTGGTGTTGGACTTTGCTCCTTAAACATATTTCTATATAGAATATCATTTGCTACCTAAGTGTTGACCATTAAAATTTGGGCTTGCTTTTTAAATTTGCAATCCTAAGACAAAACATATATTTTCTTATTGACCATAAGTCCATCTTTTATGAGCTATGGGTTGCTTTATTCTAGGAAGTCTTGCTTTCTAATTCTATCACTTGTCAAAGATCTGTTGTCTTTTAATAAGCACTTTCAGGTCTCGAGAACTTATCTTGACAAGGCATGTATTTTGCGGAATCTATCCATTTGCTTTAGCTTGCAACTTGAATGGCGAAGTATGTGGTGCAATTGAAGGTTTGTGATGAAGCAGAAAATTTAAGGTAGCCAAGAGATCGGAGTTTTGGTGTTCGAGCAATTTTATCTCGTGTCACTAGCGAACATCTTGAAGTTTGCTCGTCCTTCTAATAAGTAACACTGATGGTAAGTTAGAAGCTTTTTTTTTGTTACAGCAGAATAACAAGCAATACATTAGCGAATAAACATAACCTCTTGCGCATCAACACGCAAGTGGTGACTGATGCCAAGAGGGGGTAAGCCAGACGCTCTCTACATGTGCGCCTTCCGATCCCATGCGGGCTAAAAAATCAACGCACTGATTTCCTTCTCTAAAAACATGAGTGATGTTGTAGTGGGTAATCCTGGCCAGATGAGAGCTGATATCCAAAATGAGATTAGCTAGGGGATGGAAGAACAAAACGTTGGAAGGAAGTGAGAGACACCGCAGCACTTCCAAGGAATCGGACTCGATCAGAAGGCCTTCCCAAGGATAGGCGCTGGCAAATGCAAACCCATAGCTGAGGGCCATGAGTTCCGCAGCCATTATATTGGTGATCTTGACCCCACAGGAAAAGCCCGTGATCCACATACCGTTGCTATCCCGAAGCAAGTTGCCGATCTCAACCTGGCCTAGATGTCCTCGAATGCTCCTGTCGTTATTGAGTTTGAGCTACCTAGCAGGGGGAGCCCATGCTACTAGGCGTGGAGGCGGTGGTGGAGGCTGCCCTAACTGGGCACCGTCGAAGGCAGCAATATAGTCGCGAAACAACATGCGTACCTGGTTGAGTTGTCCAGGCAAGTCGGTTGATTCTCCCTCAATCACTAACTTGCTCCTGGTGCGCCATATGACCCAGCAAGTGGTAAGAAATCTACTTAGGCGACGTATGGACCCATCGGAGGTAACACAGTTGGCCTTAACCCACGCAAATGGGAGTTGCTTTCGGTAAAAAATATCTGGTCGTGGGTGCAGGTTTGAGTCCCAAAGTTGCCTGGCATGAGGGCAGTCCTAGAGCAGGTGAAGGACATTTTCCCGATGCATTCCACAATGGACACATAGGGGAGAGGCACAAAGGCCCCATTCATATCTCATTTCATTTGTAGGGAGGCGGTTCCAAGTGGCTAACCATAAGAACATCTTATGTTTTTGCGCTGCTCGAAGCTTCCAAACCTCGCACCAGCCACTCGGCCCATCGAGAGACGGTATCTTAGTGATAAAATCATACCCGCCCCGGGAGGTGTAGACACTAGTGGAGCTATCAAACCAAATACGACGGGCCATGATGTGGGAGGGGATGCCGGGAGGGCCCTGATACGGTCACAGTACTCCGGTGGGATTAAACTTGCAATAGGGATCAAATCCTATCCAGTTTGGGGGGATATGAGGTTGCCAACATGAAGGTCACTAAGAGATGATGGAATGTGTCCGACAACTGTCGCCAGTGTGCCATCAAAGAGTCATTTGTCATGCCAAAAACGAATACAGTGCCATCACCCAGTCGCCATCCATACCCATCTTTGAGGATGAGCATAGCTTTTATGAGGCCTTTCCATGCCACCGACGCTGTCGAAGGAGGAGTATAATTCAGGAGATCCTGGCCAGTTAAATATCTAGAGCAGAGTACCTGTACCCATAGACTAGGCCTCTCGATACAGAGGTCCCAACACATCTTTCCCAACAGAGCTGTATCAGATTCGTGGGCTTGCCTAAGCCCTAAGCCCCCACATGCTTTCGGTGTGGTCACCGTATGCCAGGGAAGAAAGGGAAGGCCCTTGCGATGTCCTAGGTGGCCCCACAGAAAAGCCCTTGCGAGTTTGTCTGTTGGACCCCGAACTTTTCTTGGAGACTTGATTTGTTAAATGAAATTAAATAAGGGATTAATGGAGTTAAATTTTTTATTTGGGTAATTAATTGGAGCAGTTGCAATGATATTTTGAGGTTAATACGGGAAATGGGTGTTTTGTGTATGATTGTGTATGACTTTTGTGAAAGAGAAA
>JAOSBK010000204.1:28465504-28477270 GCA_027568895.1 Erythroxylum shatona | reverse complement strand
TAATGTCAATTTGCAACAATTTCACTATCAAATTGTATAAAATATAAGCTCACTGCAAGGGACTAATTAAAGCACAAGATCACAAATTAAGAGTCAAAAAGCACATTAAAAATCATGAAAGTGTAGCCAATTTATATAATAAACTTAGGCTCAATCAGACATCTAAGACTTTACAGAATTGCCAGAAGGTTATGAAAAAGATTGGTTATGAGTGGTCTTTAAAACCAAAAGTGAATCTCTTGGTAACCTAGAATGTTACTAGGCCATACTAGTTGCTAAAGGATTTACTTAGAAAGATGACATTAATTATAAGGAGGCTTTTTCACCAGTCTCTAAGAAGGATTCACTCAAAATTATTATGACTTTGGTGGCTCACTATGATATGAAGTTACACCTATTGGATTTAAAAAATGATTTTCTAAATGGGTATTTAAAGGAAGAAGTCTATATAGACCAACCAATAGTTCATAAATGTTAAAAAGGAACACATGTTGTGTAAACCAAAGAAGTCAATATATGGACTTAAATAAACTTCATGTTAATGGTATCCTAAGATTAATGATATTATTGTTTCATTTGGATTTAAAGGAAACACCATTGATCAGTGTATATATATCTGAAGGTTGGTGGGAGTAAGCTTATTTTTATAGTCTTATATGTTGATGACATCTTGCTTGTAGCTAATGATCTTGATTTATTAAGTAAGACTAGGAAATTTCTTTTATCATTTTGAAATCAAAGAGATGGGTGATGCAACATTTGCGATAAGAATATAAATACTCTGTAATAGATCACAAGGATTGTTGGGATTGCATTAGAAAGCATATATTAATAATGTGCTAGAGAGATTTAAATTAGAAAAGTATCCAGCATCACCAGTTCCAATTTAGAAAGGAGACAAGTTTAGCCTTAAGTAATGTCCAAAAAATGATTTATAACGGAAGCAAATGGAATCAATTCCATATGCATTTGTAGTTGGAAGCTTAATGTATGATACAAGACAAGATATAAATTTTGCAGTAAGGATGTTTGGGAGATATCAAAGTAATCCTGGTATAAATTACTAGAAAGCTGCAAAGAAAGTTCTGAGATATTTATACGGAGCTAAATAACATATTCTTATTTTTAAGAGGCCTGATCACCTTGAGATGGTTAGATATTCAGATTTAGACTTCGCTAGCTATGTAGATACATGAAAATATACTTTTCGCTATATTTATTTGTTAGCTAGAGGAGCCATCTCATGAAATAGTACAAAGTAGTATGTAATTGCTACATCCACTGTAGAGGATGAGTTTGTGACATGCTTTGAGGCCATAATTCAAGTTAAATGGTTGTGGAACTTTATTTTAGGGCTTTGGATTATTGACAATATAGCCAATCGGTTGAAAGTTTACTTTGATAATTCTATAATAATTTTCTTCTCTAAGAATGACAAGTATTTCAAAGGTGTAAACACATGGAATTGAAATACTTTTCCATTAAGGAGGAGGTTCAAAAACGTAGAGTGTCAATTGAGTATATTACAATTGATATTATGTTAGTTGACCCTTTAACAAAGGGTATCACCTAAAATATTTTCTGTTATGTAAAGAATATGGGTGTTATGGTGATGATGATTTTTAAACAGTATTATTGTATTAGCTCTTATTATATATTTGACATTTTGTATTATTTGTGAATATTTTTGTTTTCTTCTTTATGTATTTGATTGTTATATATATTGCTAAAAGTATAACTAAATGTTAAATCCCATTACATACTTCTTATTTAGAATCATGAATAAGCAAAAGGTTTAGTATAGTTGTATATGGAAGGGAGTATAATGAATTAATAATATATGACTATCATGATCATTATTAGTCTTATACTTTATTATGATTACTAATGATACTGAAATATGTTAATGATGACTATTATATAGTATGATTGTTTAAATTAAATGAATGAGTCTTTGAGCTTTTATCTCATTATGATAGAAAGTTTTAAAAATGACTAATGGTTGTCAATTTTTGAAGTGTATTAGAGTCCTTTGTCTACCTAATACAAAATACTATTAGGGAAGAAAGGTGAGATAGAAAGCTCAAAGAAAGAGACATATTGAGTAGAGACCAATTATATAAAAGGTTCACCATTTCTTATATTAAAAATATAAGTCGAAGAAAACTCAATATTTTAATAACCAAATTGAAAGTTAAATCGATAAGACAAGAGTTTTAAGATTTAAAAAGTTCAATAAGTATTATATCGTATAAAACTAACTAAAGATTAAACAAAATTAAAGAATTTGAAATATAGTTGAAAGAGATTGTTCTTATTAATCGAAGAATTTAAAATTTAAATTAACAATTTTATTAAATAAAAATTGATTTATTTATTTTGATTTATAACAAACTATTAATTTATAAAAATTGTTTAATTAATTAATAAAAATTAATTTTTAATAAAAATTGTTAAAATAAATTAAACTAAAAATTTATAAATTATAAAGAATTCACCTATTCAAAATTTTTTTAGTTAAATTGTTAGATACTTATTAAAAAACGAGCTTGCGACTTCCCGCTTAGAAAAAGTTCAGGAGCTTACGACTTCCCGCTTACAAAAAGTTCAGGAATCACTTGACCCAAACAAGGGTTTCTTGGCTGGGAGGGAGTTCCATCCAACCGTATCAGGAGGTGTCCACTCAGGTTCAGGAGTACTTATCAGCTATCTCCAGCAGACAGGAGCATAGCTCCTGGGGCTTAGATAGCATGGCCATGTGGTCAGCACCAGATACCACCATAACCTCATCTGGAGGATTGTTTTCAACCATTATCCCCTGTACATAATGATCATCTTCTTCACATTTGAGGTAGACTCGACGAACTGAACCGTATCTCTCTTTTGTGAACATTGATTCGCCTTGCTTTCCTGGGTTAGTGAATACAGGGAAAGGTCTTAACAACATTGTTGCCAGTATAAAATCCTGAAACATTAATCATGATTAGTCACAGCGCCAGTATAACAAGTTATAACTTGATTGATCAAATTTTATTAATACAAATCATAAGTCAGGATTTTCAGGCACCCTCATCAATAATAAATCAGAAATGGATCTGAGAATCAACCCAAAGTTTCAAATTGAAATAATAAGAGATCAAAAGCTTGAAATGAAGTCTGATCTTACCTCAGGTGGAGAAAGTTTGTAGTAATTGGATTTCAAGAAGTTGGGGCTAAGTGCTACAGAAGTTGGAGGGTTGTCAGGTCCATTGTCATACCCATATTGTACGTCAGCGGGGGAAAACGATTTTTTAACGCGCTGTAAAAAAATTGTTATCAGCAGTCAATTACTAATTTACTATAAGATATGGAGACGTAAGACAGGACCACTCCATTCGTCCTGAATACTTTTCGAATACGACTTTTACCGAACTGGATGGATATCTTTTTTCTAATGTTGGAAAAGCTTATAAGAGTTATCATAATCTTTCTTTTGCTTACTAGTCAAAGTTAAAATTGAGAATTTTGAAGTACAAAAAAATTAAAAACAAATCAAATTACCAGAAGTTGCGGGTTTTTTCTACCAAAATAGAAAGAACTGGGGACTACATCTAAAACTGCTTCATCACAAATAAAATTGTCTATTTAAAAAGTTAAATAATATCTATAAGTTCCTGAGAAAATGGGGCTGCTGAATCCAAATCACTATCGTTTTCTTCGTTTATACAGACAATTGATAAACTTTATTGTTTGCAGATGATTGAATCAAGACCCTCCGAGCATATAATATATACCATAAGAAAGAGAGTAAATTACCATTTTATCCATAGCTTTGCAAGAAAAATCTGGACCTGGCATGGCAGCTGTGAGAAACACGGCAACAGAAATTTTCTCAGAGAAACTTTCCATAGCAACACAAATACCTACACCTGCCACGCTGTGACCCACTAGTATAACCCTTTCATCCGCCGTCAAAGACTCCATAAATCCCGTCAAAGGCTCGAAGTAATCTGAAAATGAACCAACCTCGTGGGCCTGCTTTGGATTCACCCCTGAAGCAGCCATGTCGAGAGCTGTGACATTATGACCCCTCGATTTCAGGAGGGTCATCACCTTGTACCAACACCATGCTCCGTGACTCGCACCATGTACTAGCACAAAATGCTTCATTTCCTTGAGCCAGCGATGTCAAACTGAACTTGCTTGATTACGTGGAAAAAGCAAACGACTTTGGAACTAAGGAAGATTTAAATAATAATTGCAGCCTGTGTTTAAGTCTACAATCACGACTCACAGAGGGAGATAGAAACTTAGTATAGTTGTAGAATGTAATAGCAGTGAGAAAAACCTAGACATGCCATACGGATTTGCTGAAAAAATAGCTCATAACACTGATTCAATAATCGTTACAGTAGCTTGACAACTCGGGTTCACTTTTATAACACTTGTTTGACCCATCTAAGATCTAACCGACAGGTGGCCAGTGCAGTGCCAAAATGTCAATCGTCAATGTTGGTGGGTGCCACGAGCCCATAACCTATCGAGTGTCTGCTTTGTGGTGCACAGTATCGAGTGTTACTGAAGATGCCGCGTTTCTCAATGTTTATCACATTTTTTCAAGATTGTAAATTCAGATAAAAAGTATTCCTTGTAGCTATATTTTAATACTATTTAACCACTAGCTAATAAAATTTATAGTTATACACTCAATCTGTAATGCTCCTCCTCGATCTCGAGCATAAATATTAATCATTTCTAGCTTATTACAAATATAATTCATTCAAATTTTATTGACCCTTACGAAAATATCTTCAAGACAAGTTTTATTGTAATTTTTTAGGAAACAAATGATAGTCAATCTAAATATGTTTACTTCTATCATAAAACACGCGATTATAAATGATATGTGCAGCAACTTGGCTATCACACTACAATTTCGTTAGTATTGTAGTTTTAAGACTAATTTTATTTAATAGATGACATATCTACATTATCTCTTGTACTTGTTATACCATAACTTTACATTCAAATTCTACACCGGACCTAGACATGACATTTTGCTAATTTCTATGAAACCAAATTTCTTCTAATAAAGACACGGTAGCTAATAATAAAGTTTCAGTCACTCTTAGAACTTGCCAATCTGCATTTAGGAAACACTCAAAATGAGTATGTCCATAATTTTCACACAACATCCTTCACCCAAGAGCACTATTTAAGTGACATGAAATCTACTTCATAATAGACCAATGATGAATAGTTTGCGAAGAGATAAATTGATTTACCGTATTGGCTGAATATGCAATGTTAGGATGAGTTACTATAAGATAGTTTAATTTTCCAACCACTCTTTAATATTTCTCAAGATCTTCAAATAAATCTCCATCTTTGGTGAGTTGTAAATTAGGAAGCATAGCTTAGCCCCCAAACTTTGGTCTTAGTTAATTAGTCAATTAAATGTTTTCTCTGAAGAAGAAAAATGAATTTCTTACTTCTTGTAACCTCTACTACTAAAAAAATACTTCAAAGCCTCTAAATCTTCGGTGTAAAAATAACTGTGAATAAAAGACCTTAAAGATGAAATTCTCATTGTACCACTTCCAGTAATGACAATATCATCTATGTATATAACAAGGAGAATGGTGCATAATACATAATGTATAATTTGTATAGAAAACCAAGTCATTAGATTTGCTCTTACTCATTCCAAATGTTTTCATTGCTTGGCTAAAATTTTCAAATTAAGCACGAGGACTTTGTTTTAAACCATATAGGGAATTTTAAAGATGACACATTTTCTCATACTCCCTATGATCAATTAATTGAAATGGTTGCTCTATATAGGCTTCCTCTTGAAAGTCATCATTTAAGAAAGCATTTTTATATCAATTGATGTAAAGATCAATTATGAGTAGTTGTCATAGAAAAAAATAGACGAATGGATGTTAATTTAGCAACATGAGAGAAACATGAGAGTAATCTAAACCATAAGTTTTAGCATAATATTTCCCCACAAGCATACTTTAAGTTAAGCCATTGATCCATCATAATTGACTTCGATTATGAACACCAACTTACACCCAATACCCTTCTTTCCCATAAGCAAGTTCACTAAATCCCATGTACCATTAGCAACTGATGCATTCATCTCCTTGATAATAGTTTCATGCCAACATAATATGCTTACCATTGTGAGGAGCAATTAGATGTTGCAGGTTATTTATGGTAAAATTTGATATCAAAGAAGACACAAATACTGAACTTTAAGATGATCTTGTCATCTGAAGCAGACCAAATGAACAGGTGGTGGTGGCAATTATATAGAGGTATTGAGTCTAGAAAGAATAGTAGCAGTCTAAAATGTAATCGTAGAAACTAACATATCATCAACGTCCTTCTTACGAACCAAAGAAGCAAGAAAGAAAGAAATATGTTACAAAAAGGTAACGTCGATGGACACAAGATACTTGTTAATATGAGGATAGTAGAATCAATACCCCTTTTACATACAAGAGTAGCCCAAGAAAATATAGTTTAAAGATTTTGGAATTAAGTTAGTTACACAAGGATGAACATCTTAAAGAAAAAGTAATACCATATATTCAATATGTAATATAAATAAAGGTTTAGTGGGAAAAAGAACACTAAAAGGGATCTCACTATGAAAAAATATAAAAGTATATGACTAATCAAAAAATAAGTTGTAAAAACCACATGAGCCCAAAATTATTTAAGAATATGCATTTGGAATAAGAGTGCTTTAATGGTTTCAAAGAGATGTTGATTTTTTTTTAGCCACTTCACTTTGAGATAGTGCGTTAACAAATGAGGATTGACGGAGAATGTCAATTTGAACCATGCAAGTTTGAAATGATGTAGAAAATATTCTTTTATATTATCACTTTGTAGAGACAAATACATTAAACTGTGCTTTTATTTCAACAATAAAAAGTAGTAAAATGAGAAAATAAGTTAGAATCATTCTTCACAAGATCAATTTAAGTCATACGAAAAAATCATTAGCAAAAGTAATAAAATAATATAATCTAATTTTAGACGTAATAGGACAAAGACCTTAAATATTGTAATGAACTAACTCAAATATAAAACTACAATTTATTAATACAAGGGATCAAAGACAGACGATGATGTTTAGTAAACTAACAATACTCATAATGTAAGCAAGATATATTAGAAAATTGAGGAAATAATTTCTTCAATGGAGATAAGAAAGGATGTCCTAATTGATAATGCACTTTAAAAGGGGTTAAGACATATGAATAAGTAATAGGTTGTGGCTCCTGGATATCCAAAATGTAAAGATCTCATAATTTTAATCCTTTGCCTATAATCTTCTTCATCATAGGATCCTAAAAAAGACAATGCTAATTTGTCAAAAAATGTCTGCATAATTATTTGTGATCTTTTCATTTTGTTGATTGAAATGCTACCAATTCCTTATAGCAGAAAATTATAGGTGATATTTTCTCTAATTGTAGACAAACATTATTTAGCTACAAACTTTTTTGTACCTAAAACACTATAAATACGTAGCCAATATCAAGTATAAGTCAATGTTGATGAGAAAAAAATTAGTTACACAAGATAAGCAACCAAACAAATGTAGCCAATATTTTTTTGCCATGTTTTATGCACTCATAGTTATGTGTTATTTGTTACATTTTCCTGGTTTCATAACTAAAATCTTTGACTATGTTTTTGTAATTTTAAGTAAAGACTTTTAACTAAGAGTATAACAACAACAGTATCCAGTGGGGGTCTCACTGAAATACAGGGTCTAGAGAGGTTCAGTAATATGCAGCCTTACACTACCTGGTAAAAAGGTTATTTTTAATAAACTCACATATAATGCAAAATAATAATAATACAAAATATAAATAAATACGTGTAACTAAACATATAAAATATGCAATGCAATACATATAAAAACATGGTAAAAAATTAACAATATAAAATAAAAAAGCAAATAAATACACAAAATAGGAAAAAAGAGACAAGTACAAGAATAAATCACACAAACCATTACAAGAAAGTAGGAGAGAAGTACTCCGTAATCAAAATATTAAGATTGTTTATAAAATGAAAGACTCGAAGGAAAATATTTAGAGGACTTAACGATAAAGATCTCTTTATGTGAGATTCTTTATCCTTACTGTTAGTAAAGATATACTATAGAACATCATCACGTAGATTATGTTAAACATAATTGTTTTATATGCATATAAAAACAAAGAATCACGTACTTGGATTCTTGCTATGATTCCATCAGTTAAAGAAATTTTTGTTACAAATTTATTGTAGAGTTCTTCGTTTCTATTCTTCTGTATACTTAAATAAGAAGAAGTTAACATACATAGATGTATGTATATAATGCTTCGTGCATATGGTGTAACAACTCAAATCACCCGCTTGCAGATATTGTCCGCGTTGGGCCAAGGCCTTCGTGCCAAGCACCAACACAGTTTTGTTTTTCCAGCGTGTAGGCCTCTTTTGGACACTACTCCCGCAGGACTTCCCAAGAGGTCACTCATCCTGGTACTGTCTTGCCCTAGCACATTTAACTTCAAAGTTCTGATGGGATTCGGTGTATTAGGGCATGAAAAACATGTCTACAAGGGGAAGGTATCTACAACCTTATAAGGCATGCTTCGTTCTCTTACCCAACCGATGTGGGTTTTCTCCCCTCCCTTGTGGAGGCCTAGCATCCTTACTAGCCCATCGGCCCAGGTACTGGCTCTGATACCAATTATAACAGCCTAGATTATCCACTCGTAGATATTATCTGCTTTAGGATAAGGCCTTCGTGCCAAATACCCGCATGGTTTTGTTTTTTCAACGTGTAGGCCTCTTTTTGACACTACTTCTGTAGGACTTCCTAGGAGGTCACCCATCCTAGTGTTGCTCTTGCCCTAGCACATTTAACTTCGAAGTTCTGATGGGATAAATGTAACATCCCGTTCCCATATTAAGAGTTAGAACCCAAAATTACTGTACATGAGGAATCAAGGAGAGATTAAGAAAAATGCATTTTTCATGCTCATGCTTATTGTTAGCATACTCGCACATGAATTTAAAATTTTGCACACATTAAAATGATTATACACGCATTTATTGACATTCTGGATATAATTGAATGGTAATGTGAAATTATTGAGAATTGTGGCTTAATTGTATTGAAAATTGATATGGAGAATATATGTATTGATTTAGAATTTTTGGTAAATTTTGAATTTTTTTTGAAAATATTGAGTATTATTGGACTAAAAAAATGCCAAGAGGAAAGTAAATTGATAAGTAAAAATAGAATAACAAAACAAATGATATTGGAGAATTGTTAAAAATGACTTTGAAAATTTTGGAGATGACTTTAGAATTTGTGAGTTATTGATATTGAAAGTTTTGGAGATAATTGGAAGGTAAGGATGAGAGTTATGGAACTAGTTCAATAAGAACTAGTTAGTTGGAAACTAGCTAAGGTCTTAAGAAATGGACAAGTGTTCAAGTCTAAAGTTAAGTCTTCTTAACTTTGAAAGATCAAGTACTATATTCTTATCTTCATCCTTCTCGCAGCTTCTTCCTCAAGTTTTTCCTTAACACAGAGTTTTTTCATCAAAAATCCACCAAAGTTAAACCTTGTTTTCATCTGTCTTTTTACTACTACTCCCAACTTCAGTTTTCTTTCATTTTCCTAAAGAAAAACCAAAACTTGCCAACATCTACAATGGTGTATGTGAGTTGCATGAAAATTAGGGCTTCTTGATATTTGAAGATTTTTGAGTTTTAACAAGTAAGTATCATGTTAATCCTTATGAGAAGTAAGAATATGAGATAAATTTTATGATTTATTTGACATTGCATAATCATAGAAATAGTGGCCATTTTCATGAATACTATACAAATTAGATTTAAAAAATTCAAATGTGTTGTTCTTACGTATTTGAGGATTATTATGTGATATGATAGTGAAGAGATGATTTGAGTAGAAAGATCATTGAATACATGCAAGAGAAGAGTGCAGAAATTATGAAAGTGTTAGGGACATATATGTTTTGTTTTTCTTTTCACTGTGTATATATATGTATACATACATGAATATTTTTGGAGATTTGAGGATGAGCAAACATAGGTTTAAAGCTAAGGAAATCATAGAGTGAGATGATGTATAGCTTTTAGTAGGATTAAAATGAAAAGTTGAGATGAAATGAAATTGTTAATGGAGATGAAAGAGTGCAACAGAAAATTGGAAAAAAATGTAGCTGTGAAGAAATACGAAAAATGGTGAAATGGGTGAATGACCTTTTTATGTTTTTGATGATTTTAGTTAAGCAAGGATTTTGGATTTTGTTTGTGAAATATTGGAGTTGAATGGAAGCTAGAGAGGAAAATGCAAAATGTCCATGAGATGAAAATTTCAGCAGTGGAAGGAAATGCATAATATGAAGAAGAAAGTGAATGAATTTTTTGTTTTTAATGTATGTGTTTTAATCGGGAATTTGGACTTGTTTGTGAATGATCTTAGTTGAATGGAAGTCGAAAATGGAGGTTGAAATAAGTTAGAGAAGTTGGTTTTAAAAGAAAAGAAAGAAGAAGAAAAGTTGCATAGTCGTAAGAAGGAGAAGCACCAGCAAGATGAGCACGACCGCAATTTTCCTCCAAACATTTGGAGACTAGCAATCGTGCTCATAAGCACGATTTCGACTTTTAAGGTTAGAGGCTGATGCAACATCCTTCGACAAGCACGATCGCAACTTCTAAGGTTGGAGGCTGATGTAACATCCTTCCAACTTTTGGCTATATCTCCTTCTTCCGACCTCCAAACGACATAGGACTTGAACCATTGGATTTTCAACACATTGATTTACATATCCACCAAAAATCCTAGCCATATGAAATCAATAGGAGAGAGAATTTGAGACAAGATAAGTTAGAGATGCTGGTTTTAAAGAAAAAGGGGTAAAAATGTAGTCTAAAACTTCCATGATTAAACTGTATTGATCTAGGAAGATTTTGACAAAATTGTCTTGATGAAAGTTGTAGATCTTTCCTTTAGCTTTTATATTATATAAAGTTTGAAAATTTTCTATTTCTGGATTGAAAGTTATGAGGGTTCGAAGTGAGAGTGTGTGACTTTCTCTATTGTTCTTTTTCTCTCACGCCTATGACTCCTCTCCTCACACCCGTGATTCCCTCATACCCGTGACTCTTCTCTCTCACACCCTCTCATACTTGTGATTCCCTCACACTCGTGACTCCTCTCTATCATGCCCGTGAGTGTTAATTGCTGGACCACAACTTGATTGTCACATCGTGACATTGTGCTCTCAAATAGAATTTGATGACCAGAATGATTTCATGGAGCAAGCTTCGGTATTTTGACAATATCATTTTCTGTAGTCATCCAAATGATATGATTTTTAATTTTGAGTAAACTAGAGACATAAGGCTATAAATTATCTTAAGAAATCAATTTTTGATTCAGTCTCTAATACTTTCAATTCCTAATGTAATTTGAGTATAGTGTACTATTACAGAATGAGAATAGTCCGAAAATATTTGGAGTATAACTTTCAAAATACTAAACCAAATTGAATGATTTTGGTGTCATTAGAGACTTAAGACAATGGGGAATATTTTTATAGAAGAAAGTGTTGCCAAAATTCTTTGTTTCCATTGTCTAATTGATCATGGAAAATAGACCCAAAGGTTTGGAAATTTGGAGAAATTTATAAGAAGAAAGGAGAGTTTGGATAATGTGTAATCTTGTAA
>JAOSBK010000204.1:28428361-28446768 GCA_027568895.1 Erythroxylum shatona | reverse complement strand
GTTTGGTTTACTCTGTTGCGATTTTTTGTTTCTGAAAATAAAAAAACCACAACAGTTTTACAGAAACCAAAAATCATTGTTTCTCTGAATTTTGACAACAAGTTTTCTTCGACAGAAAACCAACATATTCCTGTTTTCTATACAAAAAAAAATAATAATAATAGTACAAATTTATAATAATAATAAATAATCATAATAATAATAAGATAATTAATTTGGTATAATAAAGTTAATAATAAAAATAATAATATTAAAAATATTAAAAAATAGTAAGTAGAAAATTTATAACAATAATTAATAAGTTTAGAACATGAATATAAGTTTAGAACAAAATCTCGCAATGTTATAACTAGAATTTTGAATTTCCAAAATCAGAATATTTGAATTTAGCCATACATGACTTTAATTCCAGCACCAAAAATAGAAGAAAGATAAAAGATTGAAAGAAAACTCAAAAGAAACAAAAGAGAAAGTTGAAGAGGTAAAAGGCGTGTTTTTCCTACTCAAACCCTACTCTTCTTTTATCTTGCAAATATTCCATTTTAAATAAATCCAAATCCCTACATAATAAGGATGGAAAGAAGTTTTCTAATTGAAGTCCAACTCTTTACATGAATATGGGATTAGGCGTGATCTCGCTTTATCCACTGCAATAATCTATCTAATTTTTTCAAAATTCATGATAGTCACCAAGAAAGCTCCAATTTGATGCAAGCTCCACTTTTATCTCCTAAAATAAAGCAAACAATAATTTTCTTATTTAAGCATCAAAATATATCCAAAACAATTATGCAATTAATTCTTCTTTTGACTAGTAGAGTACATCAGGGAGAACAGGGAGTTCGAAGGCCATCAACAGGAGAGTGGCAAAATCAGGCCAATGAACAATAAAATATTAACTATTGCCCTTGGGCCTCAAATCATAATTTTACCAAAAAAGATAGAACAAAAGAAAATGCAGAAAAAGATCAGGTTGAACAGATATTACCTCAGCCACATAATACCAGGAGACGTTGCTTTTTTCCCCAGAGTAGTGAAATATCTAACAGATAACATCTGCCGAAGGCCCTACGGTTAGGTAAATTCCCGATTCCTTCCATTGAAGCACAAGCCTTGAAATTTAGTTAAACTGAAAGAAGAAAGGAAACAGTAAAAAGTACCGTGTATCAACATTCAGTCATGTGCATGATTTAATCTCATTCACTCCCAGAAGTCTTCACGAGATATGGATGTCAAAAACTACCAGAAAAAACATGCTCTCCTATAGGAGGAGGAAATGTTATGGAAAAGCCAAACCGTTAAACCCAAACAAAAATTCTCAACCAGAAATGCAATAGGACAATGACTTGGAAAGGACAAAGATATACCGGTTTAGGAGCACTTCTGGATTGTATGGAAATAAGTTCTTCTCATGAAGCTTTTCAACAGAATCTTTTAGAGAAAGTAAACAATCTTTGGCTTCCTCAAATGGTTGTGCTTTGGTTTTATACTGTTTGCAGTTTTGTCCAAAATCTCTCTCATTACCCCAAAGGGATGATGGAACATCTTGGTCTCTTCTATTTACAGATGATGGTTCCACATGAAAATCAGAACCCTCCAACGTAACTTTTCTTCTTTTGCTTGATGATTGACTTACAACTCCCTCAACCATACAAAAGTTCCTAAATGATTGCCAAGAATCGCATACTATTCGCAAACACCTAGAAAGGAGCATCGTAAAATGATAATCTTAAGTATGCCAAAAAGTTGACATTTCCCACACATGATATGACCACAAACTCGCTATAATCTAACATTATCATTCGACAGTAAACAACTAAAAGACATACCTTAGCAGATATTCCGCACAACTAATCCCGGTATCTCTAGAAATGAGGTAATCAAGAAGCACTTGGTGATCATAATGAAGCTGTAAGAGAACAAGGAGTAAATATGTTTTAAAGACCGCAGGACAAAGTTTGATCATTCACTTAGCTTTATCAAGGCTGAAGTCACAAGTCTTCTTTCCTATTCGGTGGAGTTTAGAGACATCAAAAACATGTATAGAGACTTACCTCCGCAAGAAATAGATGAAAGAGGCATACAGGATTAAATAGGTTTGAAACATGGGAAAGAGCATCTCTTTTCACATCCTGAAATGTCCATCTCACTCCATTTAATCTGCATCGTGATCAGATAATCGATTAGGCACCCAAAAGGATTACCACTAACTATGGTGAACTATGATAGTCCAGTGCTTACTGCTCTTCACCACATGGTACACTAAGCAGTTGTAAAAGCACCTTAAATAACATATCATCCTGCAGTTAATGAAGAAAGGAAATTAGCATCAAGTGGCCCAACTAGAGTATATCTTATGAACTGAGAATAAGCTGCATTTAAGGGGAAAAACCCCATATCACAATAAAGAAATGATGAAAGAATGATCTGGTACAACTCTGCTGGCAAACCTCATGCATGTATAAGTGGAGGAAAGATTGGGCAAAGCCTGAACAGTTCTCCAAATACATTTCATTGACCCCAAGCTTTTCGGACGGAAATTTTTCTTGAAGCCACTCAGAGAGGTCTAATAATCCCTTTTTTCGAATACAACAAATCATGTCTGTGGATGAGTTAGCTGTCAAGCAAGAGTCAACAATTGCACATGTGCATTGCTTGCTCGAGTTTATCATAGTTAAGCAGCATCTCAGAAAAAGAAGAACAACCTGCCTCTGTAAATGAAGGGAACAGATGCTGCCTGCCTCGACATCACAAAGACTCCATAGAAAAGGTGAGTCTTCAAGATATTCATCCCGAGCAGACTTGAGTTCAGTTATTGGCCTTCTAAGAAGCTCTTCAAAGTAAACATGAAGAAGTTGCAACCATGATACAAGCATAGAGCAATTTAGCTGAGATTGATAACTGAGCCTTAGCATTAACATCTGGAGAACATGTTTCACTTGAAGTAGTCAAAATGACATGATATAACAATATTGACACACAAATATGGATGGCATATATGATGACGTGCAAGACAAAATACAGAAGGTAAAAAGAAATCAATTTTAGCTGTATGATGGCATTCATCACCAAATGAATTCAGGATTTCGTAGGAAACAATTTTTCAGTGCATCCTCTATTTAGTATTTACATATACTCAGCCTCCATACCAGAAGTTTATGTTTGAAATACTGAGAGATGGAGATCTTCAATCTGTTCCCTTGCTTCCCGACGCACCATGATAAAAGTTTAGGCACAAGATTGATGAGTTTGTCAAGAAATAAATCATGATCCTTAGGACCAGCCATAGCTTTTAAACAGCTGCTTTGTTCAGCCAATGAACAGAGGAATTGAATGAGAAACCCTAGAAAAACAACTTTCGACTCCTCATCATTACTTCCGAAAAATAAATCATCTGAAATCTGCACCTTATTTTTCGGAGTACTTCTGCTCTGACCAACATGATTCATAAGTGAAATAAATGAAGTGATGGAGCCCAAGAACAGTTCAAGGCATTGATCATCGTGCTCCTCTTTCAAATATTTCAATATGTTCCGTAAAACACGAATAATCCCAGCTGCTGTGGACCAGTTACCATTTTTCAATTTAGACATCAGCACAACAAAAGTGGATGAATCACAAAATGTGTCATCCAATCCATTCATATACATCAAAGGTGGCGGCGCACAAGACAACAAACTGGCCATCAGCAATCCCAGACATATACACAAGGAATGAATATAAGAACCCCATTCCCTTGCCTGAACAAAGACAGAAGCCAAGTTAAGGAGACGTGAATAAACAACCTGCAGTAAACAACAATCCACTAATCACCAACCATTACTTACGCAAGAAGCCACAAACTCGGAAATGGCTACAAGAATGTTGCCAGCCAAATGTCGTAGGTATGGACTCTCAACGGCCAAGAACGGTATCTGTCAGCTAGGAAATGTTAAAAGGGTCACAGACTCACATGACCAGAATTTTGGAGAAAGTCTAAAGCAAGCCTTCACCAACTAGTAAAACTTACAAGAGAAGCAATCAGAGCTCACCAAATCGGCTAATATCTTAGTCATAGAGTGGCGTCCCTCAATTTCAATCAACTTTGACTCATCGGAAAAAGTCTCTTCACAAAGAGTTTCAGAACCGTTCTCCTGATGGAAATTGTCAAGTTATCAAAAAACTTGTTTTTAAGTTGAGAGAGGAATAGAAGCTAACTATACTTACCTCATCGGTGCCAGAACTGTCGAGTTCATGAATCCATAGCTTGATTTCTCTTGACACCTGAAGACAGATTCAATTAAACAAAAGCAGCCAATAAAAAGTCGGTGTTTGTTTGTAGAGATCTAGGAAATGAGAACCTGAGAGAGAGCGAGGAGAAGATGCTTCTCTTTCTCTGTGGTTAAAGAAACTGCCTCCCGTCCCTCGAACTGGGATTCATCATTCAGATTCAATCACCAACCCTTAGTTCATAAATAATTAAAAGTAAAAAACACAAGAAGATGAGGAACTGACGATGTGCGATTGGAGGCAGTTTTCAATCAGATGGCGGATTCGACAGAATTTTGGCATTCTCTGCGGTATGATGAGAAAGCGGTAACCTTCTTAAAACGTTGTGTTTTAGATCTTGACTGGCAGTAATATGGTTTTACTACTTTTATGACCACCACTCGGAGTTTGCGAACCTTAGCACAGAGATGCACCACCGTCACTTCACTCAGGGAAGCGCGTCAGCTCCATGCTCTGATACTAACCACCACAACCCTATCCAGCTGTCCACAGTCTCCGTATCTCGGCAACAATCTTCTCTCCATGTATACTCGTTGTTGGTCTCTCGGAGACGCTCAACTTCTGTTCGATGGAATGCCCCACAAGAACCTTGTTTCCTACAATGCACTCATTTCAGCATATGCTAGAGATAGTACTCGTCGGGTTTTGTGTATGGAGCTGCTTACCCAGTTGACTGCTCAAGGACTGAGACCTAATGGATCGACTTTCACGAGTTTGCTGCAAGCTTGTTGCTTTCTTGAGGATTGGTTTATGGGCGCGTTGGTTCATGCTCAAGTTATTAAATTTGGGTTCTTGAGTTACGTTTATGTTCAGACATCGTTGCTTGGGATGTACTCGAATTGTGGGGATTTGGGTTCCGCGTGTAAGGTTTTCTGCTGTGCAGAAGAAAAGGATGTTGTGTTGTGGAATAATATGATCTTCGGGAACTTGAAGAATGAGAAGATAAAGAACGGGCTTTGCCTATTTGGTACAATGGTGAGGTCAGGGATTAGTCCTACCCAGTTCACATACTCAATGGTATTTAGTGCTTGTAGCAAATTGGGATATCTTATTTGGGGAAAAGTTATCCATGCTCGAGTTGTCGTACAGAACGTGCTAGCTGATTTGCCTTTACAAAATTCATTGCTTGATATGTACTGCAGTTGTGGTGATAAAATATCTGCTTTCAGTGTCTTTAGCAGGATTGACACTCCGAGTTTAGTTTCTTGGAACTCCATGATTTCTGGGTGGGCAGGAAGTGGAGAGGGTCAGGAAGCTATGGACCTGTTTGTCCAGTTGCTCAGAGAGTCTCGTCATAAACCTGATGAGTATACTTTTGCAGCCATTATTTCATCAACTAGCACATTTCCGGCTACCAAGTATGGAAAACCACTTCAGGCACAAGCTGTGAAAGCGGGGTTGGAAAGTAGTGTCTTCGTTGGGACTACACTATTGTCGATGTATTTTGGGAATGGAGACCCTGAGTCTGCTGAAAATGTTTTCAATCTGATTAAAGAGAAGGACATAATTCTCTGGACAGAAATGATTGTAAATCATACTAGATTGGGTGATGGGGGCAATGCAATAAAGATTTTTGGCAAAATCTATAGAGAAGGCCATAAGAGCGACAGCTTTGCGCTTAGTGTGGCTTTAAGTGCATGTGCTGATCTTGCAACCTTAAAGCAAGGAGAGATGATACATTCCCTAGCCGTAAAAACAGGATTTGATACTGACATGTGTGTCAATGGGAGTCTAGTAGATATGTATGCCAAAAATGGCTACCTTCAAGGTGCTAGATCGGTATTTTCTCAGGTTTCGGATCCAGATTTGAAGTGCTGGAATGCATTGATTGACGGGTATAGTCAACATGGAAAGGCTGAGGAAGCAATAACGCTCTTTGGGGAGATCACAGGACGTGGTCTAAAGCCCGATCATGTAACATTTTTGTCTTTACTATCAGCTTGCAGCCATAGTGGCTTGGTTGAATCTGGGAAGTCTTTGTGGAGTTGCATGAAAGAAAATGGCATAATTCCTGGACCTATGCACTACTCTTGCATGGTGAGTTTATTAAGCCGTGCAGGATTATTGGAAGAGTCGGAAGAATTGATAAAGCAATCATGTTTCAGGGAACAGCATTTAGAGCTTTGGAGGACCCTGCTAAGCTCATGTGTATATAGAAGGAATTTGGCAGTTGGGGTTCGTGCAGCAGATCGAATCTTAAGTTTATCTCCAGAAGACAGTGCAGCTCATATATTACTTTCAAATCTATATGCTGCTGCAGGGAGATGGGACGGTGTAGCAGAAACGAGGAAAAAGATGAGAGGATTGATGTTGGAAAAAGTCCCTGGACTAAGCTGGATTGAGGCCAAGAAAGACATACATGCGTTCTCTTCATGGAATCAATCCAACCCAATAATGGATGAAGCTCAAGAAGAGGTACTTAGACTACAAGGAAACATGATAGAATTGGTGATAAAAGAATCTGACCCAGTGATCGATTCTTCATTGTGGGTAGAGACTATATGACATGCACGGATTTGTAGGTATTGTATTGAACCCCCCAGGTTTAAAGCACTAACGCTAAAACGTGGGCAGCCTTAAGGAGGCTGGAAATTTCAGAGACAGCAGGGACAAAGTCAAAGGTTCACTTCACCACCCAATGGATCAAAACTCCACCTCTGATTCGGGTAATTAGTACAGATGCCTTGAGATGTCTGGATTTCCTCCAGAGGGCGTTATTAGCATTGCAGCTCTGAAGAAGGAACAAGGAAAGGTGGAAAGAGTTTTGTCATCAGAAAAGTTTTGGCTGGGGTTATGCAGAACTGGAGGATCGCAGCAATTACTGGTCTCAATGCAAGTCCGGAAGTAAAATGTGCTTTCTATATTGTTCTTTTCTAATTTAATCTTCTTCTGGACTAGATTGCCATAATCGACTTTTAGAGAGCACCATGTTAAGCAGGAAAATGTAATCTCGATTTTGATACATCATACCTCTCGCATTTTACGTTTCCATAGTTGTAGTTGATTCGCTTATTGCATTGTTCAACTCTTTGGTTCTTCTCTGAGTATCACATCCACCGTATCAAGTTCTCCCGAAATAGGAAAAATGCTAACCAAGTTTCAGGCAAGCCTGTTGCCTTGACCATGCTGGATAACAAGCTTTTGAGTGTTTTAAGCGCGAAAATAGGAAACAGTAACGTGCATCATCAAAACATATGAACTTTCAGAAGTCCCGATACATTGGGACCCTTGCAATTATCACTAATGAGCTGTAAACACACTTGTTCATTCAGATTTCTCTCATTTTAGGTTCAGAACCAATCTGCAAACAACTCTTGACCTTGTGAACTTCCCCAAGCTAATTAGCAAACAAGACAAGCTCTAAGTCAGGGGGCCAACGCTGGGAACTCAGTTAAATTTGTGTACCTGCTTAAACATTGAAAAGAAAATAATGGAAGTTGGAACAGAGTTTCTGCTGGAAACTTGCCTATTAAATAGGCAGAGGTACATGCTCCTTAGCAAATTAGTTCAGGAAAATAAGGGTGCACAATCAACGTGTACATAACTACGTCAGATGAAGACAAAACAGGAAGCACTAGTGCGAAAATATAGTATAGAAATAAGAACAAAAATGACTAAGGTTTTGAGTCGATTCTTAACACCCTCCCTTGATTCAAGCCTGCAAACTCCTAATAGTTATATTAAATACTCATGCTTGATTCTCGGTAGAGATTTTATCAGAATGTCTATAATTTGTTCATTTGTAGTTTAAGATTATAATTCCCTCAATGATAAGATCATTAAGTGAGCCCTCCTTACGTCAACATATTTTGCCATTCCACTTTTTGTCATTGTGATAGTTATTTGTAACTGTAAACTTTAGTTCCCTTACAATGGTCTTGGTCAAGATCAACCATCAGTCTTCTAAGCTAAATTGCTCGACATGCTAAAGGAGTGGCTGCCGTATACTCAGCTTCTAAAGATGACAAGGCTGTGGTAACTTGTTTTCTTGAGCTCCAGGAAATAGCTCCTGACCTAAGACTAAATATGTACCATAAAGTGCTCTTCCTATCATCTCTGCATCCTGCTCAATCACTTTCAGTAGAACCAATCAATTTAAAAATTGGTGCATGAAAACATCTTATTCCAAGACCCACGGTTTTAGCTACATAGCGCATGATTCGTTTGGTAGCTCAAAGTCATGCTTAGGGTGAAAATGCAAGAATCTTGAGACCATTCTTACCGTGAATGTAGTTGTTTATGTCAAAGTAGATTAGACCAACAACCATATTTCTAAAAAACTTTTTATCTACTAAACCAGTCCCATCATCAACTTGCAGCTTCTTATTTATATTCATAGGTGTACGCCTTTTTTATAGTTCATCAGGTTGAACCATTTGAGAAGATCTATGTCATACTTTCTTTGTGAAATAAACTCCCATGTTTAACTTATTTTACCTCTATTCCCAAAAAGTAATAGTAGAAAAAGTATCTTCATAGTCCACACCTTGTTGTGAGTAACCTTTACCACCAATCGTGTTTTATATTTTTGAATGCTCCCGTCCACATGTAACTTTATCCCCATTTACTCTAATAGCCTTTTTTCTTTTGAGAAGATTCACCAATTCTCAAGTTTTGTTTCTTTTTATTGTTGTAATCTTCATCCATGACATTGGTTCATTCTTCTTTTTGGACTACTTCCTCAAAATTAATTGGATCGACAATAAACAAAGCTTATGTTAATGCTTAGATTCTTTTTATTAATAGATTTTGTCTTTTGTGGAAGAGTTTCATCCATTGAGCTTGATGAAGAGGAGCTTCTTTCTACATTTGATGATGCTGAAGTGCTTGAGGGAGTTGAAATTAAGGGAGAGCTTAGAGGTTTTTGTGCTGGTCTCTCATCTGGCTGATCTTCTATACTTGTTGGAAATGATAAAATTCCTTTTTCACTTTCATGTCAATCCTACCTCGTCTCTTTTATCAAAAATAGCATTCCTGCTTATGATAACTTCTTAGTTAAAAGGATCACATAAGCTATAGGATTTGGAGTTGGAATACTATTCCACAAAAACATATTTGATATATTTATCATCAAACTTGCTATATTTGTGAGCATTGATTAATGTATATGCAATACAACCAAAGATTCTCAAGTGACTTACCCAAGATATGCTTCCTGTCTATTGAAGATATTAGAATATTTTGTGTTTATTAGCTGCTGTTTATTTCCTAGTTTAGTTGTGTTACATTTGATTAATTGTTATGCATACGTTAAGTCTATAATTGTTCCATGTACTTTGGTAGGGAATACAAATGGAATTAAAGTTTCAAAGGAAGTGGTGGTCTCATCATCCAGCACCATTTCTCAGAGTGATTTCAACACGTCACAAAATCTAAGTTCTGTGTTACTGAATGAGTTTAACCATCTCCCTTGGTCAAGGGCGGTTACTATTGCTCTTGGTGGTAGATCCAGGTTAGGATTTATCAATGGAAAAGAAAGATCCTCTGATCTTGAATCATCAGAGTATGGAGCTTAGCTATCAAAAGACCAACAGGTTATGTCTTGGATTCTTAATTCCACGGAACGTAATCTTGCTGAAATTTTCAGCTACTCTGAATCATCCTCGGATCTTTGGGAAGCTGTTCGAGATATGTATGGCAACCAAAACAACTTTGCCCAAATTTTCCATATTCAACGAGATATTACAAATCTTCGTCAAGGGGGAAAATCATTTATTAGTCTATTAAGCAATTTTAAAAGCTTGTGGACCAGTCGGAGGTTTATGGACCCCATTCTGTTGATCCAGTTGTTTTGCAAAAACGAACAGAAGAAGATCAAAATTTCCAATTGTTGGCAAGTCTTGGTCCTGAGTTTGAGGATTTAAGGTCCAGGATGGAGATGTTAGTCAAGGACAAAAGTTGAAAATAATCAAGGCATTTTTACTGCTTTCAAGACTGCATTAGAAATTAGTACTTTGCATGATATATGGGTTGTAGATTCTGGTGCTCGGAACATCACATGCCAAATAAACTGACTAATATTTGTGATTTTATTCATTTTTCAACTCCTTCTTTTGTCTCTGTAGCTGATGGGAAAGGTGTTTCTGTTAAGGGTAAGGGAAAAATCAAACTCGTTTCAGATACTATAGAGTCTGATGTTCTTTATGTTCCCTCTTTTCCTTTCCAATTTCTTTCTGTTCATAAATTGACATCCACTCAGTTGGAGTCCTTACTGGAGTTGCGTAGTTTTTGGATGCTTTACAATTGGAACTAACACTCGAATTATCAATCTTCCGGATAAGTGTTGATGTTATCTTATTAAGCTGTCTAACAGGAGTGAAGTTCGTTGATTTCTGAGTTGATTTTGTTCTGTCGGACTCTTTCTGAGTTGATTTTGTTCTGTCGGACTCTACTGTCGACTTCTTGTTGATTGGAGTGGCAATATTTTCTTTTCTGAGACGAAGTGGAGCTGCCTGTTTAGCGGGTGAAAATTGCAGCTTTCTTTCTTAACATAAATCGATGACTTTGAGCCAGAAACAGGTAATTTCTTCTTGCTCATTGGTGCCAAATCATCCTGCTAAAACAAGGAGACATGTCAGCTTCTACCAAGATATGGAATCAAAACAAGATCCACTGAAATGATGGTATTACCTTCAGTAGAGGCGTCTCCATTTGTCTGGACGCACTGAGATCCGTCTCTCTAACTTCTTTCTCATTATCAACAACTCCAACCTCGTTTAAAGTTTGCCCCTTGTCACAATTTTGCACAAGAACCCGGCTTTTGGGCGTTGAATCAACTTCTCTAACCTCGGTTCTTTCACCTTCATTAACATAGCTGGTCTGAGTGGCTGCCATCACTTTGACATCTTGTGCCTCAGCATTTGCCCCAGAGCTTGGGGTCATCATTTCTGAATCCTGAGGGGTAGTTTCACAAACTTCACTTTTAGTTTCTGGTTCAGCCACATTCTTTCCTGTGACATTTGCTTGCTCAAGTAAAGCTGCAGCCTTTCTTTCAGCTAGATTCTTGTAATGAGCTTCAAAGAAAGCTTTCATCTGTGCAACTGAGCCGGGCCGTGAAAATCCCTCGGCCTCTTCAACGTATCTGTTGTGAGAGAAAGTTGACCATTTCTCCCAAGATAATGATTCTGACATGAACCTCCCAAAAGAGACAGACTGGCCGAGAGGATGAATTGGCTTACCCTGTGACGTAAGAGCTTCTATAGTAATCTTGGTCTGTAAGAGAACAAGCTAACGAATAGAAAAAGAAAAAGCATAGAAAGTAAATGCCTGTAGCCACACTACAGGAGTCAAAAGGAAGAATTCAAGCAACCCACTACAAATTTGGAGGAGTTATTACAACCCAATCATTAGTACCCTTGGACGACAAAGATGGTATACAGAATTCAGTTTCATGAACTCTACCTCGGACGCTTCACTGGAAGGAATTCCTGCAGCATAAGAGAATGGTTGCACGAGACAGGTCGACTCCCCCATGAGTTTGGCTGTGTTGCAACAGACCTCAATACAATGGTAAAACTAAAAACTCCCTGGTTTTGTTACTAATGTTTGCCAGTTGAACTTTGTAGCTGTGTCTCCTCAAAAGCGCAGATACATTGTAATTTTGAATTTCAAAGATGTGGAAAAAGCAGAGCAGGCAGATGATGTAGTCCGTTCAAACGATATTTTATTGTCTGGAAGAAGAGGGGGTCCACCAACCGTCCAAAAAGCTCCAAGCTTTTTAACGAGGTTTGGGGCCCACGCCTCCCAACGTCTACTTTGTTAGTTGATTTGAACTGAAGAAGACGACAGGTCCATATTTTGGAAAACGACTCCGCATTTGCCTCTAAAATAGTATGAAAATGCAGGAGAGGAGAAAGAGAACAGAAGGGAATTGGGTTCTGAAGTTCTTATTACTTTCCAACAAGTGAGATGGCTTACTTTAATAGATAATTGGAGTTTGAGAAAAGGAATACATACAGCACCTGGTCACCTGGAAAAGGTCTCACTCACCTATAAACTCACACAACAGCTGGAGAAAACAATGTGCACAAACAATAAGTGGCATTTTAAGGGGGAAAAAACTAGTCTGAGCTCTTCATTGTTCCTTTGTGTTACATTGTTCATGATCAACAATAGAAGCTAAGAATAACAGAATCAATGCACAAAACTTAAATAAAATGTAGTATTTTTTCTAACACAGTTTTCTGGTCTATAAGTGTAACTCCCCAAAATTTGCATCTGAGACTTTCTGAAGTTCTCCAGTATGTCCGGTCGTCTATAAATGTCTGTGATCTTTTGCTGTATGTTTTAAGGTTATAAAGATGCATCGACACTGTTAGGAGGCCTATCACGTCCACCAGTGTTCAGTAAACCTGAATAAGAATACTTTCTCCTATTTTTGTAACTTTTACTCTTAGTTGCCTTGCTTTTGCGCCTTGAAAACACCGTGCACATGAATGCCAAGAAACCCAAACCAGAAAACACCCATAAAGCCACAACCCATACCCTTAATGAACCAAACAGCCCGTCTGAAGCATCAGGAGATGATTCCTGAGCATGTTTGATCCGCACAGGACTGGTTCTTACAGAATCGGTTCCTTCAAACTTGCCAAATTTCCTTG
This sequence comes from Erythroxylum shatona, assembly GCA_027568895.1. Taxonomy (NCBI): domain Eukaryota; kingdom Viridiplantae; phylum Streptophyta; class Magnoliopsida; order Malpighiales; family Erythroxylaceae; genus Erythroxylum; species Erythroxylum shatona. Next base: position 28,433,899 of record JAOSBK010000204.1, on the reverse strand, counting down.
AACTCCCAATTTCTTTCCTGGCATCCGAATTGGAGGTGGATATGGAGCCGGGATTGGGACAGTTTCTCTTCTTATGATGAAGGTATAGTGCTTCATTAAGTGCCTTTGCACATTCTATGCTAAGCAGGTCTCTCTGCATGATGTTGTCATCAGTCCGATCCACTGTTGAAGGATCAGGGGGTTCAGGAAACTTAGCCCAGCATTTGTTGACAACATCAGTATCTCTCCAGTTTGCTTTATCAAAGCTCCAGTTCCCAACACCAAATTCTAATCCATAGTGAAAAACTCTATACTTTACCCCAGGCTCAGGGACATATCCCGGGTATATTAATATCTCCCTGTTGATGATGTGCCGTAGATTCATCTGTGCATATAAAGAATTAATAAACAAGTAAATGAAAGGTAGTAAAAGTCATAACTGTTGCATAATTTAAGCAATTAACGGAATATCAAGTGATGGCATGGACAAGTAAGAATCCACATGCCAGGAGATTAGAGAAATACAAAACCAAAGTTACTGGTGCAAGTCCCATATAGGGTCTTGTAAAATAAATTATTACTGTTTAAAAGAGAGGGGTCCTAAAGGATATGGAATACCTCTGCAGCGCCAAATGAGTAACCATACATCTCACTAATCCAGCCGGATGAGTATATATCGCCCGTAAAGTTAGTAGCATAATGAGCTTTGTCAGCCCGGACCTCCTCAGTTTTATGCAGCCATAGTAGAGCAAATTGTTGAAGATCATCTATGTGCATGATTATTACACCCCCAACTTTATCACAGGCATCAGGGTTGCGTGTGTGGATTTTCGCAAGCTCATTATCACAACCAATAAGGTACCTAACAAGCATAAAGTTATGAACCTTTGTTAGCTGCAAATTATTCCCTTATGCTCGTGCACCACAAGTATGAAAAAGAGAGATAACCCAGACCAAACGTAATTGCCATTTACTTAAAACTCTTGGTCTTACTCATAGGGAGTTGAGACAGGCTGGCCACGTGCAGCTTTGAATTCCCATGGAGTGATTGGAGCTCTCAAGATCATATCAGCATCGAGAATAACTATGAACTCAGCATCAACATCTGCATGGTTAAGCCAATGAACAACTGCAGCGGGCTTATTAATTGCTGGATACCTGAAAAATAGACAAGTAAAGGAAATTAAAAAAAAAGGATTCCTGTTGCTCTTTAGATCTTTCAGTTATAGATTATCGTGTAGAAAATGCAAAGTCCAAGCCACATAACCACTTTGGCAATGGTCTCATCCCCTATAAAATAATATCATTAGCTTCCAATTAGAAACATAATAGACATAAAAACTAACAATCCAAAGGTACCAAGTTGAGTCGAAAAGACAACACTGGTTCTATTTTTCCCTACCAAGAGTCACTTTAGCACAACTAGCCATTTCTACTAGGGAGATTATACAAGCTTCCAAGTGAAACACATAAATTACAAACAAATAGCTTAATATACGATAATAAATGGAATCAGAGGGCCTTTCTGAGTGCTTTTCAGCTGCAAAAATGTCTAGGATCCTTCTAACCACAAAATTTAAACATGTCAGTTGATATTAGTCCAAATTCAATTACTGAAAAGAGTATATTGTGTCCAAGATGAAGCAAATGACAAAGTTAACCTCTCAGTTAAACCAAAATGATCAGAAATTCCACAAGCCAGAGACAATTCAGTGCTAAACCTGTATAAAGATGAAGATATTACCAATCTCCTGTTAACGGGTGCCGGCTCATGGAAGGAACATAATGGGTAGGAGCCAGATGGTGTCCTCTGTATTGCTTTAAGTCCTCATCTGTACAGCTGAGAAGGCGTGTGAGATTGCCAGGCTGGCCACTCTGGTGGAAACTGTGTACAAGGCCTACAGTCTGCCAATCAAAGTAAGGTGTACATTCTGTGGAGAATATCGTGTGGATCTTTGGATGAGGCTTTTGAGGTTTATCAACAATCTCCTGCTCTTTTATGGCCTCCTTAGCTTCCATACCCTCATGAGTAAGATATCTTGGACGAGTCAATTCAGCAAAAGTTCTGCTCTTCAAAAAGCTCAAGTATTTTGACCATTTTGGCTTCGGGCATCCATCTGTAGCATGTTGTAAAAGAAGGCCCTCATTCAAAGTGTTTATACACTCTATACTTAACAATAGGCCCCTCCTTTTATTTGGATCAAATGCCATGGCTTGCACCTGCATGAATGAAAGATAGACTTTTTCCCTTAGGATTTAGAATTAGCTCATGAAATCTTCTCATTTGATCCCGTTTTTATGTAACAAGCAAAGAATAAAATGCTCCATTGCATAAAGGTTTGTAATAGCCAAATTCTTATGCTTTCTGCAACTGAAAGCATGGATAACAATAACTCTTAAGGCAAACTTCCAAATAGTTCGTCTCTGTGTTTTCATACCTCTCTAGGATAGGGAGGCTCATGAAATAGCTGACCACACTCATAGACGATACTATCTTCATGATGGTCTAATTTACTGAAGGACCAATTTCCAACACTAAATGGCAAGCCATAGTGAAGTAGAATAGGCTCCACACCCTCTGGTGGAATATAACCAGGGTAAATCATCAAATGATCATAAATTTTGTGCCGAAGTCCAACCTGAAAATACAAAATGAAGCAGAAGAGTTCATCAAGCAATAATATTGAACTCAGTAATTCGACAACAGAAGGTAAATTGGTTTCGAAACAAAATAGTGCCAATACTTACTTCAGCTGCACCAAATGAGTAGCCATACATCTCACTTATCCATCCTTGGCCGTAGATGTCACCAGTTATGTTGGTTGACCAATGAGCTCTATCTTCCCGCACTTCTTCAGTCTTTGAAAGCCACATGGGTGCTAATGCTCGAAGATCATCTATGTGCATGGCTAGAAGGCCCCCAACTTTATCACATAGCTCAGGATGCTTTGTGTGCAATTGTGCCAGGATGTTATCACATCCAATCAAATACCTGATTATGCATTGTATATATTTTTGCAGTCATAACGAGGAACAACTTAAATGGCGAACAAATGAAGTATATAAGCTAGACATATCATTAAATGACACAATAAACAAGTCCAGACGATTGCAAAAGCATGATTGACTTCACCATCCAAAGGTCAAAAAAAGATCTTGTACTTTTAAAAATGTTGATGTTCCACTAGACATATTCATTACTACATCTGGAGGATTGTGCATAATTATCAAAGTTAATGCAATAGTGTTGAAACACCCATTGATGGGTTGGGCTGGTTGAAACCAATAGCAGTTGCATGATAACAAGCAGAACTCGTGCAATGATCATGCAAAAGATGCATCAAGGGCGAATTTCCTTCTTTTTCTTTTCAGCCAAAGCTGAATAATAAGTAAAACTCTTAAGTACCCATAATATGCTGCAACAGGTTTTCCTTTCTCAGCTCCAAGTTCCCAAGGTATAATTGGACCTCGAATGATCATATCTGCATCTAATATAACCACCCAATCAACATTATCAGCATCTGTACTATGTTTAAGCCAGTGGACAATTCCAGCAGGTTTGTTAATTGCCGGGTACCTGCAGGAGTAACAATAAGATAGCATTTTACGTTAAATTTTCTATGCTTCAGTGTACAACAGCAGTTCACAGAAAAAGAAGAGATGAATTGCTTGAGCATTTATTCGAGGACATAACAACAGCATAAATGATGCACAATGCAAGTGCCAAGTGCAAAGGAATCAACAAAGCAAAATGAAGGGTGAGGACTGAGGACTGAGGACGTCAATAGGAAAATCTACTCTGACATTGAAGCTAAGGAAAAATGCAATCAGGGGGAAAAGAAATAGAATTGACTGAATCCGCACCTCTCACAAGTTTTATTTAGTAGATGAACTTAATATGCATTGAGAATGAAGATGGACCAAAGTAAATCACAAAAAGATGGGCAACTTCAAACAAGGAATAAGCAGTAACTAAAGAACATAATCCTCATCCCACGTTTTGTTGAAATAGTCGAATTTGTTGCTTTAACTACTAAAAAGGAATAAAAGTTTGTACTATTTCAAGACAGGTGTCTCTCCTGCTTTTCTTTGCATCAGAGATCGATGAATTTGTACAATCTACGCACACATGCTTCATGAAAAACTTCTATTGAAAAATGTCTCATTTGAGAAGAAAGCAAGGAAATATACTGTTCTGATGAACAAACAACGCAGAGAAACTCACCAGTCGCCAGTTCTGGGGTGTCTGCTCATAGATGGCACCTCAAGAGTGGGAGCCAAATGCATTCCTCTATAATTCTTCTTTTCCTCATTCGTACAACTCAGTAATCGGGTTATAGGTCCTGGTTGTCTGGCTTTTTTGAAGCTATGCAGCAAACCCACGGTCTGCCAATCGAAGTAATTGTGACACTCAACCGAGAACAGAGTGTGGATCCTGTGACCGGTATCCACGCTCGACCCGTCACCAACACATAACAACAACAAGCACGCAGCATAAACCAACATCAAAATCATGAATTTGGCCATTGGAGCTGGAATTGAAAGCCTGGATCGAGAAGGGTATGTCTCAAAGATCTAAAATTCATCGACTGTAGAGAGATGCAAGAAGTCAAAGTCTCAAAGATTGGTTTTTTAGCATTTTAACGAATACTATAATAGAGTAATAGCAGGTACAAGGACTTGGTATTAATTTACTAGCATATAGATTTTCGACAAAATGGAAAATCAAAAGAAAGCAGTAAATGAGTTGTTGAAGTAGCAGACAAACTACAATTTAATGGATCCGGACTCGGAGTCTTATCATCAACGAAACGCAAAACCTCAGTTCGAAGGTTCGTTTTGTTTGCTATGTTATAGTGTTTAAACAAAATACACTCTATAAAGGACTCTGTAAAGGTTCTTCGTAACTAATTTTGTAACAAAGGCGAGCTTATTGCTTATAATACAATTTAAATTTTATCGAAAAAAGAAACAACATTTTATTCATGTCAAGCAGTTTAGATCATGTTAAACGCCTGTCTTGGATCTGATTTCCAAGACAAAGTAAGTTTGTTTACCAAAATAGACAAAATTAAGTTTGACAATCATTCATCAGTCAACACTGCACTGGTAGTGATCATGAACATCTCCATTAAAGATTTAATCGTTGATTATGAAGATTTCCCACGTCACCAGCAAACAAGACAGCACGAGGACTGCACTGCATCCCACATGGCAAGTTCTCGAGTTCCTTTGGTCCCATTTTCAATCAATTGCTTGGCGAGTGTGAGATGTGAGTTGCCTTTTTTCCTCCTTTCTTGTTAAGCTTTCTACGGTTCAGAAGAGCTTCCTTCTCCTCTTCCTCTTGGCCTGAGGTACTACTGAGTTCGTCTATCTAAGTATCTATCGACGCATTATATATAGTTTTGATATAGCTAATATTTAGACGTTCATGTTCAGAGCTCTCAAGAAAGAACAAAGAACGGCCATGAGGTGTATTGTTCAAGATGGTGGAAAATAGTAGATGAGTTCATGGTGATTTCAGAATCATCAAATTATACCGTAGGAGAATTAAAAGGG
>JAOSBK010000204.1:28415875-28428261 GCA_027568895.1 Erythroxylum shatona | reverse complement strand
TTATTTCAATCCAAAACACCTGAAATAATTTCTTAACCAATTCTATACATTTTATTATTATCAAAACATAAGTAGGAATTAATTTGTCAACCACCATTGGTCCAACAACTTTTAGTTTTCAATCTAAAATCATTTATGAACTTACCATATGATCCAGAAAAAATATATCTTTGGCTTTTTAAAATGTCTACAAAAGACAAATTTCACCTACATACATACCTATGAGTAGTTTGTTGGAGCAAACTAACACAAACTATAGGTAACCGAATAACTTAGTTCAAACAATTAGGACATAACTTTATTATTAGAAGTATAAATCAAAGTTTAACCTCCGAAAATAGAAAAGAATATAGTAACTCTATAACTTTGTGCCTTTTGTAATCTGTTTTGTTGCAATTCATTGAGTAAAAATGGTGATAAATGTTGCAATTTATAAAGAATATCCATAATAAGAAAAGGAAAGAGAGAAGGGAGTAGCTAAAGAAAGAAAAAATATATTGTAGTTACACCCTTCATCAATGACTATTATAGCTATTAGCTTCCTTGTCTCTCCTAATTACAAGTGTCTCTATACAACAAAGTCATTTTACTCACTTCATATTTATAAGAATCGGATGACAACATATTCTTCTATATCTTTAGTAAATTTGATGTTGTCCTCTTTTTCTTCTTTGTTCCTTCTACTTCCCACTACCTCCTTCTATCTTCTTATTGAGTTGTATCAATACCTCCCACCTTATGGACCTTGTTCATAAGGTTAACATTAGTGTAATATTGCTATAAGACATACAAAAACTCCTACGTAACATCAAACTCATCCTCAGACCATTGCACCAAAACATGTATAGTTTGTTATTAAGTCTTTTAACTATATGATGATCAATAACAATAATAGGAAATTTAGTGATAAACTGAATAGAATCTAAAATTTGAGATTGAATCACAATTTGCTCATAAACTTATTTCTTAATAAGTTGTGAAACATTAAAAAAACATTATGAATTTTCACTTCAATTGGTAGCTATAAGCAATATGCAATAAGTCCCACATCTTGTATAGTGTGAAATACCCAGAATATAAAACAAAAATTTTTTTTGTTAGACTGGTAATGCACATTAGTATGATAGTAATTTTGTAGTTTCACATAAACCTAATCACCTATAAAAAAACATAATTTCTTCTGCCCTTGTTAGCCAATTGCTTTATTTTATTTTGTTCTTATTGACTACGAAATTTAATCAATTAGATTGCAGCATATCAATCACATAAATTTGATCTACCATCATGTCCTTTAAATTACCTGTGAAATATAGAATACGAACCAGAGATGGAAATCCATATAACACCTCAAAAGGAGACTGATAAATAGTAGTGTGTAATGTGGTATTATACCACCATTCCGTGGAGAAAATCATATACTCTAAAATTGAGGATAATCACTAACCATGGAATGTAAATAAGTTTCTAAGGTTCAATTAAGCACTTCAATTTAGTAATCAGTATGATAATGATAGGTCGAATACAAAGCTAAAGTAAAAACCTACAATCTAAAAAGTTCTTGCCAAAAGTTACTAAAATGATATTATCTCTATCACTCACAATAGTTGTAGGCATACCATGTAATTTATATACAAAATTAAGATATATAAAATTGAATTTAGAAGCTAAATATGAGTGGGACAATGGTATAAAGTGAGCATATTTAGTAAAACGGTCAATCATTGTAAATATGAAACTATATCCATCATATTTAGGCAAACATTCAATTAAGTCTAGGCTAACTTTTGTTCATGTATACTTTGGAATTAGCAGTGGCTGCAATTTTCTAGGTGCGACTATCACCTCATACTTGTTTTTCTAACAAATCTCACATATTGTAATGTATTTCTATAAATGTGAGTCCATCCTCTTCTAATTGAAATATAATGCTAACCTCTTGTAAATAGCCAAGAATCTTAAACGGTTGACCATAGATATGTTATGAAATAAAGATACAATCTTTGTTTGTAATGAAAAATCATCCCTTACTAGCAAACGGTCCTTCTAACATAACAAATCCTTATTCCAAGTGTAACAAAAGTCTTGCTTGTCACCTTGCTTCAACTTTTAAATTAATTTAGATAGTTTTGCATCAATACTCCAATCATCCTTAACCTTTTCCAGAAGATTCATTTGCATATGAGAAATCATTATAGCATATAGTTCACCACTATTTACTTGAGACTCTCCATTAGCCATTGTATTTTCACTCCCCTTCTAATGTTTTATTTCAAAAGAAAAACTGAAAAATTTTGGTAACCAATTCTGTTCAAAAGGTGTAGCAATCTTCTATTCTAACAAATATTTAAAACTTTTATGGTATGTTCACACCACAAGCTTCCTTCCTGTCAAATAATGTGACCATGTCTAATTCCTATCACTAAAGCCAATAACTCTTTCTCAAAAATAGATAAATGGCGATACTTACCTAAAAGAGCCTTACTTACATCTGTTAGGGGATGCCCATCTTACATCAAAACCTTAAACCAATTCAAGATGCATATGTTTTAACCACAAATGTTTTACTGAAGTTTGGCAATGATAATAAAAAAGATATAATGAATGCTTCTTTATGTGTTATAAAAGTAGATTGAGCTACCTCTTACCACTTAAAAGCATCTTTGTTCAACAGGGTTATTAATGGTCTACTTACTTGAGCATAACACTTAATAAGCCTATGAAAATAACATGTCAATCCCAAAAATCCCCTGAGTTGATTCAATGTCTTCAGTATAGGCCATTTTTTACCTTTTCAACCTTCCCTGTATCAATTGAAACTCCCTCAACTAAAATAAAAATGCCCCAAATACTCCACACTTTCAGCCCTAAAGCAGTACTTAATAAGTGTATCATTTGTTGAAGATGCTCCAAATGAATTTACAAAGAGAAACTATATACCAATATGTCATTAGAAAGTACTAACATAAACTTACTTATGAATAGTTTTGAAAGTGGAACTTATCAAGCTTTGAAATGTTATTAAAGCATTGGTCAAGCCAAAAGGCATAATCTCCTTTATGAAATCTAAAAGCAATCTCTTGAATATTTCTATCAAGCATCCTGATTTGATGATACCTAGATCTAAGTCCAGTTTTGAAAAAATCCTAGCTCCTCCTAGTTTATCCATCAACTCTTCAATTACTTCAGTAGGGAATCTGTCCTTTATAATACATTTGTTTAAAGCTCTATAATATATACATATTCTCCATAATTGATCCTTTTCTATACTGAAACAATAAGAGATTAAAATAGGTTGACACTTCCTCTGATTACTCCTTATTTCAACATATCCCTTGTTAACTACGCAATAATCCTCTTTTGTAACCCTACATAGCTATAGGGTTTGATATTTATCAGTTATGTTCCCTCCTTTAACACTATTCTATGATCACAATTTCATTTAGGGGTAAACCATTTGATTCCACAAAACATCTTTATATTATACTAACAAATTATATACTAATTATTGTTGATACTTTATACCTTGGTAATTTATCCTTGTTACTTCCATCAACTGCATTCCACAAGTAATGGATGTATTTCATCTCAATTGACTTCCTTGATACATCAAGATAACATCAATGTTCTTTCCAAACATCCACTTAATATCCATTTAGCTTTTTCTTCAAAACCTACTATCAACTACACTCTTCTTCCCTTCCAATTAAACATCGTTGTCCTTCCTTGAAATTAAATATCACATCATTCTAAGTATCTAGAAATTAAACTCCTAATACTATATAATTTCCCCCTATTTTAATGATTAAAGCATCTGATTGGCACTAATAACCATTCATGATCCACAACAAATTTTTATACCTTTGATTATATCAAATGTTTAAACCCCTCCTACTGTAATCATCACTGGATTAATGTTTTCTAGCACTCCTTTTTTAAATAAAGCCTCATTAATGAAATTATATATGCTAATAGACTCTTTTCACTTTCATTTGTATATAAGAGTCATGATTGTACATGTCATAGTTTACATAGAAATCACATGATGATTATCAGATATTACTTCCTCTACTTCTTCAACTTCTTCCTCCTCTTCTTATACCACATATATATGAAACTATTTCTTCTTGCATTTGTCTAGGTGTGAATTTTTCATCATAATAAAAAAAATCCTTGAGCTCTTGTTTCATCAATCTCCCTGCTACTATTGCCTTTGTTACATTAACACATTTCCAACTAATGTAGCTATAGGTAACAACCTTTCCTAGGCTTCCACCATTGAGTTCGTTCCTTATAATTTCGTTTGATAATTTCTCCATTGTCCTTTATAAGCTAATATGCATTTTTTAAACATCAACTATTGTTTTTTAGCAACTTCATAATCTTATTGGAGGCTTCTCAGATAAAACAACTTAAATGAGTAATATCTCTGGCTTTAATCCTTTTAAAAACAAGATTACTAAATAGGTTTAGGGCATTATCGATTTATATGACAAAAAAATCAAATTTTGCGAAATAATCTTTCACTAATTACATTTACTTCAACTCCTTTAATTCATTAGTGGAATGATCAAACAAGGAATCACCAAATCTCTGTTACAATTCTTTAAGATTCTCACCCCAACTAATGGGTTCCATGGTTAACCTATTTCTTAGATAAAATGATGCTAGGATAATGCCTTTCCAATCAAATGCATAGTTATAATTCCTACTTTTAATTCTAAAGAAGTTATATCCAACATGAAAAATTGTTCTCTTTTAAAAATTTAACTCCATAATCATTCTCCATCAAATATAGGGAACTCAATCTTGTTAAATCTTGTAAGTATGGTATACCCTCTATTCACTTGAAATTCATTACGATGTATTTCTATACAGTCCAATCTTCTCTATGGTTCTATGGCTTGTATTCCTCTCTACATATAGCTACATTATTAACTCCTTGAGTTTTTCAATTGTTTTCCTATATTTTTCATCCATCTCTTGAATATGATTTCTCATATTCTCTTCCAGCTTCCTCACATCGTGCAACTTGGTCCCCTCTACCATTATATCTCCTTTATTTACAATCGAAACCATTTGAGAATCAATGCTCTGATACCACTTTATTATTATGCAATTTATTGAGTAAAAGTAGTGATAGAGGTTGGGAATGAATGGTATATTTATAAAAAATATCTAGATAAGAAAAGGAAAGAAAGAAGAGAGTAGCTAGAGAGAGATAAAACAAATTGATTAGTCATTAATATCGTTACACCTTCATTAGTGGCTATTATAGTCATTAACTTTCTTATCTCCTCTAATTACATCTATATATATACAAAAAATCCATTTTGTTCACTTCATATTAACAATAATTAAATGCCAACATATTTTTCTATATCTTAAGAGAATCCGTCATCATCCTCTTTATCTCCTTCGTTACTTATATGTCTTCATTTTACTGTTAGCTCAAGGTTTATAATTAAAATTTTTGATGATAACTGTATAATATCTCAAAATTCAAATTGGATTTATTTCCTTATATAGGTATCGATATATTTCTCAAAAGGAAATAAAATTATAGGATAAATGCTTCCTTTCTAGTAGGAACCTTCTTTTATGAACTTACCTTATTTAGTTTACAATCTCCTAAAGGATTATGCTTATCTATTTTTTTTACAATCAATTCTAAGACATTGCCATATGTTTTTCTCTTTAGGATTGAATATTGAAGATTTTAGCAAAGACGATGCCGAAGATACAAAGTCAACCAAGAACAAAAATGATGCAATGGCTAATTGAAGAAATGCCTACTTAAGAAGAACCATTGCAGTTGTGAGACTCACAGACATATAGAAAAATCAAGGAAGCCAAATCTCAATATACATTCACAACATCAATACTTTTGAAAGTCATATCATTATCAAATCTTTTGTGTTTTAGAAAGTGAAAATTCTTTTAAATGAGTGATCATTGAAGCTCATATTGAGCAAATTACTATCTCATTCATTGAGAGCTTGTAGAGGCTAGACAAAAACTACTAGTGTGGAAGGATGAAGAACCATGAGAAATATTTACTTGTGAGCTTAAAAAGGCTCGCCAAATTACTACTTAGATTTAATAATAAAACATTTAATACGAACTGAATTAGTTTGACAAAATCAAAGTTTAGAAGCTAGTACCTCATTCAGAAAACAAGTTAATCATTGGAACTCGTTAGTTATTTCAAAACAAACTCGACAAAAATGGTAAGTTGGTAAGAAACAAAGCTAGACTTATAACTCAAGGTTATAATCAACAAGAAGGTATTGATTTTGATGAAATTTATGCACCTGTTGCTATACTAGAATCACTTAGAATTTTACTTATCCTTGCATGTTATAAAAACTTCAAATTATTCCAAATGGACATCAAAAGTTCCTTCTTAAATGGATATATTAACAAAGAATTGTTTATTAAGTAACCTCCAAATTTTGAAGATGAAAACCATCATGATTATGTGATGAGAGGTTAAGTAATTTTTTGCTTGAGAGTAACTTTAAAAGAAGAAAGGTAGATAAAACCTTATTCATTAAGAAAAAGGAGAATGATTTATTCATAGTGCAAATATATGTTGATAACATGATATTTGGTGCTACTAATCAGTCTTTTTTTTAAGAATTCTCAGCAATAATGTATAGGAAATTTGAAATAAGCATGATGGAAGAACTATCCTTCTTTCTCAAATTACAAATCAGGCAAACAAAAAAAGGGATCTTCATTAACCAGGACAAATACACAAAGGAACTTATCAAGAAACACCACCTTGAGAATGCCAAACCGATGGGTACTCCTTTGTATAATGGAACTAAACTAGATAAGGATGAAGAAGGCAAGGCTACGGATGAAACCAAGTATAAAGTAATGATTGGGTCACTACTATATCTTACAAGCTCAAGACCAGACATTATGTTTATACGCACACTTTCAATCAAATCCAAAAGAAAGCCATCTTCAGGCAGTCAAGAGAAACTTTCAATATCTTTACGGATTATGGTATCCAAAAACTGATACTTTTAACATAGTTGGCTATTGTGATGTAGATTATTTAGGTGATAAAGTCGATAAAAAAGCACAAGTGCTCACTATCAGTTTCTTAGAGGACGTCTAGTTTCTTGGTCTTGCAAGAAACAAAATTGCACATCGCTTTTAACAACTGAAGCAGAATATATAGCAATTGCTAGCTGTTGTGCTCAAATCTTATGGATAAAGCATCAACTCCAAGATTTATCTCTAAACGTTAATCATATCCCTATATTTTTGATAATACTAGTGCAATAAATCTTTCAAAAAATCTTGTGCATCATTCTAGGACTAAGCATATAGAAATCAAGCATCATTTTCTTAAAGATCATATTTTAGAAGGTACCATTGATCTTTTACATGTTAATACCAAAAATCAGGTAGCTGATATCTTCACAAAACCACTATTTGAAGATAACTTTTGCCTATTGAGAAATGAGCTTTGTATGTGCAATCTATCTGATATTATTTCTTTATGAATTTTCTATGCCACTTCTCTCTGCTAACATTAAGAGGATCCTTCTTCTTTAGAAGGCTCCTCTTTGGTTTAAGACCTCTTTTTAGTTTGATAGACTCCTAATTTAGAAAGCCCCTCTTATTTTAAAAGGCTTTTTTCGATTTATTAGAGCAGTATATGTGTCCTAAAAAGGTAATTTCTTTTGTTTTATCACTTGAGCTTTTAAAGACAACCGTCATTTCTATCAAACAGTTGTATGGGACTAACATAAGATATGCAAATGATCACACTTCCTGTATTAGCGTATGATCATTGATCTTACCCATCGCTTTTACAATAACACAGAACCAAATCAAAAAGACAAAAGAAAACAGTAACTTCTACTAATAGACATGGTAAAGCTTATGCTACTAAACCTATCTCCTCTAAACCCCATGTATCAGAAACACCCATTCTATCTATGCCCATTCCTTCTCCAAAAACTTCCACACTTCCTAAATCCAGTGTAACATCCCATTTCCATACTAAGGGTTAGAATCCATGATTTCTATAATTGAGAAAATAGAAATGAGAGATTAGAAAATTGCATTTCATGCTTATGCATAATGTCAGTATACACATGTGAATTTGATTATTGGACAAATTAAAATAATTGTACATGCATTCATTGACATTTTTTGGGTATAATTGATATATAAATGTGATTATATTTGAAATTGTGACTTATATATGTTAAAATTGATTTGGAGATTATATTAATTGACTCAAAAGTTTTGCGAAAATTTGATAATTTTCTAAAATTATGGATAGTTTTGGATGAAAAAAGATGTCAAGTGGTAGAACAATTGATTAATAGTAGTAGAAATAAGGGTCAAATGACAATGGAAAGTTTTATAAATGACTTTGGGATTTAATGACTTATGTCATTAAAAATTAGGAGACAATTAGAGTAGAAATTGGAGACAAAATGAACTAGTTATTAAAATGGACCAAATGGAACCATGGGGAGATGACAAGTGGCAAGTGACATGTGTCACTTGCCTTGCCACGTGTCACCCATGATTTTTTTACATCTTGGAAGACTATCCTTAGTTTTGTCTTTCATTTGGACAAAACATGTTTTCTCCTTCTCTCTACATTTGTTCTTCACCTTCTTCATTTCTTCTTCATCTCCACGACACTCACTCTCACCCACCTTCATCAATGTTAAACGTTGCTCTCACTTTTCACAGCTATTTTCATTTTTTTGTCTTTTTCACCTTGAAACTAAAAGATCCAACCCCTTCCTCCATGAAAGTTGATGATCGTGGAGAGGAAAGAGTTAGGGTTTAATGGTGATTTTGAAGATCTTGAAGCTAACTCAAGTAAGTAGCATATTATTCCTTATGATTTATTGAAAGAGATATGTATGATGATGGGTTAAACGATCACAAAATGGTGCTTTATATATGATGGAATATGGTTGATGAAATAAGCACATAATTTTCTTGCCTTTACAAACATGATGATTGATGTTCATAAGATGTAGTGATGATTTAACGATAAAAGGATCCTCAAAATGATGTAGAAATTGTGCAAAAAATTTGACTAACAAATGGAGTTTTCATATTCTGTTTTTGATGGATAAAAATATGGATCATTGATTATTTTAGACATGGATTGGATTGAGATTTGAAGTTAAAAAAAGCAAGTGTAGTGTCTTGAAAAGGGAAGAACTAGGATCAAAGCTTAGAGACAAAGTGATAATGTTGACATTTCCATTGTATATACATTGGTATTTAGCCATGAATTGATCTATAGATATCCAAATGGAATGAATTTTGATTTGGATTAAATTAGAGACATAAGGATACATTTTTATGAAGATATAGAATTCAAATTATGTATTTAAGAGTTTCGAAATCTAACTAGAAATTGTTCACTGATTGTTGAAAGATGATGATGAATGTATATATATGTATATGTTATGTTATTAGTGTTCATGATCAATCATGAAATATAAATTGTTTATGAAAGATATTAAGTTGAATTCGAGTTAGAATAATGGGGAAATGATGATAAATTAGATTAGAGAGATAAGCCAAGCATAAGGTAGTGAATGTAGTAAGTAAAGAGTCAGAAATCTAGAGATAAGAATGCAATTGGATATGCTTTAGTGCAAGAGGCATAACTTTTTCTATAGAACTTTGATTGAGGTCATTTAAGCATTCTTAGGAAGAGGACTTCAAGATCTACAGTTCTATGAAGATCCCTAGAAGAGATTTTGACATCTAGAGGGTCAAAATTTAATATTTTTGTAAGTAACCTGTAAAGGTCCATTTAACGGACATGGATGTCCACCTAACAGACATTCACAGGCCAACTGATCTTAATTAAGCTGTAAATTGATCTTAAATGGAACCTAGAATGATCTTTGGATTATGTGACTAATTTATCATATGTTTGAAGCCAAAATGGAGGTTAAAACTTAGTGAATGAAGGGATAATATCAAAGTACTAAAGACATAAGTGTAATGTGACTAAAGATGCTCATATAATTGTAATCCTTATGATTCAGAGGAGTTGAGTAATGTGTATTAAGTGAATGTGAATGAGAATTGGATACTATAAGAGCATATATGAATTATAAAATGAGAATGTGCATAAGATTTGAATTTAGATAATATACTTAGGATTGTCATTGAGCATGCATTATAGATAATACATATACATATGTGTGTGATTGAGTGTTCATATGATTGTGCAATTAATAATGTGTGTAAATGTGTATACCACATGTTAATACATAGGATAGAACGTCTTCATCCAGACGTTTCATGATCAAAGCTAATGTTAATCTGGAGCGTACTGTGAGTTGACCTAGATGGTCTTACTTACCGATTGCTTTATTTATATTATGTTTTGAATTATCTTATGAATATGAAATTGGTTGTGTTGATTTCAAACACTAAAGGTCCAATGATTTTGATGCATGAATGAGGACATTGAAGTGCTCCTTGTATGTGAATTTGATGAAATATGTGATACATAACTTGATTGTTAAATGCCAAACCCAGTTCTGAAGAAAAATATGAATATGCATATGAATGAAAAAGTGATTCTCAACTTAAATGTTGAATGCGGAATAAGGTTTGATGATATATGAAAATGACTGATTGATCATGTGATTAAATGAGAGTATGAAAATGTGATGCATTTCATTACATGAATATATGAAAGATAAAGGTAGTTATGACCGAAGTCGCCAGTATAAAGAGCTTAAAGCTCATAAAGTAATAGGAGCCTCTGACTCAGTTGTGAATGTATCCAGTATCCACTAAAAGATATGGGATATTATTTGATACAACTCGGTATCCACTAAAGGATATGAGCTAGCGAAAAAGGCACTCGATCACAACAAAGTAACAAATTGAAAGTGAGTCTCATAAGCATTGCATATGCATATGATATGTATGATTAAAATAGTTTGATTGATTTTTGAACGTGATAAGGTTCGAATGATTAAAGTGATTGTAAATGAAAAGATGTGAATTATATGTTTACAAGTGTTGATATGTGATATGTGATTGAGTGAGCCATCGAGGATAGTCACTCACTGAGTTTGCAAAACTCATCTAAATTTTGCAATATTTTTCAAGCTCAGAAAAGTTACCCCATTAGGCAAACGGGAATATAGCCACTGTATTCAAGTAAGAGAAAGAGGTCGAGATTAGTTCACTTTTGCATTTGTATTTCCTTATTTTGTATAAAATTGTGTATTCCATATATACTGTACAATATGTATATGAATGATTTCGTAATGTAATGACTTTATGACTAAAATGTTTTGTATCTAAAATGGGCCTAAATGATTAATGAAATTCGGATGATTTGTGAAATGAATGTAACCCTTGTGATTGAAAAAGTTTTTGAATAAAGTGAGCCCAATTTGATTATTGATTTTTGCATATGTGTACATTGTTTTGAAAAAATTTTGTAATGAGACTTTCCTGACTGATTGTGTTAGCATGCGATCTTCACAGGGCAAGTTCTCGGACATCATTGAGGATGTTAGGTACATGTCTTGTAAGAGTGGGGTGCTACAATTTGGTATCAAAGCCTAAAAATAGTGCCTTACATGGGCATTTTCGAAAAATATGTCAAGTTACATGCATTTTAGTCATGTCATAGCAGACAGTAGCAACTGATCCCTAGTCTGAGTCACATGCATAAGCATGTGTTAAGAGTTTGAGTTAATAGAAATAGAGAGAAGAATGATGATCTGTCATAATGTGAGAAAACGAAAGTTTGTGGATATCTAGAAACACGAAATAATATATGGTTAGATATGTCAAATAAAGATTCAACGTAATTTTATTGTGGATGTATTATTGGTGATATATCCCCGAATGTGATATAGATGTGAATGCATTGTTGTGAATTGTTTGAGAAAAATAGAGACATAAGTAGAAATTATGAGATTAAAGTGTACAAACCAAGTTGAAAGAAAATAAAATTTTCTACGGCTTTGAGTGGTTGAACTTGGACTTAAAACAATTGTTTGATAAAATTGATAAGAGTTATGATTTAGTATAAGAATATGTCTACAAAATTAAGATCAAAATTTCATGATGATTGTGTATCTATAATTTCGAATTGATTGTGAAATACGTATGTACGACGATATAATGGGAATTGGAAGGTGAGATAATGATAGCGATATATGTATTATATGTGTGGAGATTGAAGTAAATCACACGTTAAAACAATGTTTAAGATACGATATATAATTGCACAAGAAGGGGGGGGGTTGAATTGTGAATTCCCCTTTCAAATTCTTTCAAAAACTTCCTTTAAAAAGAAACGTTTTTTGTCAGAACTAAGTTCTTTTCACAAAAGCTTTGGTAAA
>JAOSBK010000204.1:28366561-28399981 GCA_027568895.1 Erythroxylum shatona | reverse complement strand
TAACATTCTAAGTCATTAGAAAACATCAATTTGCCAAAATCACATAATCAATCTTTTTCACTTATCAAATCATTTCGCCAACATTTCCAACATAAATTTACATTCAAGAGACATCACATACAAGTTTAAATCCTCACAAAGAATAATTAATACAAACTTCTTAAATCATTGGAAAGCATTAATTTGCATTTATTATAAAAACGTTAAATTGCCTATTAACTCAATTATTAAGGAATCACCCACCTTAATTCCTTTAGCTCTAGGATTGGTCAATATGCCTTTCTTCTTCCTCCAAGTGCCTCCCTTCACCTTTATCAATTACAATAATCCCAATTAACATGAGATATCCAAAATTAGCCATTCCTAGGAGAGGAAAGCATGGAAATGAACCAATCCAACCTTACCCATACCTTACCTAAGCTATTAGCATCAAAACCCATCCATAAAACCATAAATTTCGAAATTTTTCTTACCTTAGAGAGAGACCCACGAATTTTGCTTTTGCTTCTAAGGAAAGCTTAAACTCTTTCTTTCCACTTTCTTCTTAAAGCAAGTCCTTAAACCCTCCTTTCTAAAGCATAAAAACCTAAGCTCTTCCTTCTCTTCTTCTTCTTCTTCTTCTTCTCCAATCCACCGAAAGTCTCCTCTTCTCCTTTCTCTTAGGTAGTTTCGTAAGTCTTCTTAAAGACTTAGATAAGTCTTATTTCTAACTTATAAAACCTAAGCTAATACTACGTAGTTTTGATCAAAGCCTTCCTCTCCTTGAAATTTTCGTAAGTCTATTAAAAGACTTAGGTAATTTAAGTTGCTTCCCCTTCCTTTCATACGGCCACTACTTCATTTCATTCAATACTCCTTCATTTAATGACATTTAAAAGGGCTTAAAGCCCATCTTTAAAGACCTTAAGCCTTAATAACATATACAAACTTCCTAATTACCCTAACTCCATCTTATTCTTTTTAATTTCTCAAAACTTATCAAACCTCTCATTTAACTCAATTCCTTCATTTAAAAATCAATAACTAAGTACTAAAAATCTCAAATTAATTTCAACAAAAAGAAAATTAACAAACTAAGCCTCAACAATAATTACACAAACTTAACGCGAATCGGGGTCCAACACCTTTAGGGAGGAGTTTGTGAATAATTTCATGTATATGCATCCTTCATATAACTAATATGATGCAACTTATACATCATCTTTTCCTTTGACAAAGACTCTAATCCTTTAAATTTACATGGCTCATTCGAAGATGTCAAAGTTAGTTAGGATCTATTATACGAGCTTTCAAACACTTCACGCAATCAACATATATTTTGAGACAAAACATTATGTTCTTAAAATTTTTTATCTTAGTGCTTTTTTCATCTCTTAGTATTAGAGTTTTATTCTTCATCTATACTTTATATACCCCCTCTAGAATTCTTCTTAAACTAAAAAGTGTTACATTTCAAAGCTAGAACATAATAAACTTGAGAGGCGGATTAATGGGACCTATTTTTTTTGTATAGGAATGTTACCTCTACCTTTAATAACAACTTTTATATTGTCTTCAAAAAGAAATATTACCTCTAAAAGACTTATCGTGTTACAAAAATAAATTTTTTAGTCATATAATTATTTGTGCGTGCGTGCATGCGTGTGTGTGTGTGTGTGTGTGTGTGTGTGTGTGTGTGTGTGTGTGTGTGTGTGTGTGTGTATTTGATCATTTTCTTCATCACTATCTTGATTACATATTAATAACCAAGTTGATTCTTCTTCCTCTCCTTGTACACAATATTCCTTCTCTTTTTTGTCATAAGAGCTTCTACAATCTATTATGTTAAGATCAAATTTATCACAATTATAGCATTGTATATTTACATCTTTTTTATATCAATTGCTCATGTTAGCTGAAGGTTTATGATTAACTTTTTTGATGATAACTGTATAGTATTTCAAAATTTAAATTGAATTTATTTCCTTGTATAATTAACGATCTTATTCTCAAAAGGAAATAAAATCATAAGAAATACGCTTTCTTTCTTACAGGAACCTTCATTATGAGCTTACCTTATTATAAATAATTTATCCTAAAGGATCCTACAAATTATGAAGGTCATATGTTAGCCCCGTGATTACTGGAATATTTTTGGCCAAGATGATATTGAAGTTATTTAGATTTAAATCTATTCAGTTGATTAAGGATGCAAGACGAAGCAACGACTAGCTGAAGAAATTGACTATTTAAGAAAGAGCAACATCACTTATGAAGCAATGAACATATTCAGACTTTCAAAATATTTGAACAACATCTATAGTCTTAAAAATCATATCATTCTTATTGTGCCTTAGAAAGTGAAATCACTCTATCAAGAGATAAATTGTTGTTTGAGAACTTACTTTTGATTTTATATTTTTTTGTAAGCTTTTAGAAGCTTGTTATACATTTCAAGTGTAGAAGGTTGGAGAACTTTGGAAAATATGTACTCGTGAGCTTAAAGAGGCTCGTCAAATTACTACTTGATTTTATAGTGAAACACTCAAGTTGGATACTTGGAGATTGGACATAGCCTTGGGTTATAAGTCAAACTAGTGTAAACTGACTACATTCTTCTTCTATCTCTCTTTAACTTTTAAATTTCCACATTATATTATGAGTGTGTTCTTTTTGGCAAGAGGCTCTTTCATTTTTATAAAAGACTACTTCTATTTTCAATTTGTAAGAGGTTTCTTTTTTTTTTCTTCCTAGTTTTAACTATTTTTAAATTGTTTTAACATGATTCATCATTCAATAGACTCCTTTAATTTAAATAGGGTTCTATCCCATACAAGGCACCTATCGCCTAATAGGCTCTTGTCGTTTAAAAGGCTTTATCCTCTAACAAACTCTTACTATTTTTATTCGTTAAATAGGATATTTTTTATATGAACTGAAAGTAACTTGCAAATTAAAACCCCCCTCTCTTGTGTATGTTTGCTTTATCAGCTCCTACCATATCCTCTCATGGACTAATTCTAGTTTGCAATTTCATATTTGAATTTTCACCAAACATTCCTCGTCTATATCATCTATTGTGGTCATTGTCTCTTTCTCTTCCTTTTTTAATTTCTTTTTTTCCTTCTAGTTAAACTTTGAAATAAGAACTTGTGCTTATTGATCGTTCTCATTCATTCTTTCTTCACAGATATGTAAAAAACTTATGACTTGATCAATCATCATAAAATCTAAGTTTTAGTTCCTTAATAGCTGCAACAACATGATTGAAATTTAGATCCATTAATCAATGATTTTTTTTAATCATTTGAACATCTTTTTGTTTCTTACCATATCCTTTTAATTGATTAACAACTATTAATATTCTAGTTAATAATCTAAGATTCATACATTTCAAATTCTACCCTTAAGGTTTAAAGATGAACCTTTATCATCTTATCAATTATTGCGAGAGAATTTTGTAAAATCTCTCATACTTACTTCATAGCTGATTCTCCTAAAGCCTTTTCAAACATAGTTTCATCCAAACATATGAATCAATATCAATATTTACTGATTTTTTCTCTAAGCTTTATGTAATGCTTCTTTCTCTATTTAAATCAAGACTTTGTCATCTTCAAGCTGCTCTACACCCTTTTAAATAATCTTCAACGCATCTTATGATTATAAAAATGTTTTCATTTAGATACATCAATTATCATAGTTTTCATTAATGGGTTCTAAAAATTGAAAATGGAATATGGTTCCATTCAGTTTTTTATGTGTATAGCTCTAATGCCGCTTTAGTTACTACAGAAGAAAAGGAAAGAGTTAAAATTTGAAGTGATTAGTTTTTATTCACATAAAGTAACAATTCTATAAAGATTCATAAATTCATAACTGCATAACTCCTCAAAATTTACTATATTAAACATAAGACAACTCTATAAATCTATAACCAACAGAATTTAAAAGTCAAAGAACCCAAAAAATTCATAATTATTACCACTTAATTCAAATTTAACTTCGAACACACGTACCTCTACATTTAGCCAAGACAGATAGATAAGAAAACTTACAAAGTTAACAACATACGACTGATTGTGAAGTTTCTTAAGAGTGTTCACTATAAGAAAATTAGCTTTTAGCAATGGACAATTACCAACAGAAACTTTTTCCGGAAAATCATGTTTCGTCAGTAAAATTGTCAACAAAAATTAAACTTGTAATAGAAACACAATCCGTTGGTAAATATGAATTGTTTGATGGAATATAGTGACAGTAAGAAATGTTTGTCGATAAAGGAAAATTTACCGATGCCTTTACTGTCGATAAATTTTAGTCCTAAACATCATCATTTGCCTCCGTTTTAGCATTTTAAAATGAATGAAAATGACATAGTTTGGTTTTTTGATTTAAGCTTAATCCCCCGCAGCATCTTCCCTTCTTTCCTCTCCTCCATTTCATTCACAACCTCGTTTCTCTCCTGTCGTTGCTGCCGTCACCGTCCCATCGCACCTCTCGTCATCCGACTACACCTCCTCGTCGTATCACTGAGCGTCATCATCTCTGTCGTCCGACTATGCCTCCCCACCATCATCAGACCGCAACTCCTCGCCATCGTCGTCAGATCTACTTGAGGTACGTCATCGTAGATCCCTTTTTTCATTTTCATTTTTTAGTTAAGGAATGATCATAATCTAGTTTTAAGTGACAAGAGTGAGTACTATAGTACCCCACTCTCGCAAGACACGTACCTGCATCCTGAGTGATGTTCGAGTATGTACCCCGTAAAAGCTGCATGCTAGAACAGTCAAATTGTCAAACACTCGAAACTCAGTACAAATTTTATTCCAATTTTCTCTAAATTTTCAATATCATTTTCTCACAAATTCTAAAATCATCAATAAAATTCTTCAATATCATTTGACTCTTATTCCTATTTCAATTTATCAATTGACTTACCACTTAGCATTTTTCTAGTCTATAATTACCCTTAAATTAGGTAAAATTAACATATTTCACCCATAATTCTAAGTCAATAAATATAGTCTCCAAATCAACTTAACATAAATAAACCACAATTCTTAGTAAAAATCACGTCACATATATAGATCAATTATACCTGGAATATGTCAATGAATGCATGTAATATATACATTCCATTTACACATTTGTGCATAAAGGAATATTTATAATTGTGCAATTATTAATATGTGTGCAACGTGTGTATTGTAGTGCTCCTTGTATGTGAATATGAAAGAAATATATGTTTTCTCAACTTAATTGTTGAATGCCGGACCAAGGTCCGATGATGAATATGAAAGGGATTGTGAATCCGAAATCATATGATTGATTGAAAATATGAGAATGTGATTCATTCCATTTCATAAATGTATGAAAGATAAAGGTAGTTGTGATCAGAGTCACTACCGAAAAAGAGCTTAAAGCTCAGAAAGTGAAAAAGATCCTCGGGCTCAATTGTAAATGTACCTGGTATCCACTAAGGGATATGGGACATTATCTGATACGGCTCGGTATCCATTAAGGTATATGAGCTAGTAAATAGGCACTCGGTCACAACAAAGTAATAAATAAAAGTAAGCCTTATATGCATTGCATTATAAGTGATATGTGTATTTTTAAATGATTGAAATGATCGATTTGGCTGCTCTGAATGTGATGCTATATGTTAAACAAAGTGATGTAAAATATGATATGATGTGTTATGAGATTGAGTAAGCTATCGAGGATGGTCACTTACTGAGTTTGTAAAAACTCACCCAAAATTTGCAATATTTTTCAGGCTTAGAAAAGTTATCCGTTAGACAAACGAGAGTATAACCACTACATTCAAGTAAGAGATAGAGGTCAAGATTAGTTTGCGTCTGCATAGAATTTTTCATTAATTTTTGTATTAAAGAATGTATTCCAAAATTATTGTAAAATATGTATGCGAATGCATTTATATTATAATGACATTATGATTGTAAGTGTTTTGTATTTGTAATGGGCCTTAGTGATTAATGAAATTCAGATGATTTGAAAAATGTTGGTAACACTTATAAATGGAAATGTAAAAAAAGAGAGGCCTGATTTGATTGTTGTTTTCTGCATATACGTATGATAAATTTGAAAATTTTGTATTGAGTTTCAGGGGTTTGACTGTTTTAGCATACCGCCCTTATGGGGTACGTACTCAAATATAAATCAAGATGTCGGGTACGTGTCTTGCGAGAGTGGGGTGCTACAAATGGCATTCAAGTTTCAAGTTAGGTATCATGCTACTCTCCATATTAGCCTACTTCTCACGGTCTTTATTACCAAAGTGCTAAGAGACTTGAATGTTTCATATGTATTATTCTGGTACAATTAGATGTAGACTTTCTGAAATTTCAAATAGAAAAAGAGAAAAAGAAATGGAAGGAGAGAGTAAAACAGTATAGCATGGGCCTCTATTCCCATAATAGCATCTATTTTCAGTATACTAGTATCATCCAAGTGCGTTTACTTAGAACACTAACAAGTTACTAGCTTCTTTTTCTTTTTAATTTCATCAGAGAGCTTATAGCTCTACCTGAAGACAAGCATAAGATGTCAATCTTATTACAAATCATCAGTTAATGAACTTTTGTAGTATGGATTTTTCATTCTCAAATTGTGAAGCCTAGCATTGGCATTGGTACAAAGACTACCTTTGTGACTGAAATGTTAGGATGTCGTGACCTTAAAGTTACATTATTTTATATAGTGGAAGTGGGTCTGTTTACTCAAATCATAGATGTACTGTCAAGACGATTTGCAAAGTAGACAATGGTAATTAGAATATGATTTATATGAGTCAAATATTTGGGTAATTGAGTTATAACAGTACTTATCTTCTTTTCTATGATATTTTCTACTTTCAATATGTGCCAATGTACCCATGTGTAAGTGGATAGTGGACTTTTGTCTATGTATGTGTGGGTCTATATGGAGATTTGTACATGTTTGTTTGTCATGAATATGTGCTTCAAAACCTTGATCAAGCATTCATTGTCTTGGTGGTTTCTCAATTGGTAAGTGAAGTTTTGTTGTAGATATCAATAGTTGAAGGAAAAGATGTATTGAAAATTTCATCCAAAATTCATTGTCTTGGGAGCTACTAGATTGGTGAATGAAAATTTGTCATTTGTAGCCATTTATACTAGTTGAAAAGGATATAACCAAATTTGAGTGCTTTCTCGTTCCTGGTTATGTGTGAGTAAGAGTTTGGCAACTTATCTTTCGGAATGACTGATCCTGCTTAGCTAAACTGCCACTTTGTTTGCTATGTAGCCCCCTCATTATGATAATAAAAGATTTATAGCTACGTGCTAAAAGGACTGAGGACGAAGCCAATTATTTTAACTTGCACTATAAAAAAGTATAAAATACAAACGAAAACTTACGGATGGAAAAGAAAACATCGCCAATTACATCCGTTAGTGAAGTTGCCTGAAAAATTGAGAAGTGGTGAAAAGTAAAGGGAAATTTACTGACGGACCTTTCCATCGATAATGTAGTCGGCATTTGTCTGACGTCTTCCATCATGTAGCTCAAACGTTTAATATAAGTGACAACGGTTTGAAAAGTAACCACACGATGTTGTTTTGTAACACTTATAAAACCTTCAGCAATAAAACGACATCATTTTGTTATAGCTAAAATGAAGTCATTTTACAAAATGTTTTACTTAAGGATGAAAATGACATCATTTGGTTGTAAGCCATACGACGTCGTTTTGGTTAAGTAAATAAGTTAAAACCTCCAGCAACAAAAACGACATTGTTTGGTTTTAAACCAAACGACGTCGTTTTATTCCTGGAATAAAACGTTTTACCAGC
Source organism: Erythroxylum shatona (assembly GCA_027568895.1). Lineage (NCBI taxonomy): Eukaryota > Viridiplantae > Streptophyta > Magnoliopsida > Malpighiales > Erythroxylaceae > Erythroxylum > Erythroxylum shatona. Next base: position 28,392,158 of record JAOSBK010000204.1, on the reverse strand, counting down.
AATAAAACAATGTCATTTGGTTTTAAATGAAACGACGTAATTTTCATCTTGAAGGAACGTTTTTTTATTTAAACTAAAATGATGTTGTTTGGTTTAAAACCAAACGAAGTCCTTTTGTTATTTGAACAAAACTTTCTGCCAGCAAGAAAATGACGTCGTTTGGTTTAAAACTAAATGACATCGTTTTGTTGGTGAAAGAACATTCTATTCTTTAAACCAAAAGACGTCGTTTGGTTTAAAACCAAACAACATCATTTTGGTTAGGTTAAAAGCTCCCAACCATCCCCTCCACCCCCTCCCCCCGGAACCTATGCACCCCTATTTCTTCTTCCTCTTTAGATCTCCTCCGTCCACCGTCAGCTACGTCTCCACTGTGGAGCTGCTGCATCTCCGGCCACGAGCGTCATCTTCTGCAACAGTCTCCGGCTGTCAAAGTCCAGGTATTTTCATGACGAGTTTTTTGAAAAATAATGTTTTCCTTTACCATTTCAATGACGTTGGATTATCTACATTCATTGTTGTAGCACCCCATTCTCACAAGACCTGAACCTAACATCGATAGGTGATATTCGAGTCTATGCCCCGCGAGGGTGGCATGCTAGAGCACTCAATCATTCAAATTTTAGTACAAATTTATTTTTTTGAAACCACAAACATAAAGTGCGGAAATCGATAACCAAATCGGGGCCCCTTTATTTCATAAACATTTCCATTCATAGTAATACAATCATCAAAAAATTCAATAGCCATTTGGGCCTGTTACAAATACAAAATACTTGTCAAATTTTCATTACAATGTAAGAACCATATATAAACATTTCCAATTTGGAAATTTATTTCAAAATAGAAATATTCAGATACACAAGTTACAATAATTGCGAAAGACTTAATTTGATACAAAAATAAAGGAAATATTATTGCAAACGCCAACTGATCTCGACCTCTAACTTTTACTTGTATATTGTAGGGATACTCCCGTTTGCCTAACGGGGTATTCTTCTGAGTCCTGAAAAATATTTGCAAATTTTAGGTGAGTTTTGTGAACTCAATGAGTGACCATCATCGATGGCTCACCCAGTCACATAACACATAATTCACATTTCACATTATTTCACATTTTACATTCAATTTCACACTTCACATTTAATACACTTAATTATACATTTTATGCATATGCGGTGCACATGAGACTCACTTTCCATTTGTTACTTTGTTGTGACCGAGTGCCTAAACTGTCCCATATAGGGCTTATTGATAACTGTCCCTTATCCACTTGGGGGATACAGGACTCATTAAACATTAAGCCTGAGGCTCTGAATCACTTTTGAGTTCGAGGCTCATTTTCACTCATTGAGCTTTAAGCTCTGATCGTTGGCTACTCTGGTCACAACTGCCATTATATTTCATGTATTCATGTAATGGAATGCATCAATCACATTTGCATGTTCCCATTCAATCTCATTCCCATATCATCGAACCTTAGTCCGGCATTCAACATTAAGTTGAGAATCACACTTTCACTTACATGCAAATGCACATTTAGAACAAATTTAACAATCACATTAAGTACACTTAGTTCATCTCATTCACATACCAGTGTGCATTCAATATCTCATCAATCCTCACAATCATTGGACCTTCTGTTCGGAATCAACAGTCAAGACGCATTCATATCAATATTCAACAATCAATTAATACAAAAATCAAACAAAACAAACAATAAAATAAGACCATCTAGGTCTACTCACAGTTGCTCCAGATTAGCATTTGCTTCCAAATTTTGAAAACACCTAAATGCGGACAATTAACCTGCACAACCCATTTATGCAAAACACACGTCGCACATACATTAATAATTGCACACTTACAAGCATTTATTTATGCACAATTGTATAAATGGACTATGTACAATGCATGCCCAATGATAGTCCCAGGTATTTATCCATTAGTTTTGTTAAAAATTCAATCCTATATCAAAACTCACCTAAGAATAATTTATACTTAGGTTTATACCTCAATAAAACCATTAAATCACAATTCATAATTCATTGAATCACTTTCAGATTTTTCCAAGACACCCCTTTCAGGTCTACTGTTTACATTCAATCAGAAGGTGAACATGAGGTAATTTGGTTAAACTCTCTTCTAGAAAAGTGTTCATATATGTCTTATCTTTCCATTGACACTAAAATCACTCAATTTGGTTCAGTAATTTGGAAGATATGAATCAAATATTATCGGGTTATCCATATTAAAAAATAGTGTACTATGCACAATTTCCATCTAGAAATTCAACATATTATAGGCTGAATCACAATTAGACTTTTTGAGACAATTTGTATACCTATATGTCTAGTTTACTTAAAATTAAAAATCATCTTATTTGGAATTCTACAGATCAAGATATCATCAAAATACTAGAATATGTTCAATAAAATATCTAGTTCATGCTCTTCCAACTTATACCCTTACTTTGATTCTATCAATCTTTTTTGAGTCAAAATCAAAAGCTATAAATTTTTATGGAGAGATAGAGAAATGTGTTATGAATCCAATGCTTCAAAAATTAAGTCATTTGGAGGTCTAAAGAAGAAGTTATAATAAAAAGATCAAAGTATATTCAGAAAATAACCTCCCTAAGACAAACAAGGAAGTCGTGAATGTGCACATACACGAGCGTGACATTCGGGTGGTCCTGCAGAGTCACAATAGTGCGCGATCGTGCATGCACACGAACACGAAATTCGGGTGGACCTATGACTCCTTCTTCTTTACTGACATCTTAACTTCAAACTTCCATAACGATTGATCCAAAACTCCAAAATTTACAAACTTTATATCAATGGAAAGCTAAAAGAAAGATCTGCAACTTTCATGAAGATCATTTTGTCAAAATCTCTCTAGATCAGTACAGAAAAATCACAAGAGTTTTAGATTGAAAATCCAACTCTCCACTGTTCATTCTCAGAAAATTTCAGACTTCCACTTCCCAAAATCCAACACTTCAATTTTTATTCTAGTCATTTCCACTCTATTTCAATCAACTCATTCACCATAAATTTCATAGTACCCTTAAATATATAAGTTTACTAAAAAATCTCAAAATCATCAAAAACCAAATGTCAATTATTAACTCTTCATATTTTGCATTTTGCATTCTCTGCACTTTCTTAACTCTCTTCCTCTAACTATCATTTATACAATCTTTCGCACTTCAGACCATCATCTTACAATTGTTTTTTTTAAACTCAAAAACCATTCTTTTGGTTATCTCTAAACACTCACATATTCACATACACTCATATATATATATCTACTCACGTATACACATGCATATATATATTTACATGCACAGTGAAGAAAAACCGAAAACAGAGTATATCACCTTTTCACACTTTAATTTTCTATAATCATCTTATACACCATTTCATTTCTATTTCTAACTCCAAAAATCATTTTTACATCACTTAATCACTAACAATCCATCAAATACTAAGTTAAAACCAAAATTTCATCCCATCTACACTGTATTCATGAATATATACACGTAAACATCATTTTTCATGCATATGACAGTAATTCATCAAATGTATTTCATAAATCTCCAACTATATAGAATTTATTCACTACTTGTTGAAAAATCCAAAAGCTTCAACTATCCCAAAGCCCTAACTCCATGCAAAATCAAGTACTCCTCTGTAAAAAATGACCAGCTTTTGGTTTTCCTTAGGTAGAAGAAACATTTAGCAGTAGGGTAGAGGAAGGAAAAGCAAAGAAATTCCTGAGAGAAATTTGATAGAAAACTCTGTGTATTGAAGAAGATTTGAAGGAGGTTACTACGAAAGAGAAAGAACTTAGGAAAAACACTAACTCCTATTCACTCTTCAGATAAGTCAAACTTACTCCAAACAAAATATAAAAGTAACTTACTTAAACAGTGACACTTGTTACTGTCTTAATGACTAAACTCTAACTTAGTTTCTTTTGAAACTAACTCCATTAATTCTATCTTTACAATTCACGTATCTTCATTATCCTTTTAATTCCTTTTCCTAATTTTTAAAAATACTCTATAATTTCTGAAATTCACCAAAATTCAAAAATATCACAATTCCACTAATCAATAATATTTCCAATATAAATAAAATTATAATTCTCCAAAATTTTCAATAATCACAACTCAATCCAATTATACCCGGAATTATTCATGAATGCATGTATAATTATTTTCATGTGCAAAAAAAATTCACTATTTATGTGTATGTGTATGTCATATTATGCATGAGCATGAAAGTGTTTTTCTAAGCTCTTATTGGTCACTCATATTTACAATTCTAATCTTTTCGCAGGTAATAAGATGTTAAAATTCGCTAGTCAAGTTAATTGATATAATTCGTTGCCAGCTAACTGCTGATAGAAGCAGCTAACAACTAATGAAAGTTGTTGATTACCAAATAGGGCCTATATTTAAGAGAAGTTTTAAAAGATCTTTAAAAATCTTTTAATAGTATTTTGCACTAAAACATGGTGTGCTTTATTCATAAAGTAAAATTGTATAAATTGTGGGGTATGTATGACCTAGAATATTATTAGTCACAATGTCTTAATTCTTGTGAAACTTAGAGAATCTCTTATTCATATATCATATACATTAATAAAATACAAGTATAAATAGTTGATGACTAACCCTAGAATAGGAAATACTATCAATAGTAATAAATACTTTCCTATTTTATCATTCTGCAACTATATACAAATCAACACTCTCCCTTAAGTTGGAGCATATAAATCATATGCACCAAGATTGTTACATATAAATTCAATACGAGAACCTCTGAGAGATTTGGTCAAGATATTTGCTAGTTAATTGGTTAAACTAACTTGACGAGTAGTGATGCAACCAAACAAAACTTTCTCTCGAATAAAATGGCAATCAATTTCTATGTATTTGGTTCTTTCATGAAATACTGGATTAGAAGCAATATGGAGAGCATGTTGATTGCCACACAATAACTTCATCAGTGATACTTCTGCAAATTTTAACTCTTGAACTAATTGCTTCTACACTCGACCTAGCAACAATATCTTGTTTCTTACTTTTTCCAAGATACAAGATTTAATCCAACAAAAACACAAAAGCTCGAAGTAGAATGCCTATTAGATGAAGAATTGCCCAATCAGCATCAAAGTATCCAATAATTTGTTAATGACCTCGATTTTCACATAATAATCCTTTTTCCGCATGAACCCTTAATGTACCTCAAAATTTGAACATCTTAGTGACTATCACATGGAACTTGTAGGAATTGACTAACAACATTAACCGAGAAAGAAATATCAGGTCCTGTGATGGTGAGATAATTAAGTTTTCCTACCAATCTCCGATATCGACCAAGATCAACAAGTGGCTCCCCCTGATTAGGAAAAATCTTTGAAATATGATCCATAGAAGAGTCTATTGGTGTACAGTCTGATATCCCTATTTCTTCTAGAATATCCAATGCATACTTTCTTTAAGAGAGTACAATACCATATTTGGACTGAACAACTTCTATGCTAAGAAAATATTGGAGTAAACACAAATATTTTGTCTAAAAATGACGGAACAGATGTGTCTTTAATTTTTCAATCTCACCTTAATCACTTCTAATAATGACAATATCATCTACATAGACAATCAGATGGATACATTGTTCTGATTATATTTATAGAAGACAGAGTGATCAGTCTCATATCAAATCATACAAAACTCTTGAACAATATATGGGCATAAGGAGATTGTTTCAAACCATATAAAGAGCGACGGATTGTTTCAAATCATATAAAGAGCTACGAAGCTTACACACTAAGGCAGACTCCCCTGAGCAACAAATCCGGGTGGTTCCTCCATATAAATCTCTTCCTGAAGCTCATCGTATAGAAAGACATTTTTAATATCCAATTGATAGAAAGGCCATTGGTCAATGGCAGCCATGGATAAAAACAAGCAAACATAAGACATATTGGCCACAAGAGAAAAAGTTTAATAATAATCCAACTCATAAGTTTTTGTATACCCTTTAGCCACCAAACGTGAATTTAGTCGATCAACTTGACCTTTCAGACCAACTTTGATGGTATATATCCAGCAACAACTAACAATAGAATTGCCTGGGGGCAATAGAACTAACTCATAAATATCATTAGCATGTAGAGCAATCATTTCTTCAACCGTAGCTTGACACCACCCAAGATCATTAAGTGCCTCATCAACATTAGAAGGAACAAAGACAGAAGAGAGGGTGGATACAAAAGCATAATATGATGGTGATAAATGATGATAACTAAGACAATTATAAATAGGATGAGGGTTGCGAGTGGACCGTGTATACCATGTTAAACTCTTATTCATATATCATATACATTGAGAAAATACAAGTATAAATAGTTGATGACTAACCCTAGAATAGGAAATACAATTAATAGTAGTAAATGGTTTCCTATTTTATCACCATACAACTATATACAACTCAACAATTCCTAATGAAGAAGTGTATTAAGTCTATGAGAAATTGTTCTAGACTGGGGTTGAACTGTGGATTGCAAACAGAAGATGTCTAGTTTCTAGAATAAGCAGAAGACGAATGAAGAATATGGGAGGCTTTTATTCTTTAAAAATCTCATATATTTCAAAATTCCATTATTATAGAACAGAGAAACCTTTTATAAGGATGATAACAAAACCATAATCTTTGTAGTGGAATGTAAAAGCATTCATCTAAGTTCTCTCTATTACAAGCACGTGACAAAATTGTATACTAATCAATGTTTAGGAAATAAACATTACTTATTCTTCCATAAGACACAATAAGAAGACATCTACATTCTTTGAAGTCTCGTGATCTTTTATAGTAATTGAATATGTTAAATCAATTGATATGGACACATGATTTGGTGGCAATGGCAAGCTTTTGATATTTGCTTCAAGCAATTCCATAACCTTGTTCATCGGAGATGATTATTTGGTTTCACTCATATACAACATAGCCTTAAAATCATCAAATTTTAAGTTATTTTACTCTCATCTAGCTCTATGATGTCTCCATTCCCTTCATTGTTCAAGAGTGTTCTTTCTGTTACGTATTTCCTTATAAACCTAAGTTGGAAAATGCTGGTTAAAATTTTGAGTTGTTGCATTTTGTTGCTTCCTTTTACCTGTCATTTTTAGGAGTAGCATTCCATAGATCTAAACATCAACTTTATAGGTGATACAATTATGATTTGTAAAACAACTCAGGAGCTATGTACCTTATAGTTTCGCTAACTACTGTTAAGGCGATGATGTTGTCATTTTTAGGATACAACTCAGAAAACCCAAAATCTTAATCTTTGTTGTAAAAATTGAGAGCAGAGCAGAAATAACGATGGGAATTATGTATCTCGATGTGTTGAATAATTTATACAACAAATGTATTTATACAAATTGGTTAAATCATGATGATAGTTACATAAGATCAACATACATGATTCTAGAATGAAAAGAAGGTTGATTGTATGATGTTAGTTGACTTATAACATTGTGTTAATATCCCTCCTCAAACTTAAGATGCTAGTGATGACGATAAATTAAGTTTGGAGATAAGATCTTGAAAACATGAAGGTGGATGTGATTTGCTGAAAAGATATGCAATCTACGATTGGGATGAGATGGGAACAACTTATATAGTGCCTTAACGTACATGATGATGCACAAGATAACAATCAATCTCGATGTAGTTTGTCCATTCATGAAAAAACATCATTGTGGGCAATTTGCATGGCATTATGATTCTCGCAAAATGGAGAAATCTTACAAGAACAAAGGGATAGCTCTATCTTGAATTAACTATCATAATCAGAGGAGCTTAGAGGTAGTGTCAACTAGAGTTTGGTATTCTGCTTCAGTGCTTGAGTGAGATATAATTGTTTGTTTCTTATTACGTTAAGAAATGAGAGATGTGCCAAGGAAAAAACGATAGCCAGTAGTGGATTGACGATCAGTTGGGTCTCTAGCCTAGTTAGCATCATAGTATACATATAGCTCCAATGAAGATAAATGGCTAAAGTGAAGCCTATGAAACAAAGTTTTCAGACGTACCAAAGTATGAGAGAACGCCATAAAAGTGAGTGGTACAGGTTGTAGACCTGAATTGACTCACAACGTGAACATCATGAGCATTACCTAAATGAGTGACAGTGAAATGTATAAGATTAACAATTAACTATTGATAAAGTGTACCATCACCAAGAAGAATTATTAATAATAGAAATATGATCATTGGAATTAAGTGAAGTGCTAGCAGCCCTAGTTTCAGTAAGGCCAGTACGAGATAAGATCAGTAGCATATTTTACTTTGGTAAATAATGACAGGAATCATCAAAAGATACTTTAAGGCCTAAAAAATAGCTTAAGGGATGTAAACCTTTCATTTCAAATTATTAATGAAGAAAGGACTTGAGAGCAGAGATCCCCTGAGTTCATCACAATTATAATTATGTTATCAACATAAAGAAGAAGAAAAGTGCATCATTGATCTATTTTTCGAAGAAACAAGGCATGATTATAAGAGTTAGATGTGAAGACAAGATGATTAACTCAACAACAACAACACCCGATAGAAATCCCACTGACACGCATGATCTGGGGAGATTCAATAATACGTAACCTTACCTCTAACTAATAGAGAGATTGTTTTCAAATGATCAACCTGAAAAAAAGAAAAAAGAGTAAGTAAGTGAGTAGTAGTAATAGTGGTAGTAATAATAATAATAATAAGTATTAAACAAGCTATGTAGGGGAAAAAAATAAGGCTTAGGCTAAATCCCTAAAAGATAAATATAACCTATTTACAAGTTTAGGCTAATTACAAGAGGAAAAAGTTAAAAGACTTATGAGAACTACAAGGGATCCTTTATCTATATTCTTTTACGCCAAAGTTTTCTATTGCGGGTCATGTCCTTAGTAAGTTCCAACATTGTCATATCATTCTTCATAACCAGCCCCCAATTCTTGTTAGGCCTCTCTTTTTTTCTATTACAATCTTTAAGTATGATTTTCTCTCATTTTCTTATTAGAGCTTCTGAGTGTCTCCTCTTAATATGCCCAACTAAGCTTTTTCTCTCTTAGTTAATAATATTAGCTACCTTTAATTTATCCTAAACATTACATTCTTGACCTTTTCTCTTCTAGTAAGGTTGCATATCTAACGGAACATCCTCATCTCCGTTACCATTATCTTATAACTATGCACTTATTTGATGGGCCAACACTTTGCTCTATAAGACATGATCGACCTAGTCACTAAACAATAGAAACCAAAATGGTTTTCCAAGATAGAAGCATCCTTCCTCACTTTATTCTTAATCACCTTATCTCATAACTTCATGATGTGACTAAATAATTTGATATTTTTATAGTTGTTACAACTTTGGATGTCTCCTTTGTTCTTAAATAAAGGAATTAACATAATAAATCTCCACTCATCCGACATTTTGACAAATACGACAATGAAAAAAAAAAAAGAAAAAGTTTAATAGGATCAAATTTAAAATTTGATATGTTTACATTCATATATATGAAGATTGAACTAAACCCATTTTGCAAGCATATATAAAAAAAAAAGATTAACAACAAAACCTAAACTAAAATAAAGCCTATAATTATGTTTAATAATATCAACCTCAACTCTTTCTTCTCTTTCATCAATATGTCAACGCCTTATTTTGCAATTTTTATTTGCTCATCAATTACCTTCATTTCTTCTAAATTTCTCCTTCATTCTACCTCCACCTTAAGTACTGTTATTTCTTTCCTTAACTTCTAAATAACATAGACACTTCTATTAAGAAATTAGTTGTGTACCATTGGAAAAACTTGCAATTGTCAACTGGGAAATTAGGGCATTCCATAAATTATTTTTCTTGTACTATTATCTCTCCATATTGTCCTTAAAGAAGCCAACGATAGTAAATCACTTTTGGTCTATTATTATAGTTGGAACTACAAGAGTCTTCAAATTTCATTTACGAAACAGCGAAACTTAAATAAATTATACACATTAAAACCGGTTTGTGTTACATTAGTCATCATTACATGACTAATCATAGAACCTGCTTGCATTACATGAAAAGAAATGCTTTATTCAGGCCATAATGCTCTATCCAAGGAATGCAAACAGAATTAGTTATAAATAGAATGAGATAAAATCAGGCGTAGAAACAAGTTTTTTTTTTGTTATTTTTATGAAAAATGCAATTGAAAAGAAACATCCACAATAGAACAATTTTAAGAAACATGCTTATGTTAAATGATTTTCTAAGTACATGATTCTGAAACATTTAGGGTTTAAAATTTTGCTTCTTTAATGTCTAATTAATTCATATATTAATGAGAATATAAGTTGAAATGTACTTGAATGTGGTATTTCATTTCTATTCGATTGAATTACATGGGTTTACTCCAATAGGGAATTGAAAACTTGCTCAAGTAGAAAAAGGAGCATAAAACTTGCCGGAACGAGTAGCTCAATTGGTCATCAGAAAGGAAGTTGAGTGTAAGGTTTCAGATTTGAGCCTTGGTAGCGACAGTGTGAGAGTTTATCCAATGTGGTAGTTCCTTGTGAGCATCGGACACTAGGCCGCCTTTATGAGAATCCAAAAATGAGATCAAACCATAATTTACTCCTCACTACTTTGTCGGGTCACGGTGTGAAGGCACCTGGAATGGGCAATTTCACCTTCTTGAGTGCAAGGAACATAAAACTTGAAAATTAAACTGAAATGTACTTTAATAGGGATAGCGATAGGAACCCTCACTACTGCTTTAAACATGAGGGTGGTTTTTCAATGGGACACAGAAGCAATGCGACGCGGAAGCAGAGAAACAACGAGCAGAAAGAGAAGCTTGTCTTAAATTTGTTGGCTACGGATTGAAAAGGGTGTGGAAACAGTGTGCAAAGGAGGATATGGATGCAAAAGCTAAACAAAGACTTCACTCAGTTCTTTTTCAGGGTTGGGTGGATGAAGAAGATTGTTGCCAATATAAGAGCTCCCAGTTTTCGGTGAACTTTGCGTGTTTCTCTTCTCGGTAGTTCTCACTAGACTCCTACGTCAAATATTAAGGGACCTCCCAAAGCTAACTAAGAAGAAACATGGCATCTTCTGCAACATTTGTTACATTATGAAAACCATGACAATTTTTTTGGTGTCATAGACCTAAATCTGACAGCCTGAGAATATGCACCTCTGTACCAGTTTCATGTACATGATTTGTATCCGCCAAAGTCACACTGTTCCAAATGTGTTGATTGGACTATGAGTTACATAATAATCCTGTAAATGATGTACCAAGCCCCCCAATTCTTAGCATGGCCATTAACTTCTACTTCCAAGTTAATTTTCACATTACTGTTTGAGAGTATGGGACCTACGCCGAAAGTTTGCCGGGGTCAAAACCAAAGGTTTGCTCTGAAAGTAGAAGCACCTTACAGTTGCATCCTGAACTAGAGGAAGTTGATTTGGGACATCAAGCATCAAATATTAACAAAATTGTCCTGCAAATGGATCATGAGTTGTAGAAAATTGAGTACTGTTTCAGGCTATAAGATTCTCCTCAATGCAAAGTATCTAATAGTTTAAAATCACAAAAATTTGATTGCCACTTTAAAACAATATTTTCAGCCAACAAAGTCAAACAATCACAAGTTACCACAATGAACAAAAAAACAACCAAAACGAGAAAACTTGCATTAGAAATTGGTCAAAATGCAAAGAGTAAACAAGCCATGGTTTGATGGAAGTTGGAAGGGGAGGGCAAGACATTTTACTGCAGCGACTAATGCCACTCACGAACATATTATGAAAAGAAAGTTATGGATGCATTGGTGCTAATACCTCCATTAATATATATGCTTTGAAGAACCACTAACACATGCACAAAGATGAAAATCTCGTGCTATTGCAACAAGTAAATATTTCACAACAAATCAATAATAATGCAAAAACTACAGAGAGAGGAACCAAGTCTTACTGAAGCAAACACTATGCACAAGGGCAAAGTCTCCGGGTGTGACGATGTGAACCATCACAGGAAAGCATTGATTGAGTTCGAGTATACAAGCAAGCTCCAGGATTCTGAAGAAAGATAACGGGAAAAGAGGGGTTCAGTAATATATGTGTTCCTCTTTCTCCAAATATTAAATAAATACAAAGCTGTTCCAGATCCTGTGAAAAAAGTACAAAAAAGAAAAGTTTGTGTTCATTTCATCCTTCCTCCTTTTTTACTATCCTTACGACATTTGTTTCAACAAATTACAGTAAATTCATAAATAAACTGCATGCTTTTTGGGTTGAGAATTAGTATGTTGCAAATTGCATCACTTAAGACAAATGAATAAATGTATCAAAAGGGCATGTCAAATGCACTTCAGGATAGGAAACACAAAATTCCAGTTCCCTGAAACTTGAGGTTTTGAAAATTCAGCATCGGTGGTGTCTTTGGCTAAAACATAGCAAAAAGCATATCTTGCAGCAGTTCAAAATGACGGAACTTGAATCTTTCTAACTAAAGTATTGATATTCACAGCATTTATCATGAAATGCACTCTCAAGAATTAGTACCATGATTTAGAAGTTTAGTCTGTACCAAAAGACAGGACAGAAATACTAACCTACAAGACAAGACAATCTAGAACACACTGATCTGAGAACAGCAGAACTTAAAGCAATTGTTTAGCATTCTTATTCATCTGCTTACAAAAGATAGGAATTTGAGGACTTTTTAAAGAAAAAGGCGCTCACAAGAGTGTAATTTGAAGAATTGGTTTTTATTGCATTAAGATTTGAGACGTTAAGGCATAAAAATTGGAAAAAAAGAGAAGAATGCAATGTAAAACCCTCTTTGGTTAGTTATGAGTTCAAATAATTCTGTAACTATTTGGATGGATAAACATATTCCCTAATTGTCTAAACTAATCTCCCAGGATGTTTACACTGCTAAATTATAAAACATTATGAGCGAGAAGAGTAAATATACCAAGTGCTTTGGAGCATCATCAACAACTTCAGCAGGTTGATCTGCCCCAGTGCTCGCTAAACAAGTCCCCTTGCAACTCATGTATTTCTGCATACTATTAAAAAAGAGAACTAACATTAACAAGAATGATAAAGCAATAATCTCAATTAGAATGACAAGGCAATAATCTCAATTAGAGTCGTGCTGCACTAAATTCCAACTTGAACTCTCTGGCATTTGGGCGTAGGTTATACCAATCCAAAAAGAGGTTAAATCTATGCATTGTAATTACATATCTCCCCACTAGTATTTAATAAAATCAGATTTACCTCTTCTAAGTATCTAACAATCTTGTAGACATGCCATAAGATGCTTAAGATAGCGAGAGAAAAATTACGAGGAAAGATCAGCAAACTCAAGGAAGAATTTAGGAGGAAAAGGAGCAAAATCAAGTGAACAGACAAATTTCTTCCTAGAAGCACCAGATCATTTTCATGGCCACATGCAATACAATTTACCTTTTGACATCAAACATGGTGTGTATGCTATGATCATCATAATAAATATACTCCATTCTTCTCTCGTCCAAAAGCAAAGTGAAAAAGAAAATAAACAATCACCATATTATACTTCCCCATTAAAATAGGTGAACAAAGAATAAAAAATAGATGGCAAATACGGATCTATAAATTTGGCCGAAAGACATACATAGGACAACCATATAATAAGTCGTACCCTTCAACATCTGACTACATAAATAGGCATTAAAATTGACAAACCAAACCATAAATGCATATCATAAATCACAACAGCTGTATTGAACACACACAATGCAATGAAAGAGCAGTTTCTTTACCTTCATAGGAAAACATGAAGTGAAGTATAAATGAAAATACAAAATAAAAAACACAAAGAAAGTATTACTTACATGTCACACTGATTAAGCACCAGAAGCTTATTTAGGACACATGATTGTCCTTTTGACTTGCAAACTGAATCACAGGACTCCCCTTCCCTGTTCTCAAGTGTAATAAATCATAAAGAAATAACTGTTAGTCAAATATTTGTTTATGCCCCAAGGGAAACGAACTAGACCACCAGCAACTCACTTTCCAATGACAACGTTGATACCAACTAGTCTTGCTTCTAGTTGTGTATAACTGGCCCCTGTTCAAGTGCAAAAGTACAGCACAGAAAAGTTATTTTTCCTTATGATCCTGGAAAAACAAATGTTTTTGCAAGCTGTAGAAAAAGATTATCAAAATGGTCAATGTAAATCATGTAGGAGAAAAACAACCAAGGAGAAGAACACAACCAGGAAAAGAACTTCGATGTAGAAGAGCCAAAGAAATGGTAGGGGAAGGTAGAGGGAGGAAGAAGGATTTTCTCTCTCTAACCCATCCTTGGTGCTATAGAGTTATCTAGAATGCGTTATATTTGCAAAAAGTTATAATACAATTGAGGCCCAACCTAAGGACCCAATTGGGTATGCAGGTTGATCAAGGCTAGAAACAAAAGGAACAAAAGATGTTAAATCAGTGACTAAGCTCACACAAGAGCTACTCAGCTGCTGCAGTATACGTTGACTTAAAAAGGTTTTGGAAGTTTGGGGAAATTAAAAAGCCCATCTAAATAGCAGGAAAGAAAAATATAAAGACAAACCCTACAGATATGAGGAGTATTTTCTTTGCCCCATCCTATGAACATGGATTATAGGTAAAATAGAATGGCATGCAAAATGATATAAGAATGTTCCCCATCAACCACCTCAATTCTTTTCAACTAGGAATTCAAGTTGCTAAGGAGGTAAACTTAGTTTAAAGCTAGTAAGTGGTGACAAAAAGTAAGAAAAAATTAATAGTCCCTTACATTGTATTAGTTGATGAGTAATAGCAACAGACATACCAGAAGCATTTGATGGCAGAGAAAAGCAATGATGGAAATCACTAAGATAGGCGTTTTCATGAACCTATAAAATTTCAACCTTGTTTCAGATGCAAATATCATAGCTATTAAGTGATTTCATAAGTGCATCTCATGAAATTCGTATCGGAATTGCAAGTATATTAACAGTATCTTTGTCAAAAAATGTAAATCAATAAGCAAAGAAGTTAATTCAGTGGTTAGGACCATCAAAAGGAAATTGAATAAAGAAATCCCAAGTTAATTTGTAGTAACACCTCTTTGAGGTCTCCATAACTTGGAAATCAGATGATCCTCAACAAAAAATATGGATCATGTATATAGAAATTCATCCAATACAAGGACCTCTTCCTTTCCCCCACCCCAAAGTGCTTACAGTCTTGCTGATAATCTTGAAATCTTTTAGTTACATCATTATTGTAAGACTTTATCATATATTTCTTTGCACATTAACACAAAGAGTTTTAAGCCATGAAAGACAGATGCTCCAATGCATCCAAGTTACTAAAGAATAGTCCATTCAACAAGTTTTTTTGGTCTACTTCATCAACCACTATATTTTTCTTGCTTCAAATCATTTGTCTATTACAACTCAAATAGACATGATAACCTGACATCTATGCTCATCATCATTCCAAGCATGGGTTCCCAAGGTCCAAAAGAAAAAGAAAATCATGTAAGCAGTACATACCACACTCTCAGAATTATGACGGCACCTCCCAGCACAGTAATCGAAAACACTAGTATACGTGCCTGCCAAAAGAAAACGAAAAGCTTGTATAATAAAGGTTATCATCTTTCAAAACTCCACTTTATTCCATTCCCTTCAATAAATGCAGGATAAAGGGGAACTGGGACTGACTGGCCAGATTTTTCACCGAAATCAGCAATGTATCATCTTCAAAGCTTATTCCTTAGAGTAAATTTCACTTATATAGGAGCATTTCAATAGTTAGCTTCCATCAAGTACATCCATCTCAACTTATTAAAAAACTCAAATTCAGAAAGATCCTTGATATGATCAATCATCAAGCCATGGATAGTCACCTTTAGATTATGAATACCATAAAGTTAGTTTTACCTGCAGTAAGTGGTTTTGCTATTTTCACCTTTATGATTTCTTCATTTTGTGTCTGAAGAATAAAATCAAGCAATAAATTATATTTGCGGATTACAAAAATTAAGATCAAAACAAAGCAATGAATGAAATGGTGAAGAAAATACTCTTGCAGGATTCAAACAACATGAGACACAATATTCATAGGAGTTACAACACTGCGAAAGGACGTTGCAGCCCCTGGAAATGCATACCCAAAGATAAATCAGTTTTTGCTGTCTGGACAAGGTGGATTCATACAAAACCTTCTTATGTTAAACTCACCGACAAGAGAATCTCTCTCCTTTCTGAGGACAGCAGCGTGACTGAGGGTCCACCGATAACGCAGAGCATACATGGCCTAAAATAACAGGGCACTGATTATTATCAAACAAAATGAAGTGACAGTTATTGCAAATAAGGACTATTAACATGCTACAGCCAAAACATGATTGAAAAAAGCAACAATTAATAGGATATTATACTTGTCCTCACATAAATAGTTTTCTATAAGATCATTCAAAAATAGAGTTTAACCTCAACAAAATGAAGTCTTTTAAAAGGTCATCACAGTATCCTAGGATTTAACAACAAAGATAACGTCATTTAAAACCAAGCACCCACCAGCATCATCAGAAAGCAGATATCTTCCTTGAACAGTATTTCTGCAAGTACCAATATTGACACCATTTTGCAGTTGCAGAAAACCCACATCCTTCCTGATATTCCAAAAAGCATCAATGAAAACACACAACAGCAGAATATGCCTCACCAATCAGATCAAAAGTTCACAGCATCTAAACGAAAACGTAGCAGATTGCATTTCTACATATTCAACTCAGCACAATTGAATCATCATTTTATAAAAAGAAATGCAAAGCCAAAACTCAAACAAAACCTCACCTGATAGCTAAAATTCCAGAGGGAACCTGAAACAAAAGAAGTTCAAAAACCAACCAGGATAAACTTAACCTGAATTTGGACATCCTTATCCTGGTTATCAAACAATCCCTAAAAACCAACCGGAAGAAATGTTTGCTATTTTCAGGTTTTGATCTCCTCCCTCCTCGCTACTCTGGAAATTTGCAGTTTTGGGCCCAAAGCCCAAGTTTTGGACTCGTCTTTATTCGGTTATTTTAACAAATGATTAGGTCCTCAAATGCAAATATTTCAAATGTAAGGACCTTTTCACTAGTTCTTTCACCGATAGGCTAGCTCCGCCGCGAGTTGGCAGTTTCTCTCTAGTAGAAAATGATATCCCCCTCCAACCAACAACACCTACTCCGGCTAGTCCTCTCTTGCCGGAAAATCACCGCTCAGGTGACAAATCCTACGACTTCGACCATCATCGCGATGGCGTCCTCTACCGAGCAGGAGTTTCTGGCGCAATACCGAACCAGAGCCACCTTATTCCCGCGTTCTCAACAGCTCTGGGACGCGAAAACCGCCTCACGCGTAGGAGAGAAGCTAGGTTTCCGGCTCATGGAGATCGGTGTCACGAGCATCAACATCGATCTCGACGAAGAGCTTTCCCGCCCTATCCATTACAGAAAGAGAGTGTTGCCGCTTTTTGATTCGGTGAAACGCGTTGGTGTTGCCGTTGATGGTGCGGAGAAGTTGGGAGAGATTGGTCCAGTCAACGTTTAGGCTTTAATCGGAAATGTGATTTAGATTCTGATAAGGTATAGCAAAGATTTTGTTTTCTAATAAAACTCTGATTTGTTTAATCATAACCTGAATTGCACCTTATTCAATGTTATACATGGGTATTTTGCAATTGCATCGAAATGAAATTGATTGTTCTTTTTCATGTTCAAGAGTTACAATCACTAGAGCTCTTCTTTTTGCTGAACTTGTTGGGTTTATGGACAGGGAGAGAATCATTTTCCCATTACACAAGAAATTGAGTGGATCTGGAATTCATTCTGTCTGATGTATATATTGATTGGTATACAACTCTCACTGAACTTACTTAGCAGGTGCCAAGAGTGCTCTTGACCTCTTTATGGATTGAGGCAGGAATCCATATATGAACAAATCTCATGGTAGGGTAAATCAATGAAAAACTTGAGCTTGGAATTAAGATTTAGTTATGAAATCTGACAATGATTATTAAGATATACAGATGTAGTAGCCAAGCAACAGTTCCACTTTCTTTGAGCGTTCGTAAACATCAAGAGTCTCGTTTATTGTAAAACCTATACACACATGGAAGTGATTGGCTAAAGGGTTTAGTTTAGTTTCACTAGATAGTACTCCAGCAGCAAGTGCTAATTAGGATGTAAAATTCAACAATAAGGCAAAAGTTTGTTATTTCAGAATCTTAGTTGACATTTTCATTTCTTTACTTTTACGGGCTGTTTGGAAATCTTTGAATTGAATTCGTAAACGAATTGAATTCAATTACATTAATGAAGTTGGGATTGAATTCAATTTACACTGTTTAGAACGAATCTAGTAATATTAGAATTGAATTCAATTACACTGTTTGAAACAAATCTAGTAATATTAGAATTGAATTCAATTACACTGAATTCAATTATCTTTCAAATATATTCAATTTATATTTGATTTAATAATTAAAAATAATTTAAATAAATATTAAGTTTTAGATAATTAAAAATAATTTAAATAAATATTAAGTTTTAGATAAAAAGTTAATTTTTAAAATGTTTCATTTTATTTAATTAATAATTTATTTATAAATATTATATAAGAGATAAAAAATAAGTTTAATTAATTAAAATAAAAAAATAATGTTCAACAGAAGAAAAAGCAAGTTGAACACAGATCAGCTCGGTATAATCCTTCTCAACCTATCCGAACAGAGGATTTGAGAATGAAGGTGATTGAAGAAGTGATGCCTGTAAGAAGCAGAAGCTCGATTATTATAAGAGAACCTGTGAGAAGGTTGGTCAAGGTACAAGTTGAATCAATTCTGATCAATAATCGATCCATGCATCTTCTCAATCATGAAGAAAGAAGATTATATGGGATTCTGAGAGATGAAAAGTTAGAACCATATCCGTTGAAGATGTCCAAGGATCGATATACTATTTACCCTGTGACAAATAGAACATTGATCAAGATTGTACCAGATATCCAAACATTGTACGCAATGTAGAGAAAGGGAAACAGAAGATGTACCCTGAAGCAAATACAGGTGATCTCACAGAGGATGAGATATAGGCAGTAGTAAGAAACATAGATGAGGCATGCAATGCGACTCAATCAAGAGGAATCTATGTTTCTCATCACATTTCAAAGGCATCAGGAAGTCATTGTGGACGTTGCTCCACAGATGCAACTTTTCAAGCAGTTGGAAGAGTGACAAAAGGACAATACAGAACTATCAGGGTTGAAGGTATTAGTTTCAACTTAGAGACTTTTGTGCTTTTAATCATGCACTGTAGACCTTTGAGTTTTATATCTTCAATGAAAGATGTCTTAAACCTTCTTGGAAAACCAATCCCAAAACTACCTAGACCTGATGACCTTGACCTCCCGAAAGGAAAACAATCTTTCAATCCTCCTGCTATTAAAATCATCAAACTAGATGTTTTACCTTCAGAAACACCTATTGCTACAAACTTCTCTCCAACAAGAACATCTCAACAAGTTTCTACTTTTGTTCTAGAAGAAGTTAGTCACAAACAGCAGTGGAGTCAGGAAGTCCTAGTTAAGGAGATTAAAGAAATTCATACTAAGGTGGATGATTTGAGTGACTCAGTTAGTGATCTACATGAGGAAGTGACGTATCTACGAGTTTCTATAGAAGAAGACCTCAAGTTGATCTGAACAGACATGCAACGAATGTTTTCTGAAATCATGAAGCATCTACAGTAAAGCTTTTTGATTAATAACAAATAGAGGGAGAAGAGCAGAAGCAGAAAAAAGATAGCGAATGGGGGAGGTCAGTAAGAAGAAAAGAAGATAGGATTACAAGTTTGTTTTCTTATGTTTATTTTGTATATGTATATGTATATCTTTTTGTTGTCTTCTTATTCCTTATATGAATAATATTCGCTTATTCATTTTTACTCTTCTGAAAATTATGATTATTTGTTATCATCAAAAAGGGAGAGATTGTTAAGTTAAAAATACTTTACGAATAATAATTTTGTTGATAATTAAATAATAATAATGTTTGAAATAAATGAACTGTTTTGATGAATGTGTTGAGTGTGCAGCTGAAACTACGAAGAAGTGGTGAAACATAGAACAAGTAGTGGAAACTAAGAAGAAGTAGTTGAAACTAAGAAGAAGTGTCGAAAACTAAGAAGTGGTGAAACTAAGAAGAAGTAATGGAAACTAAGAAGAAGTGGCGAAAACTAAGATGAAGTGGTGAAACTAAGAAGAAATGACAAAACACAGAAGAAGTAGCGAAAACTAAGAAGAAGTGGAGAAACTAAGAAGAAGTAGCGAAAACTAAGAAGAAGTGGCGAAACACAGAAGAAGTAGCGAAAACTAAGAAGAAGTGGCGAAACTAAGAAGAAGTTCGAAAACACAGAAGAAGTTTGAAAATACAGAAGAAGTTCGAAAACACAGAAGAAGTTTGAGAACACAGAAGAAGTAGTTTGAGTTAGTTACAGAACTCAAATGAATAACAGTTTCTACAAGAAGTAAGAAATAAGAAGCAAGAAGCAAGAAGCAGTTATCAAGAAGCAAGAAGCAGTTAAAGACTTAGGCTATAAATATTAGTCGTAGTCGAAGACTGGATAACTTTTAATCTTTTAGCTTTCAAGTTATTACTTACGAAAAATTCTATATTCAAAGTGCAATACGTGATACTGAAATTTACTGTAACAAACAGCTCACAATATCTTTTTAATGAGAGAAAGAAAAGGCTAAGAGCCTGGAGAGGCTAAGATAGCAGAAAGAATACTCAGTGTAAGAGACCTGAAGAGGCTCTGGAAGGGAAGAAAGAATACTTATAAATTTGACAAAGTATAGTGAAAACTCAGAAGGATTCTGAGGACTGGACGTAGCTCAAGGTTTGGGGTGAACCAATATAAAAATCGCAACGTCTATCTTCTAACTCTTTACTTTTAATTACTCTTGTTCTTATACAAGTATATAGAAGTTATATGTGATTTAACTACGTAACTATTTGGTATTCGTTTAATACTTGAAAAAGTACCTTTTTCAAGAAATATCAAAGTTTTTGTGTATTCATAAAAAGATTACACAATTCAACCCCCCTTCTTGTGTACTTCATATATTGTACATGAGTTCTATATTAACGTATGATTTACTTCACAAGTAACACCAAGGCATGAAGCCCATTTGCCCACCATTTAAGCTACCATTTGCAAAACTTTAATTAAGCCACTTGTCCTTTTATTATTCTACCAAATGTCACACATTCAATGATGTTAAATGTTAATAGATTGGCTATGCCAAATGTCACTAATTCTTAGGCTTCGTCATTCTAATTTCCATGTACTAACTTAAATCGTCACTTGATAATTTTCCTAGTCCAAACATAGATTTAAACACCTCAATCCTACATCAATGCTAAAATTTAATTCATATGACTTTCACATTCAAATCATAGCACAATTTTAACTCCTATCTCACATGTACATTCATGAACATGTATCATTTCAACAAGGGTATATTTTGGGGTCTTACAATTATCCCCCCCTTAAAATAATTTTGTTCTCGAAATTCATACCTAATTAGAATAATTGAGGATACTGAGCTCTCATGGTCTCTTACGGTTCCCATGTTGTTACTTCAAGTCCATGGTGTTATTAGAGTACTTTTACCAAAGGTATTTGCTTGTTCCTACGTTGTCTGACTTCTCTGGCTAATATAGAAACAGACCCTTCATCATAGGGCAAATCCAATTATACTTGAATGTTTTGCATAGGAATCTTATGTGTATCATCAGACTGATATCTTCTCAACATAAAAACATGAAATACATCATGTAACTTGGACAATTCTTCAGGAAGAGCTAACTGATATGCTACTAGTCCAACTCTTTTAAGAATTTCATAAGGACCAATGTATCGCAGACTAAGCTTACCTTTCTTACTAAACCGAAGTATATTCTTCCACGGTGACACTTTTAAAAATACCTTATCACCTACTTGATATTCAATATCCTTCCTTTTCAGATAAGCATAGGACTTCTGCTAATCACTAGCAGATTTCAACCTATGTTCAAGAACCTAAACTTTTTCTTCAGTATCTTTCATAATATCAAGCTTGATCATCTTGTTTTCACTCAATTCGGTCTAACATACTAGAGTTCTACAGCTTCTACCATACAGTGCTTTATAAGGCACCATGCCAATGCTATTCTGATAACTATTGATGTAAGCAAACTCCATCAGAGCCAAATAATTATCTTAACTTCTTGGAAACTCTAACACACAACCCTGAAGCATATATTCTAATATCTTTATAACCCATTTAGATTGTCCATCTATCTGAGGATGGAAAACAGTACTAAACTTAACTTGAGTACCCAAAGCCTTTTGTAAACTTTTCTAGAATCTTAAAGTAAATCAAGGATTATGTTCAGAAATAATAGATAACGGTACTACATGTAGTCTCACTATCTCATTCACATATAGGTTTGCAAGTTTAACTAAAGAATAATTGGGACGAACATGTAGAAAGTGAGCAAATTTGGTAAACTTATCCATAATCACCCTTACAGTGTCATGTTTCCTTTGAGTGAGACGAAATCTAGTGACAAAGTCCGTAGTAATGTTATCCCATTTTCATTGAGGAATAGAAATAGGATGTAACAAACTAGATGGAACTTGGTGCTCAGCTTTAACTTGCTGACATGTTGGACATTTAGCTATATAATCCATAACATCCAGTTTCATACCTGACCACCAGTAATGCTGCTTCAGATCTTAATACATCTTGTTTCTACCAGGATGCATAGTAAAGACTATATTATGAGCCTCAAACAAAAGCTTTTTCTTCAGTTCATCATTAGCTGGCACACATAACCGATCTTTATAATATAATTCACCATCTCCTTTCATATAAAAATCAGGCTACTTACCTTCCTGAGTAGCCAAAATAAGTTGTTGTAGCTTATCAACTCTTTGAGCATCACAAATCTCTTCTCTTAAAGTAGGCCTTGCTTTTAATTGAGCTATTAAAGCTCTATCAAATGCAAGTTCCCTTTCACTCTGCTTCACTAATAATGCAGAAATGGTCTTCCGACTCAAGGCATCAGCTACGATATTAGCCTTACCCAGATGGCAGTCCACAATACAATCATAGTCTTTAAATAATTACAACCAATTCCATTGTCTAATATTGAGTTCTTTCTAGGTAAGTAGATACTTTAGACTCTTATGATATGCGAAAATTCTACACTTTTTAGCATGCAAGTAGTGCCGCTAAATTTTCAAGCAAACATTATTGCTATAAGCTCCAGATCATATGTAGGGTAATTCTATTCATGTGACTTTAGTTGCCTAGTGTTAAGCACTTACCTTTCCATCTTGCATCAAAACACAATCCAAACCATTTCTAGATGCATCACTAAATATAACATACTCCTTACCAGAAATAGGTTGAACTAATAAAAGATCTTTAGTAGGCATACTTTTCAGTTGACCAAAACTATTATGACATCTATCAAACCATTCATACTTCACTCCTTTCCATAATAGCTTAGTTAAAAGGGATGCTGTCACCGAGAACCACTTCATAAATCGACAATAATAACTAGCCAAACCTAGAAAACTTATCACTTCTGTCATATTCCATGGTGGCTTCTAGTTAACAATTGCTCTTATCTTACTAGGATCAACTTTAATCCCTTGAGAAGAGACAACAAGTCCTAGAAAAGATACCTCTTGAAGCCAAAAATCACACTTGCTTAGCTTAGCATACAAGTGTTTTTCTAGTAGGGTCTATAACATAATTTGCAGATGCCTAGTATGGTTAAGTTCATTCTTAGAATAGACCAAGATACCATCTATAATCATCACAACAAACTGGTCTAAATAAGGCTTGAATACTCTATTCATTAGATCCATAAATGCAGTTGGAGCATTAGTTAACCCAAACGACATTACCAGGAATTCATAATGTTTGTAACGGGTCCTAAATGTAGTCTTTGGTACATCCACATCCTTTACCCGAAGTTAATAGTACCCCGATCACAAATCTATCTTTGAAAACACTCCTGCATCTTTTAATTGATCAAACAGGTCTTCAATCCTCGACAACGGATACTTGTTATTCACTGTGACTCTATTCAATTGCCTGTAATTGATGCATATCTATAGTGTACCATCCTTCTTTTTAACAAACAAGACCAATGCTCCCCACGGTGACACACTTGGTTGAATAAACCCTTTATCTAGAAGCTCTTATAACTGCACCTTCAACTCCTTCAATTCAATAAGAGTCATTCTATATGGTGCTTTGGATATAAGAACAGTGCCAAGCATGACTTTAATAGATAACTCCACTTCCCTTTTAAGAGGGAGTCCAGATAATTCCTCTGGAAACACATCTAGAAATTCATTCACCACCGGAATATCTAACAATTTACAACCCTCCTTCTTAGATTCAAACATAAAAGCTAGATAAGCTTCACATCCCTTCCTTAGGAGCTTTCAAGCATGCATAGTAGATATCATATTAGCTAAGGAACTAGTGCAGATGCCATGCAATACTATTTTAGGCTGATCAGGCTTCGTAGGCATTACTTTCTTAGCATTACATCAACTACTGCCTGATGCTTGGATAACCAATCCATACCTATAATCAAATCAAATTCATGAAAAGACAATATAATCAGATCTGCTACATATTCATTTCCTTATATCATAATACGACAATTCCTAAACACCTGCTTAACCAACACACTACTACCTAAAGGTCTGGTTACATGAATGTCATACTCTAACTGATCTATAGACATCTCCTTATCAGACATTTCTCTAACATAGATATAGGAATGAGTAAATCTAGGGTCAATTAGTGCATGCATTTCAGAATTAAAAAGAGAAACAATACCAAGCTCCAGCCAAAGCAGAAGGCACAATTGGTTGATCCACTATTTTTGATTGGGTACTCATATTAGGTCTATTCTAACCAGACCCTCCTCGACCTCAACCACATCCTCTATTCCTAGCAGATGCATAAGAGACCTCCCTATTGACTTGTGATGTCTGAGACTGTCTAAGAGGACAATTGGATATCAGATGCTCAGTGTTGCCACATCAGAAACATGCACCCGTAGCCCTCCAACAAATACCCCAATGATGTACAGAGCAATAAGGGAACTTCGAGGCATTAGAACCTCGGCCCTTAAAGCTGTAGGAAAATCCCGGTGTGAGCATCACATGCACACGGTGCGGAAAACAAAAATTTTTTATTCCGGGACCTTCCCGAAAGCCAGGATCCATGTGCCTATATATCAAAGTCAAACCATAACGACCAAAAGAGACCGTCTCTAACGGTATCCACGCAGAGATCGGAGAACCTAACCGGGACAAACCCTTTGACCCGGGAATAGCTAGAACAAAGTAAAGACTGCTAGATCTTACCTTTGT
>JAOSBK010000204.1:28342477-28366461 GCA_027568895.1 Erythroxylum shatona | reverse complement strand
ATATTATGCATGAGCATGAAGAAGCATTTCTAAGCCTCTCTTTAATCCCTCATATTTACTATTTTAACCTTCTCACAGGTAACGGGATGTTACACAAACTGACCAAGAATTTTCCCTCTCATGTCCTTATGTGCGTCTTTAAATTCTCTACTAACATATATGATTACAAACAGAAAAAATAGATCTTCAGCTAATAAATAAGTTTGATCTTAAGCCATAAACCTTAACCCATAACTCGTGATGCAGCTCTTATAAGGGTTATCGTTGAAAAATACCACGAGTCTAGGAGTCACAACGAGAACTTGTTTTCTTGATTCACATGTGTAAAATTTGGTGATTAATTCAATTGGTTAATACTCAAGGGATGATATGGTAAGTTTAGATGTTCTGTAAACTTTGGTGAAGATTAAGTATACTAACTATGGAATCACTGTTTGAAATTAATAGTTTTGCATAAATGAGTAATGTTGATAGATCTTGGATGTATAGATGATTAACACCTGATGGTTTCTTTAATCTTGAGTTTGTTAAGGGAGTTGAATCTTTTATTCATTATGCATATTCTCAACCTGCATATAAGGATGGCCCAAATATTAGATCTCCATATAAAAAGTGCAAACGCATTCGTTTCCTTCCTATTGATGAAGTGAATGGGCATTTGTTGAGAAAAGGGTTTGTCCCCAATAATTTTCAGTGGACAGGACATGGGGAATCATTGATTTGTAGCACCTCAAGGGGTAATCAAGTACAATCGTATGTGAACTTAAATGAGTATGAAGGGGGGATTGGATTTACAACAAATAATGTGGATGCAAATGAAAATCCTTACATCCAAATGGTTTATGATCCAGCCAGTTATACCTTTCAGGAAAATATAGAAAATCTTGAAGAAGAACCAAACTCATATGCAAATTAGTTTTTTTAGTTACTACACTCAGTTGACTAAGAATCATGGTCAAATTGTGAGACAATGATTCAATTGTCTTCAGTTGCTTAAATATTGAACATAAAGTCTGAATGGCATAGTTCTGATCATAGTTTTGATAAAATTCTTGAATGGTATAATAAATCATTGCCTCCTGATCATACAATGGTTGATAGTTTTTACAATATGAAGAAATTTATTAAGGGTTTTGGCTTGCCTGTTGAAAAGAATGATTGTTGCAAATTAGGATGTATGTTGTATTGGGGATATGATGTGGAATTACAAGAATGCAAATTTTATGGTCAATCTAGGTTCAAGCGTAGAAAGTGTTATATAAAATAGAAATTAATGTCCTAGAAGCGGATGTATTATTAACCGTTAACTCCAAGACTTCAAAGACTATATGCTTATGATGTTACTGCATCTTACATGAGATGGCATAATGAACACAAACAGGAAGATGGAATAATGAGTCATCCATTAGATGCACTGGCATGGAAACATTTCAATGGCCCCCATTTTGAGTTTGTAGCTGAAAGTCAAACTGTTATGTTGGGATTATCGATGGATGGATTCCAACCTTTTGGTCAATCCGACCAGTAATATTTATCATGGCCAATCATAATTACTCCTTATAATTTGCCTCTATGGATGTGTATGAAAGAGACATATATGTTCTTGACAGTGATTGTGCCAGGTCCTACAAATCTAAAGAATAAAATTGATGTATTCTTACAACCACTGATATCTGAATTGCATCTCTTTGGGAATATAGTATTCAGAGTGTGTCTCTGAAACAAAATTTTATGTTGAGAGCAGCTTTGATGTAGACCATTAGTGATTTTTTGACATATGCTATGATGTTTGGGATGGAGCAGAAAAGAAAAATTGGCTTATCCTTATTATAACAATGATTCTAATGCATTTTATCTTCCAAATGGGGGAAAACACAAGTTGGTTTAATAATCGCAGGAAATTTCTTTCTCCGTATCATCCATTTAGACATAATAAACAAAAATTTATTAAGAATAGGATGGCAGAAACACCTCCTCCCCCTCATAAAGCTGGTGAAGAGATTTTACAAAAGATTGACGAATTAGCCTTACTGAAAGTTACAGAATTTGAAGCTGATGAAGTTAGTACAAGTATTAATAAAAACTTTGGTTGGAGGAAACGAAGCATCTTTTAGGATTTTCCGTATTGGAAAACTAATTTGATACGTCATAATCTAGATGTGATGCATATTGAAAAAATATTTTTGACAATTTGTTCAATACCATAATGAGCATTGAAGGAAGGACAAAAGACAATGCAAAATCACGAGCTGATTTGCAACTTTTCTATAGAAGAAATTACTTATATAAAGATGTTCGTATCAGTAAATATCCGAAAGCGTATTACACTTTGGACAAAAAACAAAAGGAAATATTGTGTAAATGGTTGAAAAGTCTAAAGCTTTTCGATAGTTATATTTCAAACTTGGTAAAGTGTGTGGATATGAGGAAGTACAAATTATTTGGCATGAAAATTCATGATTGTCATATGTTTATGTAAAGGCTAATTCCAATTATATTTCGTGAGTTGCTACCGAATAAGTTTTGGGAAGTATAACTGAATTAAGTTTGTTTTTCAAAAGTTTAACATCATTTGAAATCAAGTTAGTTGAAATGGAAAAACTGCAAAGGAAAAATCCAGTAATTTTGTGTAAGTTAGAAGGGATTTTTGCTCTAAGCTTCTTTGATTGTATGGAGAATCTACCTGTGCATTTAGAACATGAGCCAAAACTAGCAGATTCAGTTCAATATTGCTGAATGTATTTGTTTGAGAGGTAATTCAACAAAAATGATTGTAATTAAAGTAATAACATATTTTACAACTAAATTGTAATAACCCTATTCGGTAATATAAATTTACATCACTTGAAAAAAATGTCAAAAACAAGGCTAGAGTTGAAGGTTCAATATATAATGCTTATTTAGTGGAGGATGCTAGTACATTTTGTTCATATTATTTTGAATCACATGTTCACACAAAAGAAAGAAAAGTTTCTCGTAATGATGATGGGGGAAAAACAAGTGATGCTGATGGTAACTTATCAATTTTCACGTATCTTGGACGAACATATAGATGTTCAATAAGAAGAATGTTTATAGAGGAAGAAATTGAGGCTGCTCGTGGTTATATTTTATTAAACTATTAAGAGGTTCAACCTTTCGTGCAGTAAGTTGAAATTGATGATTTGGGTTTTGAAATTTAGTGTTGTTCATAATTGAAATGCATAATAATGTTTTTAGATTATACAAGGAATTGTTACCTGAGCTAATGCCAGACAAAATGCAGGATGATATCAATAGAGAAGTTTGAAGACACTTTCCTCGATGGTTCAAGAAATATGTAAGTTTCCACTTACAAATATTGAAATGATTGAATTATAAGATTTAAGTGTGCAAATGACATTATACTCTTTGATATGATAATTTCTTTTGTGTACGAATTAGAAAATCTAATAGAGAACAAGTTCATATATGATCTTGTAAAGGGACCTCTATGAACTGTTAAATCGTATCCAATGTATTTCGTTAATGGATATAAATATCATATAGAATATTATGGTCATAGCATGGCAACAATAAATAATGGAGTTTGCACACAGGAAGAATTGATAGATTACTATGGTAAAATTATTAAGATACTTGAAATTGAGTACCCTACGTTGCCAATAAAGCGAAGTCTGATATTTAAATGTGATTAGTTTGATTCGACTCCAAATGTTAGCACAAAAATGTATAGCTAGTTGAAATCAACAATCGAAGAAGATTGAGACAATTTGAACCTTTCGTGTTAGCAATGCAAGCAATTCAGGTGTATTATATCCCTTTTCCTAGCTTACGATAAGATAAGTCTGATTGGTTGGCCGTTTGCAAAGTTAAACATAGAGGTCTTTTTGAATCACATAGAAAAGGAGAATAGAGAATTGAAAGTGAAGCATTTTAGGAAGATGTTTATGAAATAAATGTATCTGTCACATATGACGATAATGAACCTTTGAACGATCCATAAAATGAATATGTTGAAATTTCATTTGGATAGGATAACGAGGGCCAGAGATCTGCAGAGGAGCTTGAGTTTGATTCTTATTCTTTAGAAAAAGAAAAGGATTTTAATTTATAATTAAGTGATGATAGCGATTAATTTGGGTTTGTAATTGAATATTATATTCAAGAAATCAATTATTTCCTTTTTAGTATATTGTGTAAACTATTGAATTCAAATTCTTATATTTGTAGAAAATTTTATCAATTGTTACTAAGTGATGTCTAGAGTGGATAGATTAATTCATATCATTAGGCACATTGAAGTGTATAAGTGCTAAATTGGACTACTTTCACTTATCATCGAGCTTGGATTTGAACATATCATCATTTTATTCTAAATCAACATTTACATAATATACCTCTTAATATTATTAATCAAGGAATATTGACTAGTTTCGGATGGTACTAATTCATTCCGTTGGAAGGAATGTGGCAAAATTGTCCCTACTGAAGGAATAAACTATGTAGAAAAAATCTCCACTTCATATACTCATGATCGTTTGCCTTACATAGGCGATCTTCTGCTTTAAGGTGTTTAGTATTACATAGGCGATCTTCTGCTTTAAGGTGTTTAGTATCATTTGAACAACGTCACTTCCTTTATTATGTACATCTCATTTCCTTTTATAAAGCTATTATATATATTAACATTTGATGGTATATACTACATGTTGCTTTAAGCTTCCTTAAATATCGAATATGACATGTATACCTATAGAGGCAGGAGCGATGTCACAATAGTTTGTAAAGGATTAGGAAAATAGGTTGTTTTGGAAAATTCATCAATTCCACAGACTTCATCTAGACATTCACGTATGCATATCACTCCAAATTTGGTTCGTTTAATGGTTTACTAATATGACAATATCTAAGTTCTATACTAATTGTGTTTTAGGTAAAACTTTTTGTAATGGTAGTTCATCTAGAGAGTTTGTCTTCCATACTAAATCTGGTGACTCATTCACTGTGTCCTCTACAAGTTTAGCTATAGCAGAAACACTACTACAAGAAGGTGTTAAAAACCCTATACCTGAGGGAATAACTATCACTGTTTCAATTGATGCCTTCGAACATGTAAGGTCCCTTCTCAGGAATCCAGACACTAGGGACTTATTTACGTTTACCGACTCTCATGTCACTTGGAATCTAATAAAATAATTATATCATTGTCATTTATCGATGCAATAAACTATAATCAGCTGTAAAGTTGATTTTTGTTGTACTTGTAAGAATTTGTCAAACATCCTCTTTACTAGTTAGGGGTCAAGCTACGTACTATTGAGTGTGGATTATTATTGTTCTTGTTCTATGGATGCAAGAATTGTTAGCTTATAATTCAAAATTTGTACTTGAATATTATATTCAACAAATTGCCTTATTTCTTTTTCAATATATTAAGTAAAATATTGAATTCAAATTTTCATATTTCTAGAAAATTTAATAAAAATGAATTTTAGGTTGAAATATGCCACCAAAAAGATAATATGATATAATGTGACCCAAGTTCAGACAACAATTCAGAGGTACTTACTGTCAATGTGAACTATCACACTCTGTAGTTGCAACTGAATCACCTCCTCCCCCTTCAGCTACTACAGTTGCAGATCACACATCACCTGATATTTCTAATGCTACACCATCCACCACTCCTACATCATCCACTACCCCTATAATGGATCAAGGAGATGGCTGCCAGCCTGGAGCTAAGGGACCTGATGGAAGAACTTATATAATAATTGTCAATAATCTGTAAGTGAAATTACATGAAACACTATATGTTTATAATTAAGTTATAGGTTTAAATGTTTGTAAATAGTATAAAATTATTTGTTTTTATATTAGATTAATTCCGTCTGGACCATGCTCTAGAAATATGACATCTAAATTTAAGGAGAAGATTGATCTTGAGGATTATGTATGGAAGAATATCTCTTAGGTTACAAGACATTTTACTTTCAGGAGATTGAGGTACAATAAAATTTATTTTCTTTTTTAATTAATTTGTATACATTAATTAGATAAATATTATTACATTATAAGTATTTATCAAAAAAATTTCCTTTTATTTTAGAAAGAATTTTTTTGGGATTCTAAATTTGATGTGGTCATACATAAAGTATAGGAAAGACGAGCACGTATACGTTATCGTGACTTTATTGGTACAATACACTAGGCTGGTGTACGACTATCTTATATTTCTGATCAAATATGGAATCGTTGATAGTATTATTGAACATCACCGGAGGCAATGTCTATTTCAGAGCGTAACTCAACTAAAAGACATGGAGGATCTGGGGAGAGAGTCTTCCTGTACATACGGAATGATATATTACTTACCATGAGCATGCAAAGAAACTTGTAAGTATTTACACTTTACATTTATATTCTAATTTTTTAACTTTGCTGTATATCAATTTAAATTGATGTGTGAATTTTGGAATGAAAATGTGTATTATGGAGAATGATAATGTTAAAAATATCTGGTGCTATATATGATTGTGTTGTTAAGTAAATTTTTTTATCAACAGGGGGTAAATATCATACAAATAGAGGAAATTCTATCGAAATTTTTATAAATTGTAGTTGACTTATAATATTCTATTTTTATGCAGGTAAAGTCTATGAGCATAAGGCCTACACTTTGTCAACTCTTTTTGGACACTCACATTAAGAAGCATGATGGTGTGACATTTGTCAACACCCGATGTAGAGAACATAATTGTATGTGAAATTTATGTTTTAATATTAATTCTTAATATTTATCACTTTCTAATATAAATATTGCCTCCTAATAAGATCAAATACAAGAAAGCATTTAGCGACAGTCTCAGCACAAACAAGCTGTTGATGAAAGTCAGACATATCTTGATGCAGTGGGTGATAGGGACCGTCGTGGAGGGATCTTCGAGTTAGATTCATTTGCGAACACATGTTATTCGCAATCTTCTACATCCAACACAACAACTTCTAGTAGACGGTCAAACAACCAACGAAGTCAATGAGTTTCGGACCACAGTGCAGATATTGATAGAGTACATAGCTCAGCTGAGACATAAGGGGGATGAGTTGAAGGAAAAGAGTAGCAACTCAGAGTATCTGCAGTCACCAGGACAATAGGATTATTGTAATCAATTGGTTTGAATCACAAAGACTTATTATATACAATTTAATGTTTTTATTATCAATTAAGATAATTTTA
The DNA here is from genome assembly GCA_027568895.1 of Erythroxylum shatona. Taxonomy (NCBI): domain Eukaryota; kingdom Viridiplantae; phylum Streptophyta; class Magnoliopsida; order Malpighiales; family Erythroxylaceae; genus Erythroxylum; species Erythroxylum shatona. The sequence goes on along the minus strand of JAOSBK010000204.1, from coordinate 28,359,242 downwards.
ACTTTATATCATCAATCAACTTTCTGTTTAAACATATTAAATATATAAACAAATCAAAATATTATGCACAGATAATTCATAACTATTGAAATTATGCATTAATCATAAGATCATAAAATAAAATTTAATGTCGAGATTTTTAAAATTTTTAAAAATTATTTACCGACAAAAAATACAAGTACGTCGGTAAAATTCATTATATTTACCGACAGAACACCACAAATTGTCGATAAAATGTAAGATATTTACCGACAGAACAAAGAGTAATTGTCAGTAATATTGACAATCGTCGTCAACTTTACCGTTAGGATTTGCTGAACCGTTAGTATACTCACCGATGGTCATTCATTACCGTTGGTAATGTTACCGACGGAATAACCAATACTGTCGGCAAATATTTCAACAAAAAGAAATAGGTCGTAGGTAAGTTTATCGACGGTTATAGCCAACTGTTGATATATTCACCAACGGTGACGTCAATCAACTTTCTGTTTAAACATATTAAATATGTAAACAAATCAAAATATTATGCACAGATAATTCATAATTGTTGAAATTATGCATTAATCATAAGATCATGAAATAAAATTTAATGTGAGATTTAAAAAATTATTTATCGACAGAAAATACAAGTACGTCGATAAAATCTATTATATTTACCGACGGAACACCACAAACCGTCTGTAAAATGTAAGATATTTACCGATAGAATAAAGAGTAACTGTCAGTGACATTGACAGCCGTCGCCAACTTTACCGTTAGGATTTGCTGAACCGTCAGTATACTCACCGATGGTCATTCATAACTGTTGGTACTGTTACCGACGAAATAACCAATGCTGTCGGCAAATATTTCAACGAAAAGAAATAGGTCATAGGTAAGTTTATCGACGGTTATAGCCATTTGTTAGTATATTCACTGACGGTGGCGTCATAAAAATGGTCGTAGGTGAATTTACCGACGGTCACAGCCAACTACCGATATATTCACCAATGGTTGCATAAAATATTCTTCAGCAAATTTACCTACGACCGTTTTTGTCCATCGGATGATTCCGTCACTAATTTATATTACTGACAGAATTTAAATATTTTTCATCGATAATATTCGTCGCTAAATGATATTTTTCTTGTAGTCGTTGTGTAGAGTGTCTTTAAACTTTTGATGGGCTGTGGTTGAAGAAACCATCTAAAGGCATTGTGTTTTCAGGATTTTCAATTATTGCCAGAGAAGGCTGAGTCGAGTAGACGCAAAAAGTCTGGTTTCCAATACTATAATAATGCATGGTCGCCTAACGCTTTTCTGTAAAACTTGTAAAGAACAAGATAGATGATTAGAAAAAGCTACTCAAGTCAATCCAGAAAGAGGCATAATTTACAAAAGATATCACCCCTATATCATTACTTCCATTTCATGGGCCTAACTTTTGACAAAGTTAGTGTCTTTATGCTCTAAAGTACATAATTTCAATTGCATATTGACATGTTCACCATGCACTACGGACAAGAGCTGTAAGAAACAGAAAGTTAAAGCCAATTCGTATCTGTCTTCTTCTTGCTGGCGAAGCAGGCAGAACCTTACAGCCTAGTGATTTGAGAAAAAGCGGAACTTTGACTCCTCCATTAAGACCATTGTTTGTCATCCTTGCTTGGCAATTTCGTTTGGTACAGTCCAACAACCTTATTCTTGACACCAGAGGGTAAATTAGGTCAATCTAGCAGCCTGCAGTCATATGGATGTGCCCTATCAACAACGCACGAGTCAGACAACTTTAAAATGTAGAATGCAATGTGATCCCGAGAGCCATTAGAATTACATTTATATTAGTTATGATTATATTTACAATTGCTTCCACAACTCATAATTTGGACTTAATCCGTATTTCTTAAATTGTACCCCAAAAACAAATATGTTCTTATTCATATGATATGAACAAAAATTGTAATGCTTATTTTAAGAACTAAAACAAGTAAAGGGCATTGTTTTCAGCTGTCTTAAATAGTGATGTGAAGGCCAAGGACGACTAATTGTGTGCTTAAGAAGCAAAATTGCAGAAGAACAGCTATTAACCATTACTACTCCAAGTTAAAGGATGCACCTACTAGTGCTAACTTAAATAGTGGGGTCGAGGAAATCAAATGTTAACGATCCTTTAACAAACTACAGTCAGAAAAAGGACATTAACCTCGATGGATGCACCTACTAGTGCTAACGCTTTCCTACTTGGGTTGTGAGCTACAGACTACAGTCAATTCTCTAAATAACAAAAGTAAAATGTACTAAGCTAAATGAGCTTCTTTTCTTTCGAGGCAGACAATGGGGTTTTGAGCATTGGTTGGAATCCGAAGGTTGTGTTTTGTTGTCTCCTGTAGTGCCTTGCTTGCAAGAGCTACTCCGTGATTGTTTTGCATTACAACGTATTTCAAATTGGGAAGTCAAAAGAGGAGACCTTAATACAATTCTTAGCTTGAAGTTAACCTAAAAATTGTCTTTAGCGATACTATTCATTTTTCTGTATTTGACCACTAAGAGAGTGACAATTTTGATTGGCAACTGGCAACTGGCAACTGGTGGTTAGGTGTAGGAAGAAGAAAATTGCAGACCAAATTTGCTACTTAAGAAAACGAGTTATCTTTATATGATATATTTTCTTTTTAGGGGTATCTTTATATGATATTTGGTTTGTAAGAATAGTTTAGGTTTAATGTGTGACATACTCTTTAAGATTTGTTAAAAATAAAAAGAAGTGAACTTGTGTTTTTGTAGTGGTCAAATGCGTCATTCATCATGAACGATGTGGTAATCTGTCTATCTTCTCCACTCTGTTTGGATTTTGTGCCATTGAAATACATTAGTAAATATTACTATTAAATATATAATTTAACATTTAGGGGCAGCAGTCCCACCACACCTAACAGCTTCAACAAGGAAACGACAAGACCACAAAAATCAAACAGGTGATAGGACCTTGATAATTAGAATTGTAAGGGTTACAGAACTGCTCAGAGGCTGGCACCTTTCACTACCAAAATTAAAACGAGAAAGTAACTTGTGTACCTTATTCCATTTCTAAATTTTGAAAAATATGTTTAAGCCGAGTGGTGGTGTATTTTGCCCTCTAGCATTGCTTGCCGTTTAAGACTTTGAATAATTTCAATATCAAAATTTATTTGCCCGGTGGTAAATATTTTAAAAAATAAAACAGGTGTCATTTAAAGAATTTTCCAAGCTTCTCCTCCTCGCCGTGGTTGTTAAATATGGAATGGTTATTGAATTGGAGTTTTTGCAAACCAAGCTAATTGAAAGTGGCTGAGCTGGTCCTATTTCTCCACATCACATCGACATTTGCACCATTAACACTTGATTAAGCCATACAACATATGTTAATGATCAATACAAAAAACAAAAGGAAAAAATATATCAGAAACAGATTTGCTGTTCTCAACCATTTATTACAATAAATCAGCCACAAATGTTAACTGTTTCTTACAATAAGTTAAATGGATAGCATATTAAAGTCATAACGAGACAGTGCAATTGGGTTGGGTGCCAGCAGGTCTGCTCCTAACAAAAAGGGGCACAGTGAATAGGCTAAATTCTAAAGAGCTCTTGCATTTAGGAATTACCAAAGTCAATGTCCTTTTTCTCACTGTTCGTTAATAATAGCGGAAGATTGTGGAGAGAGAAGAGATGGAGAGAGTCAATTGAGAGAGAGCATTGTGGGGGTTATCAATATTAGTATGTTTTGCTCTTGGATTTACTAAGCTTGAAAAAATTAATAAGCTTTTTGACGTGGAGACGGATCGGATTGGCTTTCTTTTTTCTGTGTTCTTCCATTGGAGTGGGAGATACTCGTGAAGAAGAAGAATCCTTTTGAGCTCTCTTACTAATGGAGTCTTGACTTTCCTTGTTGTAAAGATTATTAGAGTTTCTCTGATTCGTGTGTGTTATTTGTACAAAAACATTTTTCACTTCCTTGCCGTTGAGTGGGAATTTCTTTGCAAGTTTGGGGATCTGCGTTTCGGGGTTCTTGCCTTTGACTGTCTCCCTTTTTCTTCGTTCTGCTAAATTTGTTTTCCATTGATGAAATTTACTCTGGAATGCTGGCTTTGACTTTCTTTATTTGAGTCATTTCAATTCTTGGTTTCTTTATGCGGCTCTTCACCTGAAATTCTTAAAGCCAACTCCTTTTCATTTTTCCTACTTCATTAATGCTTGGATTCGCGCTGAAATCCGAGTTGGGAGTTCCTTTGTTCTGGATTTGAAGTCAAGAAAAGCTGGAACATCTAGGGTTTTGAAACTGACCCTCTTATATAAATTTTCTCTGATGGGCTAATCCCAATTGAACCCAACTATTTTTCTTGAATCTTCACTGAGTTTAGCTGCCTGGAGTTTTCTATCTGATTGAAAGTCAAAAGCTTTAATGCATCTTTCGCTGTGGAAGCCTATTTCCCACTGTGCTGCTCTGCTCTTGGACAAGAAGAGCAGAAGAAAAGATGGGTCTGACCTCAATGTTGATTTCAAGAGAAACCCGTCCATTCTTCGTAAACTGCAAGAACTAAAGCTCAGGGAGGCTCTTGAAGAAGCGTCTGAAGATGGGTCTTTGTTCAAATCCCAAGACATGGAGACTGAGTCAGCTGCAAACCAAGATGAGAGCCTTGGGAGATCAAGATCTCTGGCAAGACTCCATGCTCAGCGGGAGTTCTTGCGTGCCACTGCGTTGGCAGCGGAGCGTGTTTTTGAGACTGAAGCTGACATTCCGGAACTCCAGGAGGCATTTTCCAAGTTCCTGACAATGTACCCGAAGTACAAGTCTTCGGAGAAGGTTGATCAATTGAGGCTAGATGAATATGCACATTTGTCTCCGAAGGTATGCCTTGATTACTGTGGATTTGGGCTTTTTTCCTATGTTCAGACTTTGCATTACTGGGAGTCTTCTACATTTAGCTTATCTGAGATAACAGCAAATTTGAGCAATCAAGCTCTCTATGGTGGTGCTGAGAAAGGTACTGTAGAACATGATATAAAGACCAGAATAATGGAATATTTGAACATTCCGGAGAACGAGTATGGGCTTGTTTTCACTGTGAGTAGGGGTTCTGCTTTTAAACTGCTTGCAGAGTCGTACCCTTTTCACACTAACAAAAAGTTATTGACCATGTTTGATTATGAGAGCCAGTCTGTGAATTGGATGGCTCAAAGTGCAAAAGAGAAGGGTGCAAAAGTTTACAGTGCATGGTTTAAGTGGCCAACTCTTAAACTATGTTCTACTGATTTGAGGAAACAAATTGCTACTAAAAAAAGGAAGAAGAAGGATTCTGCTGCTGGCTTGTTTGTGTTTCCAGTTCAATCAAGAGTTACTGGGGCCAAATATTCATACCAGTGGATGGCCTTGGCTCAACAAAATAATTGGCATGTCTTGCTTGATGCAGGGTCATTAGGGCCAAAAGACATGGATTCACTTGGTTTATCCTTGTTTCGTCCTGATTTTATTATAACATCTTTTTTCAGAGTATTTGGATATGACCCAACTGGTTTTGGGTGTCTTCTTATCAAGAAATCAGTGATGGGAGTCCTTCAAAATCAATCAGGGAGTATAGGCTCTGGAATGGTGAAGATTACCCCAGAGTATCCCATGTATTTGAGTGACTCTGTGGATGGTCTTGATGGGTTGGTTGGCATTGAAGATGATGACAATGCAGGGAATGGTGATAAAACTGTGGAAACTCACCCTGGATCACGGTTGCCTGCCTTTTCCGGTGCATTTACATCTGCTCAGGTGAGGGATGTCTTTGAGACTGAGATGGATCAGGACAATAGTTCTGATAGAGATAATACAAGCACCATCTTTGAAGAAACTGAGAGTATTTCGGTAGGTGAAGTGATGAAAAGCCCAGTCTTTAGTGAAGACGAATCGTCAGACAACTCATTTTGGATTGATTTAGGCCACAGTCCACCGGGATCAGATACTGCAGGTCATTTGAACAAGCAGAAACTAGGTTCTCCCTTGCCACCTTTTTGGTTTTCTGGCAAGAAACATCACAAGCATCTCCTTTCAAAACCAACGTCAAAGATATGTGGCAACCCTTTGTATGATGACAAAGGGGTCAACGTGGGGCCGCATGATGACCATCATGTTCTCTCATTTGATGCTGCGGTTCTGTCAGTTTCCCAAGAGTTGGATCATGTAAAGGAGGTTTCTGAAGAACAATTTAACAAAAGGGGTTCAGATCAAGTGAATTTTCATGAGATAGAGGAAGAATCTGGAAACGATAATCTACTTCAAACTGCTTCCTTGTCAGATGCTGCCATAAACAGATCACGCCTCAATAATTCAACTGTGTCTTGCCAGAATCATAGACTAGCGAATGGGTCAGCCTCAGTCCCAGAGATGAAAGAAAGTGCCATAAGAAGAGAAACAGAAGGTGAATTCCGGTTGCTGGGCAGAAGGGAAGGGAATAGATATACTGGTGGTAGATGTTTTGGGTTGGAAGAGAATGAGCATCCGAGCAAGGGACGGAGGGTATCATTTAGCATGGAGGACAACCGCAAAGATCAATTGGGTCATACTCTCGAGCCAGGAGAAATATCTGCAACCAGCCTAGATGATGAAGATTACACCAGTGATGGCGAATATGATGGGCAAGACTGGGATAGGAGGGAAACTGAGATAATTTGCCGCCATTTAGATCATGTGAATGCCTTGGGTCTCAATAAAACAACTCTCAGACTGCGGTTTTTGATCAATTGGCTTGTAACCTCATTACTGCAGTTAAGATTTCCAAGTGTGGACGGTGATGGAAGAGTAAATCTAGTTCACATATATGGCCCAAAAATAAAATACGAAAGGGGCGCAGCTGTTGCTTTCAACATTAGAGATAAAAACTGCGGCCTCATCAATCCAGAAGTTGTTCAGAAGCTGGCAGAAAGAGAGGGCATTTCACTTGGAATTGGTTTCCTTAGTCACATAAGGATTCTTGATAGCCCAAGGCAAAGGCAACAAGGTGCTTTCAACCTGGAAGATACTACTCTATGCAGGCCAATGGAAAATGGTCAGCACATTGGGAAAAGTGGATTCATACGGGTTGAGGTTGTTACTGCATCTCTGGGATTTCTGACAAACTTTGAGGATGTCTACAAGTTGTGGTTTTTTGTTTCGAAGTTTCTCAACCCAGCATTCATTGGAGAGGGTGGACTTCCAATAGTTGAAGAGGGACAGGAGACGTGAACCCTTGGACAACTATCAGTGATTCTTTTCTTGCTTTCTCCTAGGTATGGGAAGTTATTATAGAACTGCAAATATTTGGGAGTCCGTGCTGAAAATCAGAAGCTGGAGAGAAAGTTGATGGTGTTAAATACGTAGGGTGGGATTCTTTTGCTCTTCCTCGAGACTCTTTGATGGAATGGGTGAATTTGTTAATTCTTATTTTTCTTCCAGTTTTACCTTTTTCTCTTTGTAGAGGTGGTTTAGAATTTGTATAATCTCGGGAGGTTGTGTTCTGTCCTAATATTGAAGTAGAATTCTATGAGCAGAACTTTCACTACTCAACATTCTGCTCTCGCTATAGAAAATGAAATTTCTTGCTTCTGTAAAATTTGACATAGTTTCTGTCCTAGTGTTTGATGGTAGTCAATGCTAGTTGACATTGTATTCCTAATGCGATTCGAGCCCGTACATGTTTTCTTTTGCTCGGTGATTGGAAATTTGTAGTCGAGCATATTGATAAATCCAGTCTAATGTCATACACGACACAAATTTTGCTTATGAATAATTTTCAGCGCGCGCTTCCTCTCTTTTTCTTGGTAAAGAGGGCATTTACGCTTGAGCCTTGGTTTTCCAGCAACGCCAACCATGGCAAGCCGTTGAATAACATGTTGTACTCTAATGAAACGTTCTTACCAGGATGGTTGTTCTTCAGAAGCAAGGCCTAGGCAGACCTAATTCCCCAGACATATTTGACCATCATGTTCAACAAGTTGTTTGTGTTTGTTTTAGTCGTAACCTATGTTGATATAGTTAAGTAGTACATGACTAGTATTTCTTGTCTTCACCTATAAAACAGTAGTCTTTTCTTGACGATGAGCGTATCAGTTTTCTATTGCCTGCATAGTCCAACCTAACAAGGCTCAACTTGCTTTTCTTTTAGTGAGGAAAAAAAAAAAATCCAAAGATTGGGATAGGCAAATCATGTTCATGTACATGGAAAGTGATATGATGTTAGGAGCAATAAGAAAAATCCTTGTACAATGTGAAGCTCATCATCAAAGTTTAGCCAATCTCAATGACGTGGGGTCTACTTGGCAATTATCAATTTTTTGGGCCATAGCCATTTAGTTTTGTTTCCCACAAAAATAATGGTAAAGGCGAAGGCATGCATGCTATACTTCTCTTAGCTTTTTTTTTTTTTTGATACCTTTGCACAGCCAACTACATTTTGAAACGTCATCATGATTGCCAAAATCTGCTTTTCTATAATACAACTATACTCCACTAAAACATCCAAATGAGAAATCCTCTATACTATCAAAAGATAGCATATAGATATAGATAAATCGAAGCCATATCTAACAACTGTTTGAGAGTTCCTGTGGGAAAGTTTTCTGAAAGAAACCTTTTCGTGGCGGCTGGGGACAGCAAACGTTGGCAAATTTCAGCTGACGGAAAAGCAGGAGCCTAGTGGGCTCGTAAACAAATAAAATACATCCTTATACATGGCATGTTCTAATCATCATCATTATGGTAACTTAATTTATTTTAAACAAAATGAACGATAAAAGCTTCTAAATTAACAATCAATTAACCTAATATCAAATGATAAGGCCACCTTTCAAATCAAAAGTAACCTAATAAACAACATTATCATTCATAAGTTTTATAATAAGTTGTCCAAAAATCGACATTTATTTGGTAAATCTCTGTTACATTCACACGATTAGATTAAAGATGCAAATAAGAAAAGGAGAAAGTTAAAATGTACCTTCAATATATACCAGGGATGTGATTGATTGCTGAAGCAAATGAGAGGCCACCTCCAGTATATCTCCAGCCATCAATTTTATTTTCATGTGGCAAGGCTCTGTTGAGTGTCACAACTTTGAACATGACAACAAAATCAGTTTTATTTTTTTTTATTTTCAAGGCAAATGAAGTATTGTGATATGTAGCAGATTTTTTTATATTTTAGTTTCACAATTATGCTGTATAAATTGATGATTTGCTGCTCAATAAAACTATATTCCAACAGTTCTTAAATATTTTTCTTTATTTTTGATTCCCAACAATTTGGTATCAAGCTTTATCTTGAGGAATTTGTGAAATTTTAAAAAACCCCACAAACACTTTTCACCTAGTATACAAACACAAAACTCTGTCCCACTCAAAATGAACTCAAAAACTTCAGTTGCTGCAATTGCTTCCCCAATATTTGATGGAACAAATTATCAAGGCTAGGCCATTAGAATGGAAGCCTATTTTAAGGCTAATGATGTGTGGGAAGTTGTAGAACAAGATTATGAAATTCTTCCATTACTAGACAATCCCACTATTGCTTAAATCAAAAATCAAAAAAAGAGGAAGCAAAGAAAATAAAAGACAAGAGCATGCTTGTTTGCAACACCACACCATTTTCAATAGAATAATGACTAAGAAAGAAACCAAGGGAATTTGAGATTTCTTGAAGCAAGAATATGAAGGAAACAAGAGGATCAAAGGTATGAAAGTGTTGAATTTGATCAGAGTATTTGAGTTGCAAAAGATGAAAGAATCATAAACGATCAAGGAGTATTCTGATAGATTGTTTAGTATTGTTAAAAAAGTAAGACTTTTGGACATTGACTTTTTTTATTCTAGAATTGTGTATAAAATCGTAGTTACAATTCTTGAATATTTTAAGGTTACTATTTCATTTTTGGAAAATTCAAAAGACCTGTTAAGTATCATCTTGGCAAAATTGTTAACTGCATTGCAGGTGCAAGAACAGAGGAGACTTATCAAGCCAAAACGCTTAGCTATGATGGTGTTAAGAACAAAAAAAAAGAAACAGAATAATAACAAGCTATGAGGTTTTGCAGACAATTACAATAACAAAAGTAGCAATCAATTTTGCCCTCCCATCTTATTCATACTACAAAAAAAACCAATCATCCACAAAAAGATATTAGTGTTGGATGTAAAATGTAACAATTGTGGTCAGTTAAGACATATGGAAAAAAATATGCAGGTCTCCACAGCAACAAGGAGAAGCCAAGGTTGTTCAGAATTAGCATGAAGAGGATTAGGTGCTTATGGTATCATACTTCGCCATTAGTAGTACATGTAAGGTTCTGATTATATATCTCATACATAAAATATCAAATATACGCAACAGAAAATAAAACGGAACCTTAAAAATCAGATCTATTCATGTATATAGATATAGAAAACAAAAACATGAAATGTAAGATGCTTATATACTTTTCCGACGATCTCTTTCTTTCTTTAATCTTCTCTGTATTGGGTTGTCATAAACCACAATGATCAATATAGACCATCTCTAATGAAAATCTACTCGAAGATAGAATGATGAGACTTCATTAGGAGATGGCCAGAATTCTTTCTTTGTGCTAGCAAAGATAAGAACACTTGTGAGAGTTAGAGAGAAAAAGAGTGTGTGTGTAAGAAAGAATCTTTCTTTTCCTTGTGTTTTCGCATAAGATACATGAAAATCATCTTTATTTTCTGCACCATTTAGCCTTCAAAAACCCCATCACTAATGGAGAGTTATGAGAACTTAATGGTCATGAATAACATGCATTAATGAAAGTTATGGGAAGTTAATAACCATGAATAGTATGTATTAATGGAAGTTTGGGAAGTTAATGGATAAATTGGCAGCCAACAACACTTGTTTCTAATCCATTCCATGCAACATTTTCTACCATGATCACATCGTGATACAATCCCGAAACACTCTCTCATATCTTGAATCACCATTTAAGAACATTTTACTCATCCTTCGGATCTTCTATGTGTGTGACCCATTAGGTTCCCAGTTATGTTGGCCACTTGAATTAACACTTAATTCAAGTAAGTCTAGAATGGTATCTAACAACACGTCAAGACTCCTAATTGACCGAAAAATTAGTGGTTTGACTACAAACCCTTCCATACACAATGTTTCCATGCAATTTGTCCTTTTATCAACTATACCCCACTTAGTTTAGAGTATGATCAAATTGTTAAGAGGATGTGGGCATCATCTCCTTTTATCAAGAGTGGTGAATCCTTTATTAGCTACTCAATTACCTCTGAGTACCTCAAGCTGTACCCAATCACCACCCTATGTCTAACCCCTGAAAGGCACCGATGAATAGAGTCAAAGCATAGGATCAATATCTGAGATATCCTTGAGCACCTTAAGTTAAAGGATACCCACACCATTGCTATGATGAGACTATCATTGACACTGGAATAGAATATTCATATGATTGTCTCATAGTAGATCAATTCAATATACTTACTACCCTTAGTAAGCATCCACATGTTAACTCTAAACAACTTATGAGATCTATTATTTGATCCAATCAATGAGTATAACATGTGCTAGTCTATTCGGATTAATGATATTCTATCTCATTAATCCTATGACTAGGGACTGCTTAGATACTAACATAATTACACATGATAGGAATCTCATTATCATAATTTCATCATGATTTCTTCCATGCTATATTTTGTATCAAAGACTTCATTAAATCAAGTTAAGATCAACATCAAATCCATAAATGTATGAACATTGAAATAATAAAAAATGCCTTTATTAATCATAAAATAATTTGTACAATAATCACCTTTAGAACTTCTCTAACAAACTCCCACTTGCACTAAAGTCAATCGCCTTGATATCTACTATCATAGGCATGTACATGTGACAAAAAACTCTTTTCGAAAATAGGCTTAGTTAACATATTAACTATATTTTGATCGGTGAGAACTCTCTCTATCTTGACATCATTTCTACCAATGATTTTTATAATCAAATGGTAGGACCTGAATACATGTTTGGACTTCTGATGAGACCTTGGTTCCTTCTCCTGCTATATAGTCTCATTGTTATCGCAATATAACTGCACTGGGTCAACGATGCTCAGAACCACACCAAGTTCCATGATGAACTTTTTGATCCAAACCACTTCCTTTGTCGCTTCTAAAGCTGCAATGTACTTCGCCTCTGTAGTCAAATCTGCAATCGTCTCTTATTTGGAACTTTTCCAAATGAATGCACCACCATTCAGTGTGAATATATATTTGGACTAAGATCTAGAGTCATCCTTATCGGATTGGAAACTGGAATTAGTATTCCCGCCTACCACAAGATCACCTTCTCCATATGCCAAGAATACATCCTTAGCTCTTCTCAAGTACTTAAAAATGTTCTTGACAACCACCCAATGACCCTCATCAGGGTTCAACTAGTATCTGCTTGTAACATTTAGAGCATACGATACATCGACTCTAGTACATAACATAACGTGTATGATTGATCCTATAACCGAAGTATAAGGAATCAAACTCATATGAGTCCTCTCATCTTATGTCTTTGGATACATAGATTTAGAGAGTGTAATCCTATGTATAATAGGAAGATAACCTCTCTTGGACTATTTTATGCTAAACCTCTTTAACATCTTGTCTATAAATGTAGACTGAAAAAAGACTAAGCAACCTCTTAGATCTATCTCTATAGATCCTTATTCCTAAAATATAAGTTGCTTCTCCAAGATTTTTCATAGAGAAGTTCTTAGCAAACCAAATTTTAACTGATTGCAAAGCAGAGACATCATTTCCTATTAGTAATATGTCATCTACAGACAGTACAAGGAACATGATTGCACTCATACTAACCTTCTTATACACACACGACTCATCTAGATTTTGTAAGAAACTAAACTTTTTGTTTGTCTAATCAAATATGATATTGCTGGATGGTTGCTTTAATCCATAAATGGATTTTTGAAGCTTGCATATCTTTTCTCCATTTATGGATATAAAACCATCAGGTTGTGTCATATACACATCTTCAATTAGGTTTCCATTAAGGAAAGGCATCTTCACATCTATTTTCTATATCTTATAATCATAATGAGCGACAATGACTAGGAGTATCCTAATGGATTTAAGCATAACTACTGGGCTAAAAGTTTCGTCATAGTCAACACCTTGCCTTTGATGATAACCTTTAGCTACAAGCCTAGCTTTATGGGTAACTATATTACCATCCATTTAAATTTTCTTCTTATTTGCACCTTATGGGTTTTATCCCTTCGGGTAGGTCAACCAAAGTCCATACTTGGCTTTCATACATGGAATCTGTTTCGGATTTCATAGCTTGAAGACATTTGTCAGATTTTGAACTCTTCAGAACCTCTTCATAGGTAGTAGGCTCATCATCTTCTATGAGCAATATGTCGTTAAGTTCACTTATGAGAAATCCATATCTCTTGGGAACATGACGTATCCTACCTAACCTACAAAATTCTTGTGTGTTAGAAGGTTGAACTATTGTTTCATCTTCATGAACAATAGTCTTAGGTCCAGGCAATTGATTTGCATCTGTTTGAGCATCTTAAACTTTCACAAGTTCAATTTTGCTCCTACTGTCTTCTCTTAGAAGAAAGTCTTTATCTAAAAAGACAACATGCTTTGAAACAAATACCTTTTGCTTATAACTGATATCCTATAGTTTCCTTAGGATATCTACAGACAGACACTTGTTAGATTTAGCTTCAAGCTCATCTAACTGAATCCACTCCACATAAGTAGGAAAACCACAAACTTTCATATGAGAAAGATAGAGTTTTTTGTTAGCCCATATCTGATATGGAGCAACATCAATTAATACATAAACAGAAGTTTCAAATGCATATCCCCAAATTTTCTAGTCTTACTAGAAAATCTATTGCTCTACTAAAATTAATTCAAAAATAATTTCTATAATTTTCAGAACACCAAATCATCATTCCAAGCATCTTTAGGTCATTTCATGATAGTCAAAATAATTTAGGAATCACCCAAAAATTCTCATGATCACCAAAACACTGATAAGATACAAAAAATGACAAATATGACTTCTAAATTTTTTTTGGAAATCAAATTTCGAGAAAAATCATTTAGGCATGCATCAAACATCAAATTAACACATTTTTGTCACATAAAAATATTTTTAAGGTTCTGGAACTGAAATATAAACATACAAAAATATCAAATAAAACAGATCCTACAGCTTTTAGAAAACTATCAAATTTTGGAAAAATTGTTTGATAAAATTATTAAAACATTTTAAATAATTCTACAAAAATTACAATGGCTTAAAAACATACAAATATGTTCAAATAATTTTTCTAGAATCAAATTCCACTAAAATCATGTGTAACCTCATCAATTTAGCCAATAGATATCACATGCCCCACAGAAAGACAGATTTCATGCGTCTTCTTGTAAATTCGAAATTAAATATTTTAATCACATTAAAAATATTTTCAATCACACTAGATCATTCACATACATCTTTATAAATAGATTGGTAAAAAAATCATAAAAATCATTTTTCTATAATTAATTTCGAACAAAACATTACAGGACTCTAGCTATCACAACCATGAAAACGGTTTTCACATGTAATGTATTCTACATCTAACAAGGCACAAGATGACTCTGATACCACTGTAAGGTTCCGATCATACATGTCGTACATAATATATATCAAATATATATGGAAGAAAATAAAACAAAACCTCAAAAACTAGATCTGCTTATGCATATAGATATAGAAAACAAAAACATGAAATATAAGATGTTTACATACCTTTCTGATGATCTTCTTTGTTCTTTAATCTTCTCCTCATTGGGTTGTCGTAAACCACAATGATCAACATAGACCGTCTCTAATGAAAGTCCACACAAAGATAGAAGGATGAAACCTCACTAGGAGATGGCTAGAATTCTTTCTTTGTGCTAGCAAAGACAAGAACACTTGTGAGAGTTAGAGAGAAAAAGAATGTGTATGTAACCAAGAACCTTTTTTTCCTTTGTGTCTCACACAAGATGCATGAAAATCATCTCTTTTTTTCCCCATTGGGCCTTCCATAACCCCCATCACTAATGGAGAGTTATGGGAAGTTAATAGTCATGAATAACGTGCGTTAATGAAAGTTATGAGAAGTTAATGACCATGAATAACATGCATTAATAGAAGTTATGGGAAGTTAATGACCATGAATAGCATGCATTAATGGAAGTTTAAGAGGTTAATAGCTAAATTGGCAGCCAACAACATTTGTTTCTAATCCATTCCACGCAATGTTTTCTACCACGATCACATCGTGATACAATCCCGAAACACTCTCTCTTATCTTGAATCACCATTCAAGACCATTTTACTCATCCTTCAGATCTCCTATGTGTGTGAACCATTAGGTTCCTGATTATGCTGGCCATTTGAATTAACACTTAATTCAAGTAAATCAAGAGCGGTATCTAGCAATACTTCATGACCCCCAATTGATCGGAAAGTTGTGGTTTGACTACGAACCCTTCCATATGCAATGTTGCCATGCAATTTGTCCTTTAATCATCTATACTCCACTTAGTTCAGAGTATAGTCAAAGTATCAACTCCCACTAGACTAACTACGTCACATCTAGTCTAAGTGATATTAGATCTTATCCTAAAGATCTCATCACTCGATGTATCATTTAAGACTCTCTTTATAACACATATCTGCTCTGGCTAGAGACTCCTTAGTAATGACCCCGACAAGAGACCGTGGATATCATCTCCTTCTATCAAGAGTGGTAAATCCTTTATTGACTACTCATTTACCTTTGAATACCTCAAGCTATACCTAATCACCACCTTATGAGAAACCCCTAAATGGAACCGATGAATGGAGTCAAAGTATAAGATTGGTATCCGAGATATCCTTGAGCACCTCAATTCAAAGGATACTTTAACCACTGCTATGATGAGACCATTATTGACACTGTAATAGAATATCCATATGATTATCTCATAGTAGGTCAATCCAATATACTTACTACCTTTAGTAAGCATCCACATATTAACTCTGAACAACTCATGTCTACAGCTTGTGAGATCTACTGCTTTATCCAATTAAGGAGTATAACATGTGCTAGTCTATTTGGATTAATGATATCCCATACCATTAATCCTATTGTTGGGACCCGATTAAGAAACCGGATCCCAACCGAAAAACGAGAAATGGATACGAAGAACGAAGCGAATTCAAATTGGATAAATCAAATTCGAAGGCCAATCGAATAACAAAATGCAAACGAATCGAAGCAAATCAGTCGGCAAGCGAAAACAAAAGCAAAAGCGAAGCGAACACGAATTAGATTATCGATTACGAATCGGAAGTAAACTTGAAATCAAAGTATATAAACGAAGTCAAATCGAATTGGCTCGGAAACAAACCAAACAAACGAAGCATTCGAACTGAAACACAAGTACCGACATCCGATAATATACATTTAGGAAAAAGCGTCGCTTTGGATACCTTATACTCAAACTATCCGAAATCCGGTATAAATTTTTTCTTTCTTTCTTTCTTATCTTATTCAAAACAAAAACAATAATAATTTCCCCTTTTGGAAATTCAGCCTTATACAAATCTCAAATCATAATCATTTTCTTATACATTATCTAAAATCCCAAAACTCATTTTTATTCCAATTTTATCGAAAATTCGGCAGCATAACGGCTGCA
>JAOSBK010000204.1:28317139-28330805 GCA_027568895.1 Erythroxylum shatona | reverse complement strand
GCGGGTCTCAAACCATACCTATAATTAGCAAGGTGTTTTAAGGATTGTGTTCACTCTTATTGTCTGCACGACCTTGGTTATGCGAGATCAAAATTTACATGGCAGCAGGGCAATGTCCAAGCATGACTAGATAAGGCTCTATGCTCATCCTTATGGCTAGCCTCCTTCCTAGAAACAACGATTTCTCACTTGCCATTCCTTGGATTAGATCATAGGCCTTTGCTTGTTAAACTTAATATGGCACCTACACCGAATAGGGGTAACAAGAGTTTTCATTTTCAGTTAGCCTGGTTGGATAATGAAACCTTTCCTAGGTTCGTGGAAGAAAATTGGCATCCAGACTTGAACCATTACCATACATCTCTTGTTAGCTTTGTAGAAAAATTAAGGAGTGGAACAAAAATGATTTTGACATCATTTTCTATCGTAAAAAGAGGCTTATGGCTCAGCTGACAGGTATTCAACAAGTGCTAGATAGTAATGACTCTAATTCTCTTTTGGATTTGGAAGAGAAGCTCCGTGATGATCTCATCTAGGTCATGTGTGAGGAGGAATTATTTTGGCACCAACAATCCCGTAGTATATAGCTAGTGAAGGGAGACTGCAACACTAAATACTACCATACGGTGACCATGACCAAGAGGAAGAGACTAAAGGTGGAAACGTTAAAAGATGATAGTGGAAACATGATCACTGATCCTAAATTACTTCGTGACTTAGCTAAGGATTACTTTCATAAGCTTTTCTCAGACGATAACAGTAGGATGCCCCCTTTCCTATTACTAGAACCTTTCCCAGGTTAACATAAAATGAGTTAGATTCTCTCATCTCCCCTATAGTATACACAAAAATCAAGCAAGCTATTTTTTAGATGGATGCTAACAAAGCTCTAGCATTGACATATTCAATGCATTATTCTTCCAAAAACAATGGCAAGTCATGGGCCAGTCGGTGTCCAACTTTGTTCAAAAGGTTTTCAAACACAAATAATGGGAGTCAGAGCTGAATCAGACTATCCTTGTTTTGCTCCCAAAAGTCCCTAATGTCCATCACCCAATTTAAACTGATTAGCCTCTATACGATATTATATAAGTATATTACTAAGGTTGTAGTGAATCGAATGAAACTTATACTTGATTCTCTGGTAGCTCACAACCAGTGCATTTTCTTTCCTGGCCGTTTAATAATAGATAATATCATCATAGCCTAGGAGGTTATTCACTTGATGAGGAAGAAAAAATGGAAATCTGGAGTTCTTGCAATCAAAGTAGATTTAGAGAAAGCCTACAATTGCCTCCGGTGGGACTTTATCCTAGATACCTTGATAGATAATTGGTTACCAATGGACTTGATAAGTCTGATCATGAAGTGTGTTACCTCAGTCTCAATGAAAGTTTGCTGGAATGGTGAACTGTCAGATTCCTTCAATCCGACTCTAGGTGTTAGGCAAAGAGATCCATTATCCCCCTATTTGTTTGTTCTTTGTATGGAGAGGATGGGACATCTTATTCATCCTAAAGTCACATAAGGATCTTAGAAATCGATTAGGCTGAGTAGAGGAGGTCCTACTATATCACATCTGTTCTTTGCAAACGATATCATGTTATTTGCTGAGGCTTCCATGGATCAGGTACAGATCATCCCCAAGGTTCTCGATATAATTTGTATGACATCCAGACACGAAGTCAGCAATGACAAGTCTAGAGTTTTCTTCTCAAAGAACATTTCTCAGTCTCGAGCTTGCGCCTTAAGTAAGCAGTTGGGTTTCCAACTCACCACAAACCTTGTAAAGTACCTTGGGGCACCATTAATTCATGAACAATCAATGAGGCAAACGTATCAATACATCCTTGATAAAGCATAACATAAACTTGCAGGTTGGAGTGCTCGATTTCTTTCCCTTGTAGGTAGGGTCACATTGACACAATCTGTCCTTGTGATTTTACCTATCTTTACCATGCAAACGGTACGATTACCAAGGTAATTATATGATGATCTTGAGAGGATTATGAACGATTTCATCTGGGGATCTAAGGAGGATCAAAGGAAGGTTAATCTTGTGAGTTAGGAGGTGGTGTGCAAACCAAAGCATTTTGGGGGCCTCGATA
This sequence comes from Erythroxylum shatona, assembly GCA_027568895.1. Taxonomy (NCBI): domain Eukaryota; kingdom Viridiplantae; phylum Streptophyta; class Magnoliopsida; order Malpighiales; family Erythroxylaceae; genus Erythroxylum; species Erythroxylum shatona. The sequence goes on along the minus strand of JAOSBK010000204.1, from coordinate 28,328,697 downwards.
TTCGGAGAACTTACTTTACTAATGATGCTTTGCTCACTAAACTTGGTTAGGGATTAATCTCTAATCCCTCTACCTACTGGGTTTAGATCCTTCGAGCCAAATATCGCTTTGATGCTTCGAATCTTCCTGAGATACTGGAGATTAGAGGAGCCTCTTCAGTTTAGAGAGGTATTTCTACCACTTAGAAATTTGTTCTTGCAGGTACAAGATGGCGAATAGGAAATGGGAATTATGTCAGATTTTGGATAAATAATTGGGTTGTTAATGGGGGCCCCTTAGCTCTCTTGGCTATTAATCCTATCCCTAATAGTATGCTATATACAAAGGTGAGAGTTTGTGAACACAGATGGGGGTTGGTGCTAGGAGCATTTTCAGAACCTCCTTCTGTCAACAGTGTGCATGACAATTGCAGGCATTATGGCTCTAGGACATGAATTTGAAGATCGCGTCGTGTGGGCTCTAAACCAAAATGGGTCCTTTTCAACAACATCTGTGTATTAGCTAATTGAAAATATTGGAGATGAAGGCAATAGTAAATTGTGGACATTGATTTGAAAATGGCAAGGTCCCCAACACATCAAATCTTTTTTATGGCTGCTTGCCAAAGGAAAACTCTTGACTAACTAATTAATAGCGTACTTATCAACATCTTTCCATTAATGATAGGTGTCATAATTATGGTAATCCTGAATCTTGTTTGCATGCTATTAGAGATTGTCCTAGAGTGCGACAATTTTAGATACAAATTTCAATCGACATAGACATTGAGCATTTCTTTAGTTTGAACACTTCGATGTGGCTGATTTCGAATCTTAATAATCAAGTAGAAGTTAGTTGTGTAAGGTGGTCAATTATATGTGGGGTTTCTTGTTGGTTTCTGTGGCTTTAGAGAAACAAAAGTTTATTCGAGAATGATTTCTCCTGGCCAGTCACTAGCAAGGCTATTTTTCTAGATTATGCAGCTCGGGTCGTAAAAGCAGGTATAGTTCCTTTTCGAGCCACAGTAGGAAATGCCACTAGTAGCACTAGGTATATTGGTTGGGCTAGACCAATGGCGGGATGGATCAGGTTGAACATCGATGGGGCAAAACGATTGCCAAGTTGATATGCCTCTACCGGTGGCCTCCTTCGCTATAGTTCTGGTGTTTGGCTATGAGGGCTTGTCCATCATATTGGATTTTGCTCATCCCTGGATGATGAGTTATGGGGGTTTATTTGAGGTTGAATCTAGCTTGGGATATAGGTTGTTGGAGGATTGAACTAGAAGTTGATCCCTTGGACGTCATAAATATTCTTTCCTCCTCAGGTTCTACGATATCTTATAATACTTCACTAATCCAAACTATATAGGTTCTATTAGCTAATTCCTGGATGGTACGCATTTGTCATATGTTTCGTGAAGGAAATCATTGCGTGGATTGGTTAGCTACTACTAATGCGGAGTCGTTTGGTTTCGAAGTTAAGTTTTTCCAATCTCCTCCTTTTGGATGTCTTGCTATCCTCTTTGAGGATATGTGTGGGGTTTTAACCCTACGGGCCACTGTTTAGGCTTTGCTTTTCTCCATTATATATAAAAAAATTCACAAAGAACTCAACAAGGATGCATCCCTCCAAGCATCACAATCATTCTTTTCATCCTTAGCCAATCTTGTCAATAAATAGAATAATCAATCTTAGGGAACCTCTCCTCCTTCTAGTCATCCTTCAAAATTTTCATTTCATAATCAAAAACAACAATTCTTTGCTCCTAGTAATGATTAATCTATATTACATTCATGTCTTATATATTGACAAAGATGTGGTACTTAATGACACGCTATTGAGCAACACTCCATTTTTGGACTTATTGCCACCTAATCCTTGTAAACTCCATTGGCAACACATTCACAAGTTCCACAACTACTTTATAACAATTGTGCACACACTATACCTCTTATAAGACTATTGAGACACAACTATCGTGAGACCTTATTTTTAGCTTTTGATAGATATACACATTGCACAACTTTAAGAACGTGATGGTGGAAAGTTTTAATAAGGTATTGATGTAACAAAATTGTCTAAAAAATTAACTAAATCACCAAAAAGCTATAAAATGTGTAAGTTGTACATTTCCGTAAAATTTAGCCACATTCAAAATTAAAGTGATCATAGCAGATGAAAATTTATGTTTAGGACAAGCTAAAGTCTACTTCAACTTCTAATTGTGGCAATTACAAAAAATGGTAGCTATTGGATGGTAGTTAAGTTTAGTTATATTAGTTATCTCAATTATTGTACGTTTGTAGGTTATGTTAGTTATAAGTTATTTGTCTTAATATGGATGTTACAACAACCTTGTTGTTTCAAACATCTACATAAATGGATTAGGATAAGTTCAGGCATGAACCGTTATGGTAGTTGGGGGAAAAACTATTCATACTTATCCAAAATTGTTGGCTATAAATGTATTGATAAAGCAAACACACGCAAGAGGGGGTGAATTGTGTGTAACTTAAAAAATTTTGCAAGTTACTTTTAGATCAAAAGAAAATTACAGGAGCCTATCTATAATTAAAACAGAAGGAGCTTGTTGTGTGATAGGATCCTATTTTATTAAACTATAAAAAGCTTGTTAAACGACAGGAGCCTACTAAACAAAAGTTATGTTAAAAATATTTTAAAACAGAAGACGCCTGTTAAAAATGAAGAGAACCTCTTGCAAATTGAAAATAGAAGGAGTCTATTATAAAGTAAAGGAGTCGTTTGCTGAAATAAACACACATAATATAATGCGAAAATTTAAAAGTTAAGAGAAGAGAGAGCAAAAGACGCAGTCAATTGATACTAGTTCGGCTTACAACCCAAGCATACATCCAGTCCCAAAGTATCTAACTTGAGTGTTTTTTTCAAGGTTCTCCAACCTTCCACACTTGAAGTTTATAATAAGCTTCTAAAAGTTCATAGAAGAATAAAATGTAAAATTGAAAGTAACTTCTCGAATAACAATTTCTCTTTTGATAGAGTGATTTCACTTTCTAAGTCCCAATAAGAATGATATGACTCTCAAGAATATAGATGCTGCTTAAATGTTTCGAAAGTCTGTGTATGTTTATTGCTTCACAATTGTTGTTGCTCTTCTTTAAATAGTCATTTTGTTCAACTAGCTATTGCTTCACTTGCATCTTTAGCCAACTAGATGCATTTAAATCTGAATAATTTCAATGTCATATTTGCAAAAAATCTTTCAGTAATCACGGGGCTAATATATGACCTTTATAATTAGTAGGATCCTTTCGGATAAACCATTTATAATAAGGTAAGTTCATAAAGAAGGTTCCTGTAAGAAAAGAAGCGTATTTCTTATGATTTTATTTCCTTTTGAGAATAAACCTATTAACAATAAAAGGAAATAAATCCAAATTGAAATGTGAAATATTATATAGTTATCATCAAAGTTGTTAAATATAAATCTTGAGCTAAGAATCTCCCCCTTTTTGATGGTGACAAGAAATAACATATATATTTTTCAAAATTCAAAGAGATAAAAGATGATTTCAAAAGATACCTGTGACTTTTATATGTCCAGATATAATTAGAAGGAGCCTATCTCTTAAGAAAGGAAGCTATCGTTTATATGTCATAGATTTTCACAAGTTTAACAATAAAATCAATCACATATATAATCAAGACAGCATTAAGAAACATATCATCATGTATGGAGAAATATGTTAAAAAATCAACATAAACTCTCTCCTTTGTCATTATGAAAAAGAATTAATATAATCTAGTAGAGGCCTTCCTATTTGAAGGAGCCTACTAATACTTACAAGCAAGAATGACATAATATCTTTGAACACTACTAAATATCAAAAAATCTGCACATACCAAGCTCTTTTCGTAATAAGCAGAATCTATCTTCTAAAGGATGCTTATTGTATATATCAACTACTTGATTATTAGTATTAAGATATAACAAATCAATGATTCCTTTTAAAACATGATTTATAAGAAAGTGATGCTTAACTTTTATATGGTTAGTCCTAGAGTGCTGCACAAGATTTTTGGAAAGATTAATAGCATTAGTACTATCACAAAGTATAGTAATATGATTAAATTTTAGAGACAAATTTTAGAGTTAATGTTTCATCCATATGATTTGAGCATAAGAGCTTACTGCTATAATGTATTCCACTTCGGTTGTCGAAAGTGTTGTGTAGTTTTGTTTCTTACACAACCACGAAGTTAGACATCCTCTAAAAAATGGACAATGACCACTAGTTCTTTTCCTGTCAACTTTGTCTCTTGCATAATTTGCATCACAATAGCCAACTATGTCAAAAAATTCAGTTTTAGGATACCACAATCCAAAATTCACAATTTTGAGAAGATAGCGAAAAATCCTCTTGACTGCTTGAAGGTCACTTTCTTTTAGATTTGATTGAAATCTTGCACAAATGTACACATTAAGCATAATATCCGGTTTTGAGTTTGTAAGATATATAAGTGATCCAATCATTCCTCTGTATCTTGTTTCATCGATAGTCTTTCCTTCTTCATCTTTGTCAAGTTTTGTTCTAGTAAACATGGGGGCCCTCATCAGTTTGGCATTCTTAAAATGATATTTCTTAATGAGTTCCTTTTTGTACTTTTCTTGAATAATGAATATTCATGTCTTTGTCTACATAATTTGCAACCTAAGAAAGAAAGATTTCTCCCATCATATTCATCTCAAACTCCCCTACATAAATGTAGAGAATTCTTCACAAAAGGATAGATAAGTAGCACCAAATATTATGTCATCAACATATATTTACAATATGAGTAAATCATTCTCCTTTCTTTTAATAAATAAGGTTTTATTGACCTTTTCCCTTGCTAAGTTATTCTTAAGCATAAAGTTACATAACCTTTCATACCTTGCTCTAGGAGCTTACTTCAGACCATACAGGGCTTTAAATAACTTCATCACGTAGTATGGATGCTCTTTGTTCTCAAATCTCGGAGATTATTTAACAAACAATTCTTCGTTAATGTATCCATTCAAGAAAGAACTTTTGACAACCATTTGGAATAACTTAAAATTTTTGTGGCATGTAAAACTAAGTAGAATTCTAATTAACTATAAGCTAGCTATAGGAGAATAAATTTCATCAAAATCAATACCTTCCTATTGATTATAACCTTGAGCTACAAGTCTAGCTTTGTTTCTTACCACCTTACCATTTTTATCAAGTTTATTTCAAAAAACCTAACGAGCTACAATAACTGACTTATTTTGTGGACGAGACACCAGATTCCAAACTTTGTTTTTGTCAAATTGATTCAATTTGTCTTTCATGACTAAGACCCAATTCTCATCAAAAATAACTTCTTCAACAGACTTTGGTTCTAATTGTGAGACGAAAGCTACATAGTTATTGTTGAAATATGATCTTATTCTTAGGATTTCAAAGGGGTCTCCAAGAATATATTGATGCATATCAAGACCTCTCCATTCTCTAGGTGTTCTTCATTACATAGGCTCCTGCTAGGAGGTGCTTGAGGAGGGAGCCTGCTCTATCCTTGCTTCAGAATGACCTTCTTGATCCTGTGGTTCCAAAGTTGCTATAGGTGTAGTTTGAGTTTTTGGTGTATTTTTATGAACTAGGGGATGCTTTTCATCATCTGAATTTATTGTTGTTGTCGATAGTAGTGCTTCATCAAATACTATGTGTACTGATTCTTATATTTTCCTTGTCCTTTTATTATAGACTCTAAATCCCTTGCTCACACTACTACAGCCTATAAAAATGGCTTCATTTGATCTTGCATTGAATTTTCTAGGATTGTCTTTTCCATTATTTAGAATGAAGCATTGCAACCACATGCTTGGAAATAAGCAATATTTAGTTTTTTTCTTTCTATAACTCATAGGGGGTATTCTCGATTATAGATCTTATAAGGCATCTATTAAGTATATAACATGTTGTGGATATCGCTTATGCCCAATATCCATGAGGTAGTCCACTTTCACATAGCATGGATCTGACCATATTAACTAAAGTTATGTTCTCTCTCTACAACTTCGTTTTGCTAAGATGTCATTGGACATGAAAAGTTGTGAGTTATACCCTTGTTGTCACATAATTCTTCAAACTTTTTGTTATCAAATTCTCTTCTATGATCGCTCCAAATTAAAGTGATACAATAACCTTTTTCTATTTGATTTTTTTTTGCAAAACTTCTTAAACACTTTAAAAGCTTCATCCTTATTTAATAAGAAATAAACCTATGTAAATATGGAGTAATCATCCATTAGAAAAAAAAAACTATAATGTTCACCACCAAAACTTTAAGTCCTAGTGAGACCGAATAAATCCATGTGTACAAGTTCAAGTGGTTAGCTAGTATACACAATATTTTTAGGAGGAAAGCTACTTTTGACTTGCTTACCTTTTAAACAAGCTTCACAAACCTTATTGCTTTCGAACTTTAAGGTCAATAGTCCTCTTACTAACTTGTTTTTAGACAATTTTTATAGAATGCTTATACTGGCATATCCAAATCTTATGTGCTAGATAAACAAATCCTTTTTTAAAGAAACAAAACACTTAACACTTTATGAGGGCATGTCTACCAATTGAGCACAGTATAAATTTTGATTTCTAGGACTAGCAAACATAATATTATCATTATGAGTATCGACAATTTCATAATGAGATGCATAGAAAATGACTTTGTAACCCCTGTTATAATGTTGACTCGTACTCAATAGGTTATACTTTAAACCATCAATAAAGAGAACGTTATCAATAAAGGAATAGTCAAAATCACAAATTTTACCAATTTTGATGACCTTTACATTATTTTTATTGACAATATAGCATTACCTTCGTCCTTTCTTTCAATGTAGTTGAAGTGTGATATTTTACCTTTCATGTGTCTCGACTAGCCACTATCAACTATCCATTGAGTCTTACTTGTCTCCATTTTTAAACATATATATAGAAAGCATTATCTCATTTCAAGTGCCTAAATTTTTTTAAGTCCTTTCGGGTTAGTAGTTTGAACTTTTAGTCTCCAAATATACATCTGAGATAATTTCTTTTTATGTTATAAGAATGACTAATGTGATCATGTTTACCATAGTAATCGCACAAAACATATGAATAACATTTGTTATGATTTTTGCCACTTAACAGATTCTTGCTGTTTTGGTTATAGTTACTGCTAGATTTAACAAAGAAGTTTTTGTGTGGCTTGATATTGTTATTTTCATTGTATCCTATTCCAACCTTACTAAAAATGCATTTACCCTTACTAAGCAATGCATCAAGATCTCCTTCTATCAATGAAAATTTCCAAATCTTTTTGTAGAGATAAGATCTTTCTAGCAATTTTCTCCTTTTCAAGTTCTAAGGTAACAACTTTTTCTTCTAACAATCTTACCTTATCATAATCATTTTTTAGCAGCGTATTTTCTAACTTAACTACTCTTTCTTTTAGAACTTCCTTTTTAGAAACCTTTTACTTATAGTCAACCTCAAGAGATATATTCTTGGTTACCAAATTCTCATTCGTAGATTCCAACGATTTACTCTTACTTTTCAAAGATGCATCATTGCTCTTAGACTTCTCAACTTATTTGAAATACTTCACTATCAACCTTTTGTACTGTCATGATATGCATTTTTCAATTCATTAACTTCAATATCAAAGTTAGAATAATATACCTCATTGTCTCCTGATTTAACTATGAAGAAAATGTTACTAACTTCTTCTGGCTCTTCTTCTTCAAAGTTTTCAAAATCCTCATCTGACCAGGCTGCAGTCATCGCTTACTTTCAAGATTTTCTACTCTTTAACCTGTTCTTTTGAAGAAAAGGCATTTTGATCTTGCGTGTCTATGTTTCTTACAGTGATAACATATGATTTGATTATTTTGTGTATTGTTATTGCTGCTATTGTCTTCTAATAAGAACTTGTTGTTTTCAGCTTTCTTGTTTCCTTCTATTTTCTTCATCATTTTCTTTTTATAAAAGAAGGTATATTTTCTGATCATAAATTTGAATTCATCATCTCCATCTATTTGTAACTCAGTATCACTTTCATCACTATTTGATTCGTCAGTTGCTTTTAGTGTCATTCCTTTTTTATAGGAAGATCCTTCATCTTGATTAAGCTCGGTTTCATAGATCACTATATTTCCAGTTAAGTGAAATAGTTTCTAGATTCTTTGTCATTTTTAAAACTATCATCTTAGATCTCCATTCTTTTAGTAGTGACCTCAGAATCTTTGTTACAAGCTGGTCACTAGGATATATCTTTCCCAAGTTTTTTAAGGTGGTGATGATGTCATTGAAGCGTCTGAATAATTCATTTGTGGTTCTCTCTTTGTTTCATGCTAATAGTTTCATATTGATGCACTAAAAGACTTATTTTATGCTTCTTCACCTCATTTGTTCATTCAAATGTGACTTGTAGTTTGTCCTACATTTCCTTTGCTATAGAACAGTAGGATGTTTTCTCATATTTTTCTGGAGATAATGCACAAATCAGAAGATGTTTTACTTTTTCATTAGCTGTGCATTTCTTCTATCAGTATCAGTCCATACTGTTGCATTATCTAAATCGGGAAGTGTGGCTCTAACTCTGACGGCTTTCCAGACTTCAATATCTATAGATTGGATATAGATTATCATTCTCTCTTTCCAATATGAGTAGTTGTTTCCGTTGAAGCAAAGAGGCTTTGAGACGGATTGTCCTTCAAAAGTAAGTTCTCAAATAACAATTTCTCTCTTGATAGAGTGATTTTACTTTCTAAGGCACAATATGAATGATATGACTCTCAAGAATATAGATGCTGCTTAAATGTTTTGAAAGCCTGTGTATGTTCGTTGTTTCACAAATGTTGTTGCTCTTCTGTAAATATTCAATTTCTTTTACTAGTTGTTACTTCGCTTGCATCTTTAGTCAACTGAATAAATTTGAATTTGAATTACTTCGATATCATCTTTGCCAAAAATCTTACAATAATCACGAGGTTAATGTAAGACTTCATAATTAGTAAGATCCTTTCAAATAAACCATTTCTAATAAGGTAAGTTCATAAAGAAGGGTCCTACAAGAAAGGAACCATATTTTTTATAATTTTATTACCTTTTTTGAAAATTAACCTGTTAACAATAAAAGGAAATAAATCCAAATTGAATTTTGAAATATTATATAGTTATCATCAAAATCGTTAAATATAAAACTTGGGCTAATATGTATGTGTTATATGTTGGAAAAATGGTTAGTTCTTTTACTTTTAACTTTCAAATTGAGTTAGCTAAGTCTTTAAAGTGTGGAAACTAAAGGGCTTATCATCTATTTGATGAAATGCTTCAAAATAGTGCCTAAAAGTTTCTTGAAAAAATTACTAGGTGAGTGCACTTAAGCTATTTGGTATAATTAGCTAAGAAGTTAGTTGGACTAAGTTGCATCACAATGCATTTATCTAGCCTCAAAGTGTAACATCCCATCAACTGTGGGGAGGTTAGAATAGTAAATATGAGTGATTAATGAGAGCTTAGAACTGCATTTTTCATACTCTTGCATAATGTGGCATACACATACACGTGAATAGTAAAATTTTGCACATGAAAATAATTGTGCATGCATTCATTGACATTTTGGGTATAATTGTGTATAAATGTGAGTATATTGAGAAATGTTGGCCCTCAAACTTTCTTCTTGATGAATAAGTATGATTTACATTGATTATGAGGTCTTTATGAAATTTTGTGGAAGTTAATTATTATGTTGATGATAGAAAGATTATATGATATAGGTTGATTAAAATAAAGTGTAAAAGTTATAAGAATGTTCAAGGAGTGTTTTTGGCAAGACACTTGAGGTTAAAAGAACATAAGCCTATAAGGAAGGGTAAAAGGGGCTTTTTGGGCTCATTAAGGGTAGAAATAGAAGAAAGAAATGTAGTCTTGCTTTTTAAGAAGGGGGAACATGAATTGGGAGAGAAGAAGAGAAATTAAGAAAGAAAAAGAAGAGAATTTCGGTGGTTGAGAGAAAATAAAAGAGTTCAGCTAAGGTTTCAACATTTCTTAGTCTTAAGAGAGATTTTGAAGTGGTTCAAGATGAGAAAAAGGAAGAGGAAGAGAGGAGCTTCTAATTGATCCAAAGATCTCTTCATTTGGTGAAGAATCAATGTAAGATCATTTTGAATCTTTTAGATTCCAAGTTTTCGAAATGCAAAATTTCAAGTCTTCCATAGGAAAAAATTTGTGTTCTAAGTTTAGGGGAAAATCTGGATTAATCTGGGTTGACTTAGACAAAGTTGTCTTCTAGAAAGTTGTAGTTTAGCTTTCTAGCTTTCCAATGGCATATAGAATGGAATTTTTATATATCGGAGTCAAAAGTTATGGTCCTTATAAGTGGAGATGCTCAGGAGTATAGAACGTATCGTCTGGTGATGATGTATCGTCTAGTGATGATGTGTCATCTGGTAAGGACACATCGTCTGGTGATAACGCATTGTCTGGTGAGGACTTATCATCTGGTAAGGATGTTTCGTCTAGTAAGGACGTATCATCTGGTGAGGACGCTTCGTCTGTTGAGGGCGTATCATCTAGTGAAGACGCTTCGTCTAGTGAGGACGTATCGTCTGGTGAGGACGCTTCATTTGGTGAGGGCATATCATCTAGTGAGGATGCTTCGTCTGGTGAGGATGTATTGTTTGATGAGGACGCTTCATCTGGTGAGAACGCTTCGTCTAGTGAGGACGCTTCGTCTAGTGAGAGCGTATCATCTGGTGAGGATGCTTCGTCTGGTAAGGACGTTTCATCTGGTGAGGATGTATCGTCTGGTGAGGACACTTCATCTAGTGAGGATGCTTCATCTGATGAGGACACTTCGTCTGGTGAGGACGCATAGACTGGTAAGGATGTATCATTTGGTGACGTCATATCGTCTGGTGATGACCTCATATCATCTGGTGCATTGTTCATCTGATCCTTTTGTCTGGTCCCTTTTTTGACCCTGGAGATGATATAATTTGTCTTCAAATTCTTCATGAATGTTGTAGATCTTGAAGTCCTTTTTCAAACCAACTAAAGAACATCTTAATCCGATATCTTTAGGGAAAGTTATGACAATTTTCCCAATTCGTCTGATCCTTCACCTGGTTTCGTCTGACCCTATCGTTTGGTCCAATTCTGACCCTTTAGATGATAAAATCTCACTTCAAAGTCTTCATAAAATATGTAGATATTGAAGTTCTCTTTCAAACCCCTTAAGAGTGACCTTGATCTGATGTCCCTAGAGCAAGTTACACCTTTTGTCCTGAAATAGGTTCAATATGGTTGAGGACAGAACCTTGTTTTATTTCCTTCGGCCATAACATTGTCATCCGACCTCCAAATGAAGTGATTCTTGGACCAATAGATTCCTAGCACATTTTTTTCCTCTCCATAAAAGTTTATAGCCTTAGATACTAAATTGAAAATGATTGATTGAATCAAATTAAGGGTATCGGATGGAAGAGTATAAATTGTGATTTTAATGGTTCTAGTGAGGTATAAACCTAAGTATAAATTATA
>JAOSBK010000204.1:28275703-28292753 GCA_027568895.1 Erythroxylum shatona | reverse complement strand
AAATTCACAATTCAAAACACAATCACAATCAAATGCCGGAACAATCATGAATGCATGTCACTATGCATATGCATGTGTAAAATGATCTATCTCTCTATAATCAGAGGCCACAAAGCACTCGATCACAAATTATGCACTAACAGCTCTATCCGTACCAATATGCCCATCGCATCGGTAACGGGATGCTACAAAAATAGCTTCTGTAAAAGTAACTGAATTCGTAACATATATAATAGCATAGTCCTGTACACCTGATACACTATGTAATCAGATGGGACAACAGGTCATCTTACTCTAATGGATTTACCTAATTGCATTAAATCTTGTACCCCCAAGAACCACTATGTATATAGGTATGGATTCATGTTCCTATACAGGCACAGTACAGAAACCTAGATCCACCAAATCTAACTATATGAGTGGTGGGTACATAATAACTGTAGTATCCACCTTGCTATCATTTGAAGGGTCAAAGAGCCCACTATCATCATAAACATAGTATTCCAAAAATTTAGTTGTTTGTGATTCTACTATTCCAGTCCCTCCTTCTATACAGTAAAAGTTGTAGCATTAAAATGGTCGAGATATCTTACTAAATAGTAATGAGCATAACAAGCATGTAATTTATCTTTATAAGGATTATACTACCTTAGTAGGGCAGCCTCATACATGAATATGTGCATGGCTGAGTTTTCAAACTTCTAAATATTCAGGTAGAATAACCCTATTCTGCATCGATTTCTTCAAGTACATTAGGTTACAACTATGCCTTTCGGCAATCCACCATTTGTGCTCAGAACTACTCGGCATAATGAATTAAGTCACTATTCTAACTAATTCCAAATATCTGGCAAACAGACCTTTTAAAATACTAAAACACCATGTTTGTTATGATATTCTCCTCCATGGTCAAATCTGACTATCTTGATAAATTTTCCCAATTGGTTCTCAACCTTCAGTCTTTAAGCAAGAACACATAACTATAATGGGAATAATCGTCAAAATACATTTAAAATTGCATAATGCAATTGTATAAGGTCTACCGATATCTTTATGTATCAGACTCAACAAGTAAAAAATATGAGTTGACCTTAATATCCTTATTAGTCAACTTACCCCTACAACAGTCAGCACATGTTCCCAAATCATTATAATCGAGAATTGAGAAATGCTTTACTTGATCAATCTCTTAACCCTAACTCTAAAAATGTGGCTTAAACTTTATGTCACACCATGTATGACTTCTCATTCATTAAGGTCCTTCATTTCATAACTTGTTTAGCAAGATATGAAGAAGCATTTATCTAATTCAAGGTAAGACACATCCTATACAAACCATATGATAAGAAAGTTGTACCATTATGTTTTGCATTAAACAACAACTATACAACAGAAGCATTAGATACAAAACATTAACCCTCTTTGTCCAAAATTGATCAAAAGATCATATATAAAATGTGTCGTGTAAAACCCAAATGAACATTACTACAACGTCCATTACATACATTCCTCATAGATATTACTTCTAGTTCTTCATTGCTGTTAACCATCAGTTCCTCCTTCCCTTTAATTTGGCTTTATCCTTGACATGAACCACTACACTGTGGAAGCACCTTGATCAGATGTTCCACTATATAGCCACCAAATACTTAATGCAACTATCGCAAATTAGCTTCTTAAATTGATAAGCCAAGGAGTTACCTGATGGTATCAGTCTTTCCTTTTAAACCTCATACTACTAGTTTCTTTAGGTCCCTAGGATCTTGACCAGCACTGGATTGATCAATGTCAGTATGTGGAGAAGATTTGAACTTTTTACCTTTGAACTTAGTAGGCTTCATCTTTGTCTTCCCTTTAATTGCTTCGAGTGCTGCAGCAAGAGTAGCAAACTTGAGTTTCTCCTCCTCAACAACATAATGGGCTATCAAAACATTGAAGTCCCATTCCTCATCCAGTGAGTAATGGAGAGTGTATTCAGAGTCTGGTCAATGAAGACATCAGGAAGAGGAATATTCAACATCTTCAATCTACTATAAAGATGGATCATTCTTGATATATACTCCATTACTCCTCCTTCTCCCACATACCTTATGGAGAATAATTCTTTCAATAAGGCACTTGTCTTAACATTAGGTGAAACTGTGTACCTCTAGGAGACATTACCAAGAAACTCCTTCGCTATGTTTATGTCTGGAAGTCCACTTAGCAAATGGTCAAGTATGGATCTACTAATGGTCATTAGACTTAATCTACTAGACCGATCTCAAGCTTCATAAGTTGCTTTATGAGCTCTCAAGCTCGTGAATGTAGGTAAAGATGGCCTATCCATCCATATGGTCATATCAACCTCAGCTATCTCCATAGCATTCAATACATCCTCTGTCCACTTCTTTGTATTGAAACTGGTCAGGGTTTCAATGGTGACACTAATTTTGTTGAACGAAAAGGTGACTACAAAATAACAATGTTTCAATCAGCACAAATGTAGGATAACAACGATACTCAAAGTCATTGAATAGTATCTTTACTGAAAATCTGATCACCCATATTATGAAACACTTTTAGGTTGAATACATAATATATGCAATTAAACTTTCACATAAAAGCGATCAGAGTACACACTATCAACTCTTATGACAGTATCACCTTTGGGCGAATAAATCACTTGAGCAACAGCTTTCCTTCATCTAATGCCTTTATACACATCTCAAAATATTATGTAAGGCCAACACCTTTGGGTAGAATAACCAAACATAAAAATCAGAGACATCCTCCATCATGCAAGTAGAATAATCCAAAACATTGACTTGAAAGGCCACTTTGGTCACTACATCCTCATCAACACTCAAAAAGTCTACAAATACAAGGGATACATCTTTATATTATCCTCACATTCTTTATATTATCCTCATTGTCACACACTCGTGCTTAAGACATTCTTTGAAAACTTCATTTGAGAATTTCGTAAAACAAAAATCTTAGTAGAGTGACTATTGTGCATCACTGAACATTGAACTAACCACCCGAGACACGAGAATCTCAAGTATCGCCCTTATGGCAAGTTTGTTGCACGAAAATTCACTCAAAAATGGATTCAAATTGTCTCAATTCCTTTTCTGAGTAACTATCATGCGATCCCAAACACTGAATATGAGATTTGAGACACAGAAACTTGAAGTATCTCTCTCATATGATGTCTGAAGTATGAAAATTCACTCAAAATCGGATTCAGAATACCTTAATTCCTTTTTCAGGAGTAAAACTTTAATTTATTACTAATATAATAATCCAGAAAAATAGAAAACTCAATTTATGAATTTCCCATACCTAAGAATTGATCCAAAACACCCCGGGGTATCCTTACAGGAAATCTGAAATTTTTGTGTTTTTCTAAAGTGCTGTTGTAGCACTGACATCATCCGTTGACGCCAGCATGACGTCAGTTGCGAGTGGAGTTTCCGACATGTGTGTCACACGCGCCACCTAGCAATGTGTCTCAAAATTGAATGGCGTGTGCTCAACACGTGCCAGACGAGTACCCACGCACGATTATCTTATAGCTTTGCATTGCACGCGCCAACACGTGGCGTGACACGGCCCACCTATGTGTTGACCCGTGGCTGGAGCGTGCGTTACATGTGCCAATCATACCGCCCCTCAAGGTAGTATTGTGCGTCGTCGAGCGGGTGTGGCATATGTGCCTGATGGTCTCGATCGGGTTTACTGGAAAATGGCAATTTTCGAACAGTTTTAGGTCATTTTTTGCACTCCCGGGCTCGTTTTCACCCGTTTCTCAAGATTATACACATGTATACTATTTTCATGCAATAAAAAGCAAGAAAAAAATCGAGAAACTGAAGTTAATTTTTTTAAAATCTTATGGAAAGAAAACCAAAAAATCTTTGTTTTTAACCACCCGATCACGTCGCCACTCTAATACCACGTGTAATACGTAACGATACCTTAGTTACATATCCTGGATCAAACATAAAAGGGCAATAAATGAAGAAATGTGAAAAATACCTGATTTCAGTCTCCGTAATTTCAAACAAGCTTTTCGAAGCTAAAACGAGCTGAAATCTATCGCCATCTTCACGGGAACTACTCTTTGGGATAAGGGTTAGGTATTTCTACAGTTTTCTCAAAATAGAAGCTCTCTTAACGGGTCAAAAAATTCTTATGCTTATGATTGATTATATGAGTAACTGCAGGGGACCTTAACCTTTACATATAGCTTCCATATCGGGTTTCCTATCACAAGGCCGATATGGGTTCAGTCCACACTAATTTAGATCCATTTTCTCTCCGAACTTCGACCTATTGATTTGGATCATTTATTGGATCACTTTATTATCTTTATCTAGATCAAGTTACGTAACTTAACCAATATGTTATTAAAAAACTAAAAATGCAATTAATAATTGTTCAATTTTATGGAAAATGACAAAATTATCCAACAAGAAATACTGAAAAAGGGCAAAGATTTTTAATAATAAATTTTATATGTGACATAACTATCTTATGTAATAGTCACGCAACAAACATGTAAATTTGATATGATTCGTGACATGGTCTAGTTTATTAGAGAACTTGATGTAGAGTTATTGTTGTTACAAATTAAAAATTAAAATATTATAATTTCACTTTTTAAAATTTAAATTAATATTATAAAATTAAATAAAATTTAGAAATTTTTTACAATTAATCCAAAAGTAAATAATAAACTTTATCATTTTACTATCTAAACTAAAAAATAAATAAATATGACAAAAATATGACTAAAGACTTGGCAAATAAATCCCACCTCTATTTCCATATTATATAAGAGAAAGTGTAGGGATTTATGCTCCACAGTGGAATTCTGAAATGTGTCTTCTGTTTTAACCTAAATTATCATTATGCATTCTCTTTTTCTTTCTTATCAAATTTTACTTTTAACCATTCATCTCTCTACTTACTATTGCAAGGTCAATGTTGTTTTTAGTCTTCTTTTTTTTCTTTTTTCCATCTAGGCTGAGATTAGAGATTGGAAATTCGATTTTCAAAATTAAGTAATTTCATATCCCCATTCTCACAATATAATCTTTTATCTAGTGTGAGTGCGTAATCAACGCGCATTAGAAGTAGGATGTATTAAAAACAAATATAATTAAAAAAGTAAACTTAAAACTAATTTAAATTAGACTTGATATATGAGTTTCATTTGCCATGTGAAAGTTATGCAAGACTCACATATCTAATAAAAAATAATAACTATGTATCACATAGTATTGGTGTATGAATACAAATTTCTTCTACTCAAAGTTTATTTTGAATATTTTAAAAATGTTATAGTTTATCTTAAATGTTATAAAACGGTAGCGTTTAGCTTTAAAATGAATATATTAAAAGGAAAAAAAATATATTAATACGTGAATCATTTATTACGAAAGACCAATTGAAGTAAAAGGAAAATCATATGTGTGCACAAAAAGAGAGGGGATCTCATTCTTTCACAAGCTGCAAGCATTTGAACAACGTCATTTGGAAGAATGCCCCTCTATACCTGGAGAATCCATGTCAGTTTCAGCTTTCATTTTCCACGCCAACTTCCCTCCCTTTATAATGTCTGCTAATTAGTAGATATCTCAATTCAAGCTACCAAGGAGGCATATCTAGTCGGCCCATGCTTTCTTGGGCTAATTAATGCCCTAATCACTGTTAATCAGGAGATAAAATGAAGTGGAATTTTTTTTTCTTAAAAAATTTATAATGAAGTGGAAAAACCATACCCAAACATGTGACAAGTTCGTTGAGTGTTATTTTATCGTGATCGTGTAAGGAGCTAGGAACTTTCACCAAACGAGCATGTGGACGCATAATAAGATCAGACCAAAGTTATATAATATAAACAGAAACTCTGTGTCTGCTTTATGTGCAGAACAGTCATGGCCGACCATTTTGGTCAAAAGAACCTCGCTGGTGTCAAAAAGAATGCATAAAATGTTTCTTTCCTTGAAAGTAAGGTCGTAGAGAAGTCGGCCATATACAGAGAACAAGGACGTTTATGATCTCTTGTTTATAGCATGCACAAAAGGTAAGCAGCTAACCACAGACAGCGGGGAAAAAGAATTGTAATGGTGGGTTCGTTAAGTTGTTTAGATTCTGACCATTCCAATCAATAGTTTATGATGCTTTACATTGTTAATGTGATGGTATTAGTGTTGCTAATGGGCCATCTATATACACTGGAGCAAGATAATAAACCTAACACTACTAATGCATGTGCGGACAACATGCTCGGTAGATGTACGAGTCCTTCCTTTTGCCGACGTGATTGACCTAAACAAGGGAGAAACGTTTCAGAAGGTGTCGTGACCTTAACACATAAAGAATGAAATTGCAGTCTTGTGTGAGTTTTCAAGACTTGGTTAAGCATATAATACCCAAATATAGTTTTAAAATTTTATTTAATATTTATAATAAATATACATTGAAATTTCATTTTCAGTGTTTCAGATTTATGAATTTTGGTCTCAACGCTAGCTTAGCAGTCAACAACTTCTAGCAAATTATAGCGGTATAAGAAACCATTATAAGATGACAAAATACGAATCAGCAAAAGATCCGTTCTAAATAAATTTTATTTTAATCTCTTATACAATATTTTCTACTAAATATTAATAAAAGTTAGTATAGTTTAGTTAAATAAATAATTGTACAAGTATAAATATGTAAATTTATTTACAGAGTGATATTTATTTTTAAAATTTTTAAAATTTGAAATTATTTCAATATATTTAAATTTTAAAATATATTCATTAAATAATTATAAATTTGAAAATATTTTTATTTTCATAATAATAAAATTAAATTATTAGATTATATTGTTCAATGTTTTTATTAGTAATTGATATTAAATAATATATTTAATTTGTAATAAATCAGAAAATTATAAAACAGAAAAGTATAACTAGTTTATAATGTTTATAAATTATGAAATTGGAAAAATTAAAATCATAGATAGAAATCATAAGTTCAACCAAGTGATTTTTTTAATTTGAAAATAAAAGCTTAATCAACAAACAACAACAACACCCATTAGAAATCTCGTTGATATGTATAATCTGATGAGGTCCTAGTCTTATTCCTAATAAGTAAGTAGAGAGGTTGATTGAAAACTTAATCAAACATTACCTAAACTTCAACAAATACGTGGAAAGGTTGAGGCATGTTGAGCTGAGGGGAAAATTACAAGAGGAGAAGTTATATGAGCATCAAGAAACAATGTCAACACTCAACTGTCAGGCTTTTACCACTCAGACATTTCGTAGTCTCTTCAGATGCTCAAGAACTTGTTGAATTGATGACATTTATGATGGTCTTCATCGCGTTTCAATTCAACCAACTTTCGTAATTTCTCGGCTTTTTTCCATGTTAAAAGGCAATTGAGTTTTCCTAGAAGTTGTATGTCAAAGTAATACAGGTGATTTCTATCTTTTTCCTTCAAATTCTAAAATTTGGAGGAATTTCTTAAAAGTATACTGAAAACATTCAGGTTAAAATGTTAGACTACATATAATATTATTAGTACGATATTATGCAGTCTTAATAACATGCAGGTTCATTCATCCACTTCCCTGAAATGGAAAGGTAGCCAACTCCACTAAAATTCTGAAACCAGCACCATTAACTTGCGGGGACAGGTTAGCTTATTGGTGATGAAGTTAGGTGACCTTCCATACTAGAAATCCTGCCAGAGTTTAAACAGGATTGTTCTCAAAAGCTGCACATATACAACTCAGATATGATTATCCTGAAGCAAATCATATATAAACGAGTAGATATCCAATTAATACGCCAATGATGACAACACTCATGCAAGATTTTCTCGAAGAAGAAGTCAAAGATTGTGACATGGAAAGAAGCTTATCTCATTGACCTTTAATATAAAATCGCTTGTCAATTTCAGGGGCTACATTGATCACCGTCCTACCTGATTCGATACAGCCCACCAGTCAAATTTTGCTGCTTTGTCGCTTGGAAGTGTAAAACTTGCATCTCGTTTATTAGACTCAATTGAACTCAGAGACTATTCAATCACATGAAAGTAAGTTGATGCCAAACCGTTCGAATAGTGAAATGAACTGAGGGACTTGTCAACTAGCTTTCACATACATGCACCTAATAGGCATGCCTTCTCAAATAGCGGAAAATTTATTTTTCATTACAAATTATAGGATAACTTGAATTTTAAATAATATATGTGATTCAACAGTAATAAATTTTTATGACAAAACGAAAATATATCGTTATATTAAATTATAATTTTTGCAAATGTGAATTAAATAAATATTAAAAGTTGTCTTGAAATAGGTCTTTTTTTTATTGGTACCATGATTTGACTTATTTATGATAAGATATCATCTTACCCAGTTTCAACTTCATAATCAATATATTCTTGAAGTCTAATGATATGTGATACACAATGACCTAATTAATTGTAAAGATTATCCTTTTCTCTAAATTCAGATGGACTTGAATTGGTTTCAAGTGAGTAGGAGCCTTGCAGATTATGGTGGTATTGTGGAAGCTGTGAAAAATATTTACAAATCGATTAGCTCTTTTATTTTTTTATGTTTAAACAATAACAATAACAATATCTAATATGAATTTTGCGATATTTACAAATCGATTAGCTCTTTTATTTTTTTTATGTTTAAACAATAACAATAACAATATCTAATATGAATTTTGCGCAAAATTTAAAAAAATTAATAATACGCAGTCTTATCTAACTAATTAAGAGACTTAAATGCAAAAAAACCAAGATAACAGGTCACTTTTTCTGTAGTGAGGTCTTTTAGCTCGTGAACTTGAACCATATAATGGGTCTCTTAATCAGAAGTGTAATTGGGTTTATTGCCATCCTCCCTGGCTTGTAAATGCTAATTTTATTGATTCTTAGCAATGAAATTACGTTGTTTATATGGGAAGGAGCGGATAACATTTCTTAGAACAAACTGAGATAGAAAATAGATACTTATATATTTTTAATAAAAATCAGGGATTTACATATTAAATAGAAGAGAGTATCCATCAACTAAAATTGACAACTCTTAATTAACTGTAACATCACGATTGTTATTATTGTTAGTACCACTCACTAGCAATCAAAATTGGATTCTTTCTCCACAACCTTGAGTGAACCTAATACACAACATAGAATTCACCAACGTTAATAAAAGTCAACAATCTGAAATCACCAACCTCTAGTCAACCTGAGGGCATTGTCGTCCTAAGACCCAACATTCAGATTCCAACTCAAAACGCGGAGGATCCACGCAGGCATGTTAGTACTTAATACAGATTCTATTCCACCGCGATACCCATTATACCCTGACCCAAAAATGGTTAGTATATAATTTTTTTATTTATAGGTTTTAGTAGGAGGAAAGAAGTCAATTTTCTTTTCTTAAAATTAATTAAAATACTCATTTACTCAAAACAGTTTCTTCTTAGATTCCTATTATTATTAGTATTATTTTAATTATATATATATTAGTTATTTTTATTTTATTTTCCCTATTATTATTATTAATTTATTATAATTTGTTGGTTTTTGGGTTATTTTTATTCTAATTTTACTTTTATTAATCATTTATTTTCTTATTATTTTTATTTTTATTTTCATTTATTCATATGGGTCATTTGAAAACAGTCTTTGTACTAGTTAGAAATAAAATTGCGTATTATCGGACCTCTTCAAGCTCTGCTTCTCAGTGAAATTTTTACTGAGTATTGGTATTGTTGCTATTCGTTCTTAGATTCAAAAACTATACAGATCTTTGGAAAATATATCAGATGACACAACTTGATGCTAATCCTCCAAGATATATTGAAAGAGAGTATTTTTACAAGAGAAAACAATAAAAATCTCTAATTAAATTATTAGTATTTGAACAAATTTATTTTTTAAGATGCTTCAATATCAGAAATTTGTCCAAATTTTTAATATTTTTATGGAGACTGAGTTTAAAGTTTAGGGCTATTTTTCCAATTTAGACTCCCCACCCAGACTTTTTCTACAAAAGGGAATAGCATTGATTGGAAATTGCTAGCCAAAATGGCCCACCACATTGGACTGGTCACCACTTAATTTAGACTTTTTTTTTTCATTTAAACCACTTCAATCTCATATATAAAAAATCCATGCCGTTTTGGTGGTGCAATCTGCAATGAGGATTATTGGGTGGGAGGACCTGCCTAATAAACTAAAATTTCGCATTACACTATTTGAATCTGAAATTTAAAAAGATGATCATTTCAACCAGTTATTTTTTGACACTTGTAATTAAATTATAGGAGATAAGATTTAGTAAGAACAAATAAATTCTTATTGTCAAGTGACAATATTTTCCTTAAATTGGTATGCAATCAAATGGAAATTACCGTACTCTTGAATTATTTTTTTAAAAATTAAAAATCCAAACACCCGAGGACAACGGGAGGAAATATCGAGTTGGAAACAAGGCGGTGGCCTACCTTTCCCACGTTCATCAAATCCTATATCCAACAACAAAAGGTTGGTTAGATGGCGTCCACACACAATTAACTTTAGAAAAACTATTCTTTATGCCTTTCAAAGTCAAAGTTTTTGTAATTGCGTACCCACCATACGATTCCAGTCTCTTTCCTTGAACAAGTTTCCATCTTTGGGGCTAATTTGATGCCTCCATGGCTCTTATTGGTCTCATATTAAAGGGTATATGGTTCGCCGAACATGCGTTTAATACTTTGAGTTACATTTAAGAAGAAAAAAATTAAAACAAAAAGAAAATGAAAGTTGGAAGGTGTCTTTCTCAATGTTTTATGCATGTTAAGGACCTGGATTCAGAAAAGCTGGCGGTTTTTTTGGGTTAATTTAGTCTGTGAAGTGAAGAACATTGATGGGTTTGATTTTTCTTTTCATTTAAGACTCTTATTTTGATCCTCGCAGTTTGATCAGTGTCAGGTTTTGAATTGGAAATCGTGAAGTAATTACAACCATTGACGGAGTTGAGAGGAAAGGTAAGCTCAGTTCATAAATGTCTTCACCAAACCATAACTATACATTCCTTGAGAGCTTGGTACTGAGGTTTTTAAGCATTAATTGATTTAGATGGCCTCCCAACGGCACAAAAGTTCTGGCTTTTGGTTTTTCTATCAATTTTCTCGTTACCTTTTTCTCTCTCACTTCTTCTCCAATTTGCAGAAAGCAACTGGATTGACCTTGTTGCATGACCAAGCTCTTTTGAGTGGATTGGTTCTCTTTCTGCAGCAGCGAGAGTGGTAATGGTTAGGCTGTCTCCTGAGATTGTCCAAAATGATTGTACAACGAGCCAGTTTGTATCTTTGTATGGTTATACTCTACATGGTCGCATCAACTAGAGCTCAGAGCTCAATCAACTGCTCAAGGACCTGTAACACAAGCAAACTAGTCAAGCAAGTGCCTTATCCATTTGGGTTCGCTGGTGATTGTTTGATCCCTTTGAACTGCACAGATACAGGGATCGAAATCGGAGGATTTCAAGTGCAGAATATCACTTCCAGTGGCCTTTTGATCGACTTCCCTGCACAATGCGACCGCCCGGTTGAATCAATAAAGCCTTTGTTCGGTCAAACCATCGCTATCGCTTCGAGAAATAGTTTGCTTCTTCAGAACTGCTCCAATCCTCCTGAAGGGTGTTTTATACCCAGAAATTCGTTTGATTTGCTGTTAAATACAAGCAACTGTAACTCAAAAAGCGACAACATTAGCTGCTTTTCCCAAGGGGATTTACGAATCGATATCTTGAACTACGAGAATTTGACAAGGACACAGTGCAAATCCGTATTCTCATCGCTTGCTGTCGGGTCGTATAGTCCTGTGATTTCGATACAGCTGCAAACAGCTGTTTTGGAATGGTGGCTTGAAGGTAACTGTTCTAGTGGAGGTTGCCATAGAAACGGGAATTGCACGGATGTGAATCTCGGTAATGGGAAGTCAGGGTTCAGGTGTGATTGTAGAACAGGTTTTGTTGGAGATGGCTTCGTCGACGGAGAGGGTTGCCGGAGAGGTAAGTCAACTCAACCTTTTGTATCTTTCAAACATCTTTTCTTTTTTATTATTTCCTCTATCAACTTGGTTGTCTAATTTTGAATTGGTGGGGGTGGCTTTTGACTGGGGGAAAATAGCGTTAGTGAACCAGCCAATTAGAATGTAACGCGTCAAGGGTAGTAATTTCTGGTCGGTCCATGGTCGTAATCTTTGCTAAAGACGTGATCTTTAGGGGCAGGTTGGTTACAGTGCGTTCATCTGAAGGAAGAAGAATGGTTTGGTTTTTTCTATGGATGTTCCTGACTTTGACTGGGCAATGGTAGTAGAGTGTGCTGGTTTGGTTCTTTTCCGACTTTGCTAAGACCACTATTGTAGGATTAATATGGGATTTGGTCATAACTAGGAAATAAAGTTTTGTCAGAACGAAGAGGTGGGTAGGATTAAAAGCTACCCTTGTTTTGTTTTAAGATCAAAGTAAAAGCTATTTTTGCCTAAGAACTTTTTAAGTGGCTGTAAACCATTTGTGGTCGCAGCTTAGTTTAGTTAGACGTGAAAGCTGGTATCCATTAAAGTGGGGTTTTTCTCTGTATTATCGTTTGAAGATGCAATTGAAGTATGTGCATAGTTTGGTAATAAGCAATTGGTCAATTCTCGTGGCCTTTTGCTTTTGGACTCGAAGATCCTACTTCAGATTGAAAATGGCCATTTGGATACATAAATCTGCCATGATTACAGGCTTTGCAGCACTGGAATTTCTGTCTCTATCACCTTCTAGTCTTATTATGTGGGGGGAAAAAAGAAGAAGACGAGGTACCCTAAAAGACTATCGACTAGGCTCAGCATGTGAAAATATTGGCAGAAAATAACTTAATAGTCTCCATAGGAAAGTGCACATGTTTCTATCTTCCGCTTGTTTTTCATCGTCAGTCATTAACAGAAACGTTGGACTGGTTTATTCAATATGATGTCATTTATATGTTAACGGGTTATAAATTCCAACCTTGTTCCTCTGATGAAGATGAATTCCTGATTCCTCCTTTTGGTTGCTACTTTGGCAGTTCCTAACTGCAACGCTTCGAAATACATGTCTGGCCAATGCGGCGGAACTACAAGAGTTGGTGCTCTAATTGGAGGTAGATTTCTCCTTTATCTTCTTGTGTTAGGTCCATCTGTCTATGTACTGTGGTAATTTAATGCCTAGTTTACAAAGAATGTGAAACACTAAAACCTCTGAACATAAGTTGGATTCATTAGTTTTGGGGCTATTTTTGTTTGTAAATTTCTTGTTCAGGTTCCTCATCGTCAGTTATATGCCTGTTGGTTTAAGTGAAGGAGGCCAATATGTTTGTTCGAAGCAGCTCGCTCAACAACTTGGCTTAAACTTTTTCTCCTTATCTGTATTTAGTTCCTTTTGGAATATAAAACGAAATCTTCATTATTTCATTTTCAGGGATTGTTGCTGGAGCTTTATTTATGGCTGGTCTGGCCTTTGTTTGTTACTGTCTCAGAAAGAGGTCAAACCCTTTGAGAAACCGACTCAGTGCAAAGCGTCTTCTAAGTGAAGCTGCCGGGAACTCGAGTATTCCATTTTGGACATACAAGGAAATTGAACGAGCGACAAGTGGCTTTTCAGAGAAACAAAGGCTGGGAAATGGAGCTTATGGCACAGTTTATGCAGGAAAACTCCATAATGATGATTGGGTTGCCATAAAGAAGATCAGACATAGAGATATGGAAAGCATTGATCAAGTTATGAATGAAATTAAGCTTCTTTCTTCTGTCAGCCATCCTAACTTGGTCCGTCTGTTGGGGTGTTGCATAGAAGAGGGTGAACCGATCCTTGTGTACGAGTTTATGCCAAATGGAACTCTTTGTCAGCATTTACAAAGAGAGAGGGGCCAAGGACTTCCTTGGACGATAAGACTCACCATTGCCACTGAAACAGCGAATGCTATTGCTTATCTCCATTCCGTTATCAATCCACCTATTTACCACAGAGACATCAAATCAAGCAACATTCTCTTGGATTACGACTACAGGTCCAAGGTAGCTGATTTTGGTCTTTCAAGGTTTGGCTTGATTGAGTCATCCCACATCTCTACAGCCCCACAGGGAACTCCAGGTTATCTTGATCCTCAATATCATCAGTGCTTCCATCTGTCTGACAAGAGTGATGTTTACAGTTTCGGGGTTGTTCTTGTTGAGATAATAACTGCACTGAAAGTGGTGGATTTTTCTCGTCCTCACAGTGAGGTGAATTTGGCTGCACTTGCAATAGATAGGATTAAAAGAGGTTGTATGGATGAGATAATTGATCCCCAGCTTGAGCCACACAGGGATGCTTGGACATTGTCATCTATTCATAGTGTTGCAGAACTTGCGTTTAGATGCCTTGCTTTCCATCGGGATATGAGGCCCACGATGATGGAAGTGGCAGAAGAGCTGGAACACATTAGGCTAAGTTCATGGGTGCCAGATATGTGCATGGCCTCACCGATTGCTTCATCTTTTTCATCGTCCGACGATGAGAACGAGAAGTCAGTAAGTGTTGCCTCAAGTAAGAAGGAAGGGGTAAGCAGCCGGAGAGTTCTTGTTCCTCCTAGATCACCTGATTGTTTAACTTCATTGGAGGAGATTAAGGATAGCTCCCCAGTTTCTGTGCAGGATCCATGGTTAAGTGAACAGAGCTCGCCTTCAACAAACAGTTTATTGGGTAATGTAGTTCAGTGACAATGTAATAGTCAAGGTTGCAGGGGACTTTGTTTTTCTTTTCTGTGAATAGTAGGTTACTTATACGTCTCTTACAGATTTATATATGATTATGTGCCAGCTTACTGCCTACTTACAAATTTTTGTTTATGATATGCTGACAGCAGACCCTGCTCATGCAAACAGATCTTATAACTTGATGGCTTTCCGTATTACTGTCTTAATTTTCATGAAAAAGGCTAGGCTATTAATTGCTCCTGGTCTTATAATTCATTAGGAAGTAACAGTTAATCATGAGATCTTCTGTTTAATTTTATCACATTCAACTTTTTTCAGTCTAACGTTTAAGAATTTCCTTTCATATTTTTTTTAAAATATATTATTTTGTTCAAATGTTTTTTTATATTTACTCTTCTTTAATCTTATTTTGTTTTATGGATTTCTATATTTTTATAAATTCTATTGTTGTCACAACTTATTATCTTTCTCTAATTTAGACCAAGTTTTACTTTTTAATTTAGAGAAAATAACTCTTATTGCTTACCATGTGTAATGTTTAGAAAATAGATTTGAAATGACGGATTGGACTGACAAAATGATAAATTTTTGATTGAACCAATTTTAGTTAAACTATAAATAAAAAGCATAAAAGAGTACTCCAAGTCCCATAAATAATAATTTATTAAACACACACACACGTAAATATATATATATGCAATATATTAATAAACAATTGTCTTTAAAAATTTTAACGTTAGATTCTTGATTCTCAAAACGAATAATCGTATCAAAATAAAAATAAAAATTATAAATTTAAGAATTATTTAATTCCATTTCTATTGTTAGTTACAATTCTTAGATTTTAGATTTTCTTCTATATAAAAAATATATTTAATTGAAATTTATAATTAAGACAAATTAAAGATATAAACATATATATTCTTACGAACTCATTTTTTCTCCCCACTTCAATATTGAAAGCAAGGTAATACAATGTAATTTTTATTTTTATAAAACTCGTGCATATATAGGACTATTTGTCTCACTTCCATTTTTCTGTTAGTTTATAGCATATAGTTTTTGTTTTATGTTTTTAGTTTTCAAATAAAAACAAAAACCTGTTTCGTTATTAAATAAATAATTTAAAAATTAATATTTAATTATAAATCAATATTTATTTTAAATATATTTTAACTATTAAATCAATTTTATTTTAAGGCTATATATTTGAAGATATTCTAAATTTAATTATATTTATTAATAATTATTAAAATAAATTTAATTACAAAAACTAAATAAGGTATTAAAATTAATTTTTATTAATTAAATATTTAATATTAAATTAAATTATTTATAATTCCTATTAATAATTAATATATTAAATAATTAAAAATATATATTTAGTTGATAGTAAATAAAATTATAAAAAACAAAAAAAAACAAAAATCATTTTTCTGGTTTTTATAAATTTTGAAAATTAAAAGAAACCAAAACTAAAAATTCATATAAATTTTTTTTGCTAAATTTGAAAACAAAAACATAAATAGAAACAAACAGGCTCTTAACTTTTTGAAATCGTTATTAAGGTATTCTTCAAGGAGAGCATAAGTCTAAGTTCTTTACTCCAAATCATTGTGTTTTGATCATATCAAAAGCATATTTCAAGTTGAAATCTCTACATTTTAAGAATTTTAATAGGATCACTTTGCTTTCCTTGTCGACAAGTAATGAGATATTCTAGGTGGAAACTTCCTCACGTAGCAGCAAAAAGATCAACGAAAACAACTTCCTCTTCCTTGGCCTCCTTAGATTCTTTTGATGACCAATCCTCTGTAGCTATCAAAGCTAATGACACAATATTGTCTTCCCATTGACCTCAACTGTCTTGGCTTTGTCTTTGTGCACTTACATTACCATCTGCACCACTTTCTCACCCTGCGTATGGATAGCGTCTCCGTCCCTGGGGACAGTGGACAAGACATAAAAATCCCTGTTTATATGAGTATTTGCTTCATGTCTCCGCGTCTCCATCCCCTGTCTCCGGGAGATAAGGACACATATTTCTGTCTTCTCCAAAAAGGAAGGACAGGGACAAGTCATCCCTGTCTCCAGCAACTGTCGACATATATATAGTGCACTCTTAACTAGTGCACTCTTACAAATTGTTTCATTTTATAAACGTTACGAGGTGAGTTATTACTATTATGTTTATTAATGTTTTATTATTATTATTATTATTATTATTATTATTATTATTATTATTATT
Source organism: Erythroxylum shatona (assembly GCA_027568895.1). Lineage (NCBI taxonomy): Eukaryota > Viridiplantae > Streptophyta > Magnoliopsida > Malpighiales > Erythroxylaceae > Erythroxylum > Erythroxylum shatona. Next base: position 28,275,720 of record JAOSBK010000204.1, on the reverse strand, counting down.
ATTATTATTATTATTAT
>JAOSBK010000204.1:28248270-28262420 GCA_027568895.1 Erythroxylum shatona | reverse complement strand
AAATTACATCTATACCATAACATAAACACAAAAACACTCATTTCTTTTCAATTATTATTTCACTTAAAAAAAATCGGGGTCCAACAAATAGGGGTCAAAGAAGGAGGGTCCAATGAAAAAGAGGACACCAAGGGAAAGTGTTTCCACTGTGCTGAGAAGGGCCACTAGAAAAGAAACTATGTAGTCTACCTTAAGTCCCTCAAAAGCAAACAAGGTCTGGGTTTTCTAGGTTTGTTAGGAACTAGAAATGTGACAGATTCATCTGATTCTTGTATATTAGATTCAAGAGTCACTAACCATGTTAGCAATTCTTTGCAGTGGTTCTAGCAAAGGAAAAGACTACCTAAAGGCCAGTTTCAAGTTAAGATAGTAGATAGATCCTATGTTTCAGTAGAATCAGTGAGAGTAATTACCTTAGACTTTCCCAGTGGTCATAGGTTATATTTGGAGGATGTATGTTGCATCCCAATGCTTGTAAGGAACATGATTTCTATTTTTTGTTTATTAAAATATGGTTATTCCTTATATTTTGAAATGTTGTTTCAATAGACAAAAATAGGGATTTTATTTGTAATGTGATAATTAAATAGGGATTCTTCTTTATATAACCTATTACAGGCTCACTAAACACCACATAATTAATAAAAAGAAGACATTCCAATGACTCTAGCATTAATTCAAAATATCTGTGGCACTTAAGAATGGGTCATATCAATCAGAAAAGACTTGATACGTTAGTGAAGGATAGGATCCTTGCAGGCTTGGATAGGATCCTTGGAGGCTTGGATAATGATCCATTACCCACTTATGAATCTTGTATTGAAGAAAAAATGACCAATGTCTCATTTACTTCTAAAGGAAATAGATCTAAATCCATGTTGGACCTGGTACACAATGATGTGTGTGGGCCCATAAACATACAAGCTAGAAAAGGTTATGAATACTTCATAACCGTTATAGACGATTAGTCTAGACATAGCTATTTGTACTGGATGCATAAAAAGAGAGAGTCCTTTGAAAGGTTCAAAGAATTCAAAGTTGAAGCTGAGAAGCAGCTAGTCAAGCCGTTAAAACAACTTTGATCTGATCAAGGGGCTGAGTACTTATCTGGAGAGTTCCAGCAATTTCTAATTGACAATGGAATTGTTTCCAACTTGTCAGCTCCTCAAACACCTCAACAAAATGGTGTAGCTAGGAGGAGGAATAGGACTTTATTAGAAATGGTAAGATCAATGATGTCCTATGCTAGCCTTCCAAAATCGTTCTAAGGATATGCCATACAAATGAAAACTTATCTTCTTAACTTTGCTCCATCTAAATCTATGCTTAAACCACCTAAGGAGTCATGGACTGGTTGAGTGCCTTGATTGCAGCACTTAAGGACTTGGGACCGCCCAACCTATGTTCCAAGGCCTAAATCCATAAAGACAGAACCAAGGTCAGAAGTATGTTTGTTTGTAAGATATCATATGGATACTCAAGGGTACTATTTTTACAGTCCTTATGACAAGAAGGTATTTGTGTCAACAAATGTGTCCTTCTTAGAGGAAGGATTTGTGAGAAATTATAAAGGAAGAAGTGAAGTAGTACTTAAGGAGTTAGTTATTTCATATAAACCAAGAGTTGATTTGGATATAATAGAACAAGGTATGTAAATTGCTAAGGTCCATTTATGGATTTAAGCAAGCACCTAGGTCTTGGAACATTAGGTTTGATAAGTCTATCAAAACCTATGGGTTCATACAAAACCTAGATGAGCCTTATGTCTATAAAAGGATACAACAAGGTAAGGTTACTTTCCTAATCCTATATATTGATGACATTCTGCTCATTGGGAATGATGTAGGAATGTTATGTATAGTTAAGGGTTAGTTAAACAAATAGTTCTCAATAAAGGATTTAGGAAAGCTATCTATGTTCTAGGGATCAAGCTTATAACGGATCTTAAAAACAAACTAATAGCCTTGTCTCAAATAACCTACATTGAGAACATGCTCAATAAGTTTTCCATGCAAGATTCCAAGAGGAGTTTCATACCTACTAGAAATGGAATCAAACTTTTAAAGGAGCAAGCACCTAAGACCCAAGAGGAGGTCAAAATCTTGCATAACATTCCATATGCTTCAGCAGTTGGAAGTTTAATGTAAGCTATACTTTGCACTAGAGCAGATATCTGTTACGCAGTGGGACTGGTAAGTAGATTTCAGTCCAATATGGGAATGGAACATTGAGCTGCGGTTAGGTACGTACTAAAGTATCTTCGTAGATGAAGAACATAATGCTTGTTTACTCTAGAAGTAATCTTATTATGACAGGATATATAGATTATGATTTCCAATCAGATGTTGATTCAAGGAAATCAGCTTCTAGTTCTATATTTGTTTCAGGAGGTGGAGCCTTAGTCTGGAGGAGTGTCAAACAATCTTGTGTTACTGATTTGACTATAGAGGCTGAGTATGTTGCTACTCCATATGCTTCAGCAGTTGGAAGTTTAATGTAAGCTATGCTTTGCACTAGAGCGGATATCTGTTACGCAGTGGGACTGGTAAGTAGATTTCAGTCCAATATAGGAATGGAACATTGAGCTACGGTTAGGTACGTACTAAAGTATCTTCGTAGATGAAGAACATAATGCTTGTTTACTCTAGAAGTAACCTTATTATGACAGGATATATAGATTATGATTTCCAATCAGATGTTGATTCAAGGAAATCAGCTTCTGGTTCTATATTTGTTTCAGGAGATGGAGCCTTAGTCTGGAGAAGTGTCAAACAATCTTGTGTTACTGACTATAGAGGCTGAGTATGTTGCTACTTGTGAAGCAACAAAAAAAGCAGTCTGGCTCTGTAAGTTCTTGAAGGATTTTGAGGTGGTTCCTGAGGAAGAAAAGACCATTACACTTTATTGTGATAATAGTGGGGCCGTAGCTAATTCTAAAGAACCTCGAAACCATAAAGCTGCCAAACACATTGAGAGAAAGTATCACCTCATAAGGGAGAAAATACAATGTGGTGATGTAAATGTGGTAAAGATTCCACACAGAGCAAAACCTTGCCATCCATTTACGAAGATGCCGTCTCAAAAGAGTTTTGAGGATCACCTAGCAGGGATGGGAAGGAGGGATATGTCAAACTTACTTTAGGGCAAGTAGGAGATTGTTGGAGTTTGTAAATATAGTACCCTAGAAAGTAAGTGTATATATATATAACTTAATCTTCTTCTAGCTACTTTTCTAATTAAAATATTTATTATTAATAAAAAAAAGAGTTTGGTTTTATTTGTATGAGCATTATATATCCAATTATAAGGTACCAAGATTCTTTTGTAAGTAATATACATATACATGGAGATGTATGGGAAACATGTATATTATTAAAATCTAAAATGGTTAATTTACAGTTAAATTGTAACATCCTGTTTCAATACTAAAGGATAGAAACCTAAAATTAGGTACTTGTGAGATCAAAAAGAGATTAAGAAAAATGCATTTCATGCTCATGCACAATGTTAGCATATACACATGTGAATTTGAATTGTTGCACACATTAAAATGACGATACATACATTTATTGACATATTCCGGGTACAATTGATCTATAAATGTGATTATTTTTGGAATTGTGAATTATATGTGTTAAGTGTTGATTTGGAAAGTATACTTATGGACTTATAATTTTTAGTAAAAATTTGAAAATTTTCGAGAATTTAAGGGTATTTTTAGACTAGGAAAAACGTCAAGTGGCAGAACAATTGATGAATAGTGGTAGAAACAAATATCAAATGGTAGTGGGAGTTTTTATTTATGACTTTGTGATTTAATGACAAGTGTCATTGAAAACTGGGAGTCAATTAGATTAGAAATTAGAGACAAAATGGACTAGTTATTGAAAATGGACTAAAAAGGAATCATGGGAAAGTGATGTGGCAAGTGACATGTGTCACTTGCCACACCACTTGTTGAAACACGTTTTTATAAAGTGAAATTAAATATGCTTTGTTCTCCATCTTCTTCGTTTCTTCATCTTCTCCATTCCTCTTCTTCTTCACTAATGGTACTTTCTTCTCCAAGCCATAAAGTTGAACCTTTCTTTCTTCCATCACTAGCCACTTAAACATTTTACTATCTCCTTCTTGTTGCTAAAAGACCCAACCTATTCCACCTCGAAAGTTGATTTTCGGGTATGTTGAAGGAGCTAGGGTTCTTGGAGACTCTTGAAGAAGCCTTAGGTAAATCAAGTAAGTGTTAAACATTTTCTTCACGATTTGTTAAATAAACATGTATGATTGAGGGTTGGTGATAGATTGATAAGTTAAATGAAGTTGATTATATGCTATAATGTGAATGAAGAAATGGATGAATAAATTTCCTATTTTTGTACATATGATGTTTACTTATTTATAGGATGCTATAGGGATGCCTTTGAGATTAATGGTCATAAAAAATGATGGTTGAAGAGTGATGATATGTTGATGAAGACATGAATAATTAGTGATGTTTTGTTTTCATAAATAATAGATTATTTGTTGTTTTATGGATGATTAATAATGGAAAGAGTGTATGAATGAGAATTGAAAGTTAATGATTGAAGAGATGTTTATGTCCTATTTTGGGGTAATGAAAAGTGCCAAAAATTGATGAATGAATTGACATTGTCTTCTGTTTTGAGATTTTGAAAACCATGAGTGATGCATTGTTATGTAGATGTTATGAGTGGTGAATTAAGGCCATCGTGAAAGTGAAGTTATTCTAACTAAGATGTTGTAGTGATGATTTGGCGATAAAAAGATCGTCAAATTGATGTAGACATTATGTAGAACATTTGATTGATAAATGGAGTTTTCATATTCTATTTTGATGGATAAAAACGTGGATCATTGATTTTTTTAGACATGGATTGGATTGAGAATTGAAGTTAGAGAAAAGGCAAGTGTAGTGTCTCAAAAAGGGAAGAATTAGGATGAAAGTTTAGAGACAAAGTGATAATGATGTTTAAAGAGTGTTGGAATATATTACATGTAACATTCCCATTGGATATACATTTGTAATTTATCCATGAATTGATTTGTAGATATCCAAATGAGATAAATTTTAATTTGGATTAAACTAGAGACATATGGATACATTTTTTATGTAGACATCAGATTCAAATTCTGTCTCTAAGAGTTTCAAAATTTGACTTGAAATTGTCTACTAGGTGTAGAAAGTTGATGATGAATGTATATATATGTATATGTTCTATTTTAGTGTCCATGATCAAATGTTCTGTTTTAGTGTTCATGATCAATCATTGATTATAATTTGTTTATGGATGAGATTGAGTTGAATTAGAGTTAGAATAACAGGGAAATGATGAGAAATTAAATTAGAAAGGATAGATCAAACTTAAGGTAGTGAGTTTAGTAAGTAAGGAGTTAGAAATTTGGAAAATATGATGCAATTGGACATACTTTGGTGAAAGGGGCATAAATTTTTCTGTAGAACTCTAATTGAGGTCATTTAAGTATGCTTAGAAAGAAGACTTCGGGATCTACAACTTCTATGAAGACTTTGAGAAGCAATTTTCACATTTAGAGGGTCAAATTTTAAGATTTTTGTAAATGACCTGTAAAGCTCTGGTTAACAGACATGGATGTCTGCCTAATGGACATTCACCGGTCAAGTGATCTTAATTAAAGCTTAAATGGGTCTTAAATGGAACCTAGATGATCCTTGGATTATGTGACTAATGTATGGTATGTTTAAAGCCAAAATGGAGGTTAAAACTTAGTGAATGAAGGGATAATATCAAAGTACCAAAGACATTAGTATAATGAGAATGAAGATGTTCGTATGATTGTAATTATGATTCAAAGGAGTTGACTAATATGTATTAAGTGATTAATTAAGAATTAGAATTGGATATTATGAGATCATATAAGGTTAGAAAAGAGATTATGAGAAATTGAGTTATGATATAGAGTAACCAAGTGTTCTTGAGGTGAAAGCTTATGAATCAACTAGACATATAAAAAGGGCAAAGATTGAATGGAGAACTTATAATGATCATGTGCAAATGAACTATAAATCTACGTTCTATTACAAAAATATGAATCATGAAATGAGAATGAGCATAAGGTGTGAATTTAGATAATATACCGTGGATTGTCATTGAGCATACATTATACACAACACATATACATAAATGTGTGATTGAGTGTTTATATGCTTGTGCAAGTAATAATGTGTGTAAATGTGTATTGTATGATGATGATACAGGATAGAACATCCTCATCCAAACTTTTGGGATCATGGAAGCTAATGCTAATCTGGAGCATACTGTGAGTAGACCTAGATGGTCTTACTTTATTGCTTGTTTTGTTTAAGTTATGAATTGAGTTATTATGAATGAGATGCAAATGTGATTTGATTGTCTGATTCCAGACAATGAAGTTCCAAGGTTTCTAATGCTTGAATGCAATATTGAAGTGCTATTTGTTTGTGAACATGATGAAATAAGTGCTTTTAAATATGATCATTGAATGTTGGGCCTAGTTTTGAAGAAACATGCAAATATGAATATGATTGAAAAAGTGGCACTCAACAATGATATTGAATGCCGAACTTTGGGTCTGATGGAAAATGTGAATTGAATGTGAATATGTAAACATGTGGCCGATTGAGCATATGATATATGATGCATTCCATTACATGAATGCATGAAATATAAAGGCATTTGTGATCGGAGTAGCCACCGAAAAAGAGCTTAAAGCTAAGATTGCGAAAAAAGAGCTTAAAGCTCAGAAAGTGTATAAGAGCTAAAGGCTCACTATGTAAAATGAGCCTGGTATCCCCAACAGATATGGGATAGTTATCAATGAGCCCAGTATCCATAATGATATGGGACAATTTAGGCACTTGATCATAACAAAGTAACAAATAGAAAATGAGTCTCATATGCACTGCATATGTATGATATGAATGATTATAATGCATTGAATGTAAAATGTGAAATGATTGATCAAGTGTATGTGATTCAATGTGATTATTAGATAAATGATGTGGATTATGTGTTATGTGATTGAGTGAGCCATTGAGGATGGTCACTCACTGAGTTCGCAAACTAATCCAAAATTTACAATATTTTTAGGCTCAGAAGAGTTTCCTCGTTGGGCAAACGGGAGTATAGCCACTGCATTTAAGTAGGAGGTAGAGGTCGGGATCAGTTTGCATCTGCATAGAATTTACCAGTATCTTTTGTATTAAGTATTAAGGAATGTATTCCAAAATTATTGTAGAATGTGTGTGCGAATGTATTTATATTGTAATGACATTATAATTGTGAGTGTTTTGTATATGAAATGAGCCCTAGCAATTAATGAAATTCTAATGATCTAAAAAAATATTGGTAACACTTGTAAATGAAAAATGTTTATGAAATAAAATGGGACCAACTTGATAATTGATTTCCATATATGTGTGCATTGTTTTGAAAAAAAATTTGTAAACCGAGTGTGCTAGCATGCCACCCTCACCAGGCACAAACCTGAATATCACTCAGGATGTCAAGTACATGTCTTGCGAGGGTGGGGGGTGCTACATTTGGTTGGTATCAGAGCCCATAATTACTATATTATATGGGTGTTTTTTGAAATATGTGTAAAATTACATTCATTTTTGTCATGTCATACCAAGCAGTAGCAACTGATCCACAATCTGAGTTGCATTCATATAAGTCATACGCATGAGCATGTGTTAAGAATTTGAGCTATTAGATGCACTAAAAAGAATGACGATCTATCAGATTGTGAGAAAAGGAAGGTTGATGGATATCTAGAAATGAGAAATAGTATATGGTTAGATATAACAAATAAAGATTTATCGCATTTGTATTGGTGGATGTATTATTGAATATGACATCAATATGGTATTTTGGAGATATATCCTCGAATGTGATATAGATGTGAATAAACTGTCATGGATTGTTTGAGGAAAATAAGGATATAAGTAGAAATGATGAGATCAAAGAGTATAAGACAAGTTGAAAGTGACCCTGAGAGGTTGAACTTGGACTTGAAATGATTGTTTGATAAATGTGACAACAGATAAAATCCCCCATAAAAATATATTAGTGAAATTGAGATCAGAATTGCATGATGATTTTATACATTTATAATTCTGAATTTATTGAGGAGGTGTCTATGGAAGATGAAATAAATGACAACAGGAAGATAAGATAGAAATGAGGAAAGGAAACAAAAAAAGGGGGGAATGAAGTAGACATAATTAACTTTACAAGAGATGAATGATGTATAGTAAGGAGAAAGTTAGAAATGCATATAAGAGGGAATTTATGTACGCATGAGATAAAGAAAAAGACAATGAATCATTATGACATGATGTAACACTAGAAGAGGCAAATTATGGAGAATTGGGGTAAAGTTAATGTTAGTATATGTCAATGCGAGGAAACCTCGATTGTGGCAAGGATAAAGAGAGAAATATTGTCTAGGATCAATTAAAGTCAAAGTATTACTATTGTAATATAACTGGTGATCTATCAGAAATAAATCTCAGAATAGAATGGGATGACCTTGATGATACACACCTAAACATATGCGACAGTAATCATGTCTACTATATCACTGAGTTTTGATGGATAAAACATTATGACTGTGTAAGAAATGATAGAAATTGATCTTGTTGAGATATTACGAATAGTTAAAATTGATCTCCTTGAGGTTACTAAGAATGATTGATAATGCAATGATGATAACAGTCGATTGATAAAGAGTTCATAAACATTACAGATGATATTAGCAAGAAGTCTTCTTTCGAAGAAGAAGAATTTCACTGAATTAGGTTAAGCAGACCAGATGGTTTATTTTAAGAATGATCAATAGAGGAACAAATCAGAAATGAATAAGTAATTAATCAACAGTGAGTATTGGAGTCCTAATCTTATGTAGAATATGCTACTGGAAGTGTATGCATTTTTTGATATAAAGTATCTAACTATGTGATTGGATTCTTGAATTTGAAGTGACATTAAGTATAAGAGATACAAATCAGAGCTGATGAATGTGTTATCAACATAGGAAATTAAGATTTCAAATAAATCAAAATATGTGGAGAAACTAGTATGAATAAACAAACATTAGAAAAAGTCAATGTGAAATCAGAGTAAATCGAATGAATGGAGAAAATCATTCGAGAAAAGAAGTCAATTAGGAAACTAAAAATAACAAGAGATAATACTACCTCATTAAGGAGTTAGATACTTAAGAATTTACGAGAACAAATCATGGGCACAAAGGAATTTGAGTAGTATCTGTTGGAGTTAACCATGCCCCCAACTGTATTATAGTAATGAAGAGTAAAGTGATACAAGAAAAATTGTATCAATTAGTGACTATGATCATAGATGGTATTTTGAGTGTATTAGAAAAGTAAAGAGAATATTTTTGAACACTTGAGGATAAATATTACATATCATAAAGGTAGAAACAATTATACGCTAAGTTCAATAAGAGTGAATCTTAGCTTGATTAAATAAAATGTTGGGTCTTATAGTATCTGAACACAGCATATTGGGAGACCCAGGGAACATAAAGGTAATGAAGAAGTGAGAAACTCTAAGGAATATATATGAGATCCAAATTTTTCTTGAACTAATGGTGTATGGGATACTACTAGAGGTGGTTAAAGAGTTTTTACTAATCTTAGCCCTTTGATGAGATTTCTGAGGAAAAGTGTGTCGACCATATGGACTGATGATTGTAAAAAGAATTTTGAGGAATTAAAACACTGAATGATTACAACATTGGCATTGATTATATTATCTAGATTTGGAGATTTTGAAGTATACAATGATATCTCACACCAAAGATTAGAATAAAATCTTATGCAGCATAATAAAGTGATTTCATGTGCATGGAGATAGCTAAAGTCTCATAAATTGAATTATTCGGATTATGATTCAGAACTTGCTGTACTAGTACTTGCTTTGGAAGCTTGGAGACATTACATGTATAGAAACATTTTGGATATATATGAAAGATTGAGGTAATTATTGAGTTCAAAAGGATTGAAAGGATTATGTAAATGAGTATTTCCCAGTAAATCTAGTGTTGTAAGCTAATGCATTGAACAGAAAATTCAGCAACCAAATTTAGTGCAATAAAGAGCATAGAATGTCGAGTTGAATTTTGGGCAAATCAAAGCACTATTAGCTATTGAAGTTAAGATCAATTTCACATGAAATGATTAACAAAGCTTAAATTAAGGATTCAGAATTTATGAATCTTACTAAGAAATTGAAAATTGAATCTAGATTTTGAATTTGAATAGGAAAAATGATACATTGTGATTGAAATAAGAAGTATGTGTACACAATAAAGATGATTGAGCAAAGAGATTATTAGAGACAACACTAATAACAACCTAAGCTATACATCCTAGTAGGAATTTGCAAAAACAACATTTAGCAGCTAAGAATGTAGAATCAAGTGATTGAATCATTATCATATTGATCTCATTAGAATACTATATGAGGAGTTAGATGACAAAAAGAGTAGTTTGCCCTTACATTGAAATGAAGAGGGCCTAAAAATGGTTGAAGGCTAGAATTGATTCAAGATACTATTGATGAGTAAAATGAATCTGTAATAGGAGTTAAGTGATTCAAGAATGATAAATGAGGTAAGTGGATCAACATTGAAGTTATGAATATAGTGAGATAGATTTAAGAGTTAAGTGTATTAACACTGAAGAGACGTGAATTATCAAAGGAAAGACGAACTGTTTCTGAGAGTATCACCATAGTTAGGTGTGCTCAGTTTAGGAAAGAGGATAAACTACTCTCGAATTGTATTGGTCCACGTGAAGTTATTGAGAGCATAGGACCATTAACATATGAGTTCATAGTACCAACAAAGATGTCTTAGATTCATAATGTATGATATATGAGTATGCTATTAAATATCGATATAATCTAATATTAGTGTTATTGCCTCAGGAAGAGGAAATTATGAGTAATCTGAAATATATTGAGGAAATAGTTAAGATAGTGTGATATTTGAATAAGTAATTAAAGGATTGATTGGATCTATTGACTATGGTTATTTGAAAGAAATTATTTGAGTGATGAAGTTAAATTGGAAATGCAGGAGCATATGAGGAAACATACCTCTGCTTATTTGATCAAACAGACAAGAATTTCGAGGATGAAATTTATTAAGGAGGGGAGAAATGTAACATCCCGTTCCCATACTAAGGGTTAGAACCCTAAAATTAGGTACATAAGAGATCAAAGAGAGATTAAGAAAAATGCATTTCCTGCTTATGCATAATGTTAGAATATACGAATGTGAATTTGAATTTTTGCACACATTAAAATGACGGTACATGCATTCATTGACATATTCCGGATATAATTGATTTATAAATGTGATTATTTTTGGAATTGTGAATTGTATGTGTTAAGTGTTGATTTGGAAATTATACTTATTGACTCATAATTTTTAGTGAAAATTTGGAAAATTTTTAGAATTTAAGGGTATTTTTGGACTTGGAAAAATGTCAAGTGGTAGAACAATTGATGAATAGTGGTAGAAACAAATGTCAAATGGAAGTGGGAATTTTTATATATGACTTTGGAATTTAATGACAAGTGTCATTGAAAATTGGGAGTCAATTAGATTGGAAAAGAAACTAGTTATTAAAATGGACTAAAAAGGAACCATAGGAAAGTGACATGTGGCAAGTGACATATGTCACTTGCCACACCACTTGTGGAAACACGTTTTTATAAAGTGAAAGATCATATTTTGGTCTTTCACTTGCCAAAAATGACATATACTTTATTCTCCATCTTCTTCATTTCTTCATCTTTTCCATTCTTCTTCTTCACTTATGATACTTTCTTCTCCAAGACATAAAGTTGAACCTTTCTTTCCTCCATCACTATCCACTTAAATATTTTACCATCTACTTCTTGTTGCTAAAAGACCAAACCTTTTCTACCTTGAAAGTTAATTTTCGTGTATGTTAAAGGAGCTAGGTTCTTGGAGACTTTTGAATAAGCCTTGGGTAAATCAAGTAAGTGTTAAGCATTTTCTTCATGATTTGTTAAATGAACAATGTATAATTGATGGTTGGTGATAGATTGATGAGTTAAAGGAAGTTGATTATATGCTATAATGTGAATGAAGAAATGGATGAATAAGTTTCTTGTTTTTGTACATATGATGTTTACTTATTCATAGGTTGCTATAGGGATGCTTTTGAGGTTAATGATCATAAAAAATGATGGTTGAAGAGTGATGATATGTTGATGAAGACATAAATAATTAGTGATGTTTTATTTTCATAAATAATAGATTATTTGTTGTTTTATGGATGATTAATAATAGAAATAGTGTATGAATGAGAATTGAAAGTTGATGATTGAAGAGATGTTTATGTCTTGTTTGGGGTAATGAAAAGTGCCAAAAATTGATGAATGAATGTACATTGTGTTCTGTTTTGAGATTTTGAAAACCATGAATGATGCGTTATTGTGTAGATGTTGTGAGTGGTGAATTAAGGGCATCTTGAAAGTGAAGTTATGCTAACTAAGATGCTGTAGTGATGATTTGGCTATAAAAAGATCGTCAAAATGATTTAGAAATTATGTAGAACATTTGATTGATAAATGGAGTTTTCATATTCTGTTTTGATGGATGAAAACGTGGATCATTGATTTTTTTAGACACGGATTGGATTGAGAATTGAAATTCGAGAAAAGGCAAGTGTAGTGTCTCAAACAAGGAAGAACTAGGATGAAAGTTTAGAGACAAAGTGATAATGATGTTTAAAGAGTGTTGGAATATGTTAGATGTAACATTTCCACTGGATATACATTTGTAATTTATCCATGAATTGATTTGTAGATATCCAAATAAGATGAATTTTAATTTGGATTAAACTAGAGGAATATGGCTACATTTTTCATGAAGACGTTGGATTCAAATTCCGTCTCTAAGCGTTTCAAAATTTGACTTGAAATTGTGTACTGGGTATAGAAAGTTGATGAATGTATATATGTATATGCTCTATTTTAGTATTCATGATCAATCATGAATTATAATTTGTTTATGGATGAGATTAAGTTGACTTGGAGTTATAATAATGGGTAAATGATGAGAAATTAAATTAGAAATGATAGACTAAACTTAAGGTAGTGAATGTAGTAAGTAAAGAGTTAAAAATATGGAAAATATGATACAATTGGGCATACTTTGATGAAAGAGACATAACTTTTTCTATAGAACTTTGATTGAGGTCATTTAAGTATTCTTAAAAAGAAGAATTCGAGATCTACAACTTCTATAAAGACTTTAAGAAGAAAATTTGACATTTAGAGGGTCAAAATTTAAGATTTCTATAAATGACCTGTAAAGGTCTAGTTAACAGACATGGATGTCCGCCTAATGGACATTCACTGGCCAAGTGATCTTAATTAATGCTTAAATGGGTCTTAAATGGAACCTAGAATGATCCTTGGATTATGTGACTAATGTATGATATGCTTCAAGCTAAAATGGAGGTTAAAACTTAGTGAATGAAGGGATAATATCAAAGTACCAAAGACATAATTATAATGAGAATGAAGATGTTCATATGATTGTAATTATGATTCAAAGGAGTTGAGTAATATGTATTAAGTGATTAATTGAGAATTGGAATTTGATATTATGAGATCATATAAGGTTAGAAAAGAGATGACAAGAAATTCAATTACGATATACATTAACTAATTGTTTTTGAGGTGAAAGCTTATGAATAAGCTCGACACATACAAAGGGTAAAGATTAAATGGAGAACTTAGAATGATCATGTGCAAATGAAGTGTAAATGTAATTCAATTACACAAATATGAATCATGAAATGAGAATGAGCATAAGATGTGAATTTAGATAATATACCCGAGATTGTCGTTGAGCATGCATTATACACAACATATATACATATGTGTGTGATTGAGTGTTCATATGCTTGTGCAAGTAATAATGTGTGTTAATGTGCACTGTATGATGATGATACAGGATAAAACGTCCCTATCAAGACTTTCTGGATCATGGAAGCTAATGCTAATCTGGAGCATACTGTGAGTAGACCTAGATCGTACTTT
>JAOSBK010000204.1:28233657-28248170 GCA_027568895.1 Erythroxylum shatona | reverse complement strand
CTTCTAAGTCCTTCATGAGAATTGTAGCATGTTTTCTGATCTTTTCAGTGATATAAAGCATGGAATTTTTGGACAATGGGATAGGAAGTTATGATTTTTGGAAGATTGTGTTACTGTTGAGGATGACACTTATGGGGGCAGAAATTTTGGTTGAGAAATTGACCTGTCTAGAGATTGAATTTGCTTCTAAGTTATGCATGAAAGTTGTAGAATATGTTTTGATCTTTCTTTTGATATAAATCTTAGAATTTTTGGCAAAGGGAATGGGAAGATATGATTTTTAGAAGAATGTTGTACTGTTTTGGAAATATAGGATTAGGCAGAAACTTTGATTGCATTTTTTACACCCTTAAAGGTGAAATTGATTTTCAAGCCCTTCATGAAACTTGTAGGTTTTTCTGTGATCTTTCCAATGAGACCTCATTTGTGATTTTTGGACACTTGTGTGAAGAGTTGTGTAATGTAAAAGAAGAGAAGGAATATTACGTGAAATTAAAAAAAAAGGGAATTGGCGGAAGCTCGCTCCTCGTTAGGGCGAGGATGCCCTCGCAGTGGGCTGAGTGTGATGCACTCAGCCCATTTTCCTTTTATTTTAATTATTTTAATTATTTTGACCCTTTGCCCTTCTTTTGTGTATAACTTTTTCGTCCGACCTCCGATTGACCTGATTCTCGAGGCATCGGATTCGTGAGACTTTTAATTTCCTTTCTATGTGAAATTGTGAATTTTTGGAGATGAAATTAACATTTATTGATTAAGTCAAAGTGAGAGGATCGCGCGATTATTTTTCTGGTCCGTGTTTTAGCAATAATTGGACCTATAGGGATTCGAATTGAGTGGATTTTGTGTCTATGGATTCCTACGGTATAAAGGAATTTTTCTATCAAGGAGAGGTTGCGTAGGTTAACCTATATGGACAGTCTCATTGATCGAAAACAGTAGACCCGAAAGTATGGTTTTAGAAAAATTACAATAAGCATAGTGAATTGAGTGAGAAGTGGATTAGAAATGGTACGGAAGAGGTAGAAATTAAGTTAGGTTGAGAATCTGGAAAATTGGATTTGTATATGTTTCAATGTTTTGATGATAACGTTTTATATGGTTATGCAATTGAGATGAGATTTAGGTTGAAGTAAACTTGAGAAGTTTGGCTAGAATTCTTATGAAGGAAGTTCTGTCCAATTGTGGCTAGAAGGGTTCTGAATTTTGCCTTGAAAGTGGCAATATGTGTTGGGTGAATAGTCATGATTCTAACATTAAAGATTTGTGACCTGAAACTTTGGAGAATTTTTCTAGGCTAAAGTAGACAGATTTTGGGAAATTGGTCTTCATGAAAGTTGAAGATTTTCTTGTTAGCTTTCTATCGCCACTAAGTATGACATTTTTCGATTTTTAGGTTGAAAGTTATGACTTGTGAACTTTCAGATGGTTTTTCAAAGAATGAATGTGCTTTGTGTGTGAAATGTCTCTAAGTATAGGTTTTGTGATTACTGTGCTTTGAAGCCAATTCTGGACTGTTATGGTTTAAATTAGCTCAAGTGATCTTATGGAAAGTTGTAGAGGAATGTCTTAGCTTTGTAATGATGTATAATATGCTAATTTTGGATGTAGGGATTGTAAGTTATGAATTTTTAAAGTTTGGATATGGTTTAGGTGCTATGTTTGTTTAACAATCTTTAACAGGGCAGCCACAATAATGGGAGAATTTGACCTAGTTAGAAATAGAATTTGCTTCTAAGTTCTTCATGAGAATTGTATCATGTTTTCTGATATTTTCATTGTTATAAAGTATGGAATTTTTGGACAATGGGATAGGAAGTTATCATTTTTAGAAGATGGTGGTACTGTTAGGATGACACTTATATGGGCAGAAATTTTGATTGAGAAATTGACCCATTTAGAGGTTGAATTTCTTTCCAAGTTGTTCATGAAAGTTGTAGAATATGTTCTGATCTTTCTTTTTATATAAATATTGGAATTTTTGGCAAAAGGAATGGAAAGATATGGTTTTTAGAAGAGTGTTGTACTGTTTTGGAAAATATGTGATTAGGCCGAAACTTTGAGTGCATTTTTGACACCCTTAGATATGAAATTGGCTTTCAAACCCTTCATGAAACTTGTAGGGTTTTCTGTGATCTTTCCAATGAGACCTCATTTGTGATTTTTGGGAACTTGTGTGAAAAGATAGGGTTTGTGAAAGGAGAGAAGGAATATTAGTGAAGAAAGAAAAGAAAAAAAAGAAATGAAATTGGATCAGGCGAGGGACTGACCTCGCCCTCGCTAGGCCGACGCCTCGCGAGGGTGAGCGTTCAACTCACCCCTCGCGAGTGGGACCGCTCGCGAGGGCGAGCGTATGCGCCCTCGCAAGCTCTTTGGTGCAAGGACGCCTGGTTTATTTATTTATTTATTTTTATTTTGTTATTTTGTTTCAAAGTCAACCAATTGCCTTCTTTTGTAAATAACTTTCCATCCGACCTCCGATTGACCTGATTCTCGAGGCATCAGATTTGTGAATTATTTACTTTTATTTCTATGTGAAGTTGTGAATTTTTAGGGATGAAATTGACGTGGATTGGTTAGGTCAAAGTGAAGGGACCGGGTAATTATTTTTCTGGTCCGTGTTTTATTAATAATTGGACCTATAGAGGTCCGAATTGAGTGATTTTGATGTCTTTGGATTTCTAAAGTTTAGAGGAAAATTTTGTGATGCGAATTTTTGGTATAGTGCCGGGAATGTCACGAGCATGCATTGTACACATTTTAATTGCTACATGTGCATTATTAACTTGTTCTGATTGTATATTTGGTAATGTTTGTATATTTTGACTGTTATAGAGGCACATTTGGAACGTCAACCCACAGACATTGCCGAGACTTCCCGGCATTAGTTCGAAAGCTATTGGTGAGTGACCTCGACAGTTCTCTCAATTATTGATTGCTTATAATTTTGTGGTGAATAATGGTGGGATTGCGAATTGTTTATAATTGTGGATTCCGGACAGAAGGTCCGATGTATTGGGGAGCTATGACATAGAAGTGCTACTTATATGTGAATTGTGAACTACTTGCTTGAGATGTGATAATTTGTGACATATGTGTTGATTGTGACATATATACTGTTTCATTGTGATATGTGCATTCCATGCATGAATGCATGATCAGATAATGACATTTGTGACCGGAGTAGCCACCGAGAGCTTAAAGCTTAATGTATTTGGGCCTCGAGCCCACAGTGATTCAGAGCCTCAGGCTCAACGATTAATGCACCTATATTGGGACAGTTTAGGCGCTCGGTCATAACACCGCAATAAATTAAAAAAGTGTCACATACGCATTTCATATGCATTTGATTGAATCTCTTTGATTGAGTGAAAGGCAAATGTGGTACTTCTGAATGTGAAATTATGAAAGAACTGTGATATGCTTGAGTGTTGCATGAATTGAGTGAACCATCGATGATGGTTACGTCACTGAGTTCGCAAACTCACCCAAAATTGCAACTTATTTTTCAGGACCGAGAGTAGACTCCTAGCTCAAGTGGGATTTTTCCTGCCTTGTAGATCGTATTGGCAAGAGAAGTCATGGCTCACAGGTCGGTCAGCTGGGACTTTTGGGATAAGCTAGTTAGGGCTGATGTATTGTCCTTGACCTACATTTTGTATTAGATTTTTGGAGTGATGTACAGATAGTGAAAACTGACATATGTGTAAACTTTTGGTTTCTATGAAATGAAATGAGGAAACAAATTATGGTTTCAAAAGTTTCTAATTTTTATACTGATGCTTTATTATGATGCCATATGAAGTGTTGTAGTGATTGTTCGTAGCTCACCCTTATTGTAGGATATGTACCGGAATAACCTACGGGCATTCCGGTGTATACCCTATGGTAAGGGGGTAGCTCATCTCATGTTTCATCAAGGAGCTAAAGCAAAATGGGGACAAAGCTCTCAGCGAGGGCCGAATCAATAAAGATAAGAGGTGCAACTTCTACAAGAAACTTGGTCACTTCAAGAAAGATTGCCCTAAAATAAAGGCTTGGTTCAAAAAGAAAGTTATATACTATGTTTTACTATGTTTTGAGTCAAATCTTATTGAAGTGCCTAAGAATACCCGATGGTTAGATTATGGAGCAACTACTCTTGTATCACATGTTAAACAGGGATTCCTTTCAATCCAGACCATAAATGAAACTGAAAAGTTCTTGTATATGGGGAACATAATGAAGGCACGAATAGAGGACATTGGGATGTACAGATTAATCTTGGACACTGGGTGTTACCTAGATCTAGAAAAGTGTCTTTATACTCCTGAATGTGCTAGGAATTTAGTTTCTGTTGCAAAATTGAATAATGTAGGATTTCAATTTAAGATTGGAAACGGTGTTTTTTCACTATATAAGCAAAGTACTATTATAGTTCTAGTACCTTAATTGATTGTTGATATCATTTCAATCTTGATGTTGATTTTGCTACATCTGTTTCATGTTGACCATATTATAGGAAGTAAATGTAGTGCATAAAATAAATGTTCTACTTTTTGTGGTATAAAAGATTAGGTCATATATCCAAGGAAAGGGTACAAAGGTTAGTTAAAAATGACATTTTACCTTAATTGGATTTTGTTGACTGGGATATATATGTGGATTACATTAAAAGAAAGAAAACTAAACATATATCAAAGCATCCAGACACAAGAAGTAGCGCATTACTGGAATTAATACACACTGACATCTGTGGTCCTTTCGACGTTCCTTCTTGGGGCGACGAAAAATATTTCATTACCTTTATTGATGACTTCTCATAATATGGTTATCTTTATTTGCTGCATGAGAAGTTTCAAATTGTGGACATCCTAGAGATGTTCATTAATGAGGTAGAAAGGTAGTTAAATAGAAAAGTAAAGATAGTGAGGTCTGATAAAGGTGGTGAATATTATGAAAAATTTAATTAAAGTGGACAATGTCTAAGTCCATTTGCAAAGTTTCTTGCAAGTCAATGCATATGTGCACAATACACAATACCTGATACACTAGAACACAATGGTGTAGCCAAAAGGCAAAATCGTACTCTTATGGATATGGTTAGGAGTATGTTAAGTTATAGTTCTATATCGTTATCATTGTGAATGCATACATTAAAGACGTTGCGTTTCTGCTTAATAAGATTCCTAGTAAGGCAGTTCCTAAGACACCTTATGAACTGTAGACAAGAAGGAAACCTAGTTTACAACACCTTCACATTTGGAGTTGTTCGACAGAAGTAAGGCTATATAATCCATATGGAAAGAAGCTTGATACAAGAACTATTAGTGGTTTTTTCATTGGCTATCCTGAAAAATCAAAGGGGTATAGATTTTATTGTCCTTACTATAGTACGAGAAAAGTTGGGTCTGGTGACGCTCAGTTCATTGAAAATAATCAAATAAGTGGGAGTGGAGAACCAGACAAAATGGATATTCATAAGAATTGAGTAGAAACTACTCTAAGTCGACTAAACACTACCAAATCAGACGTGATCTCATCAATTGTTATTCCTCTTATTGCATCATAGATATGCAATATATCGAAACAAAAAATTAATGTTCCAATTCCACAAGTTGAACATATTAATGATGAACCAGCTAATGGTGATCAAGTTACAAATAATCAATGTAACATCCCATTACCTGTGGGGAGGTTAGAATAGTAAATATGGGTAATTAATGAGAGCTTATAAATGCATTTTTTATGCTCATGCATAATATGTCATACACATACACATGAATAATGAATTTTTCTGCACTTGAAAATAATTGTAAATGCATTCATGAATAATTCCGGGTATATTTGGACTGAGTTGTGATTTTTGAAAATTTTGTGAATTTAGAAGTTATTTATAGAGAAAATTTATTGATTAGTGGATTTGAAATATATTTGAATTTTGGTGTTAATTTTTGAAACTTATAGAGAATTATCGAAAATAGGAAATAGGAATCAATGATATTTGGAGATAATTGGATTGTAAAGAAAGGAGTTAAAGAGATTAGTCCAAAATGGACTAGTTATTAAAGTAGACCAAATGGAACCATGAGGAAGTGACATGTGGCACACCACATGTATAAGCCACGAATTTGTTAAATGAAAGACCATATTTAACCATTCACGACATATGCTACATTCCTTCATCTTCTTCACCTTTTCTTCATTTGCTCTCTCTCCATCTTCGATACCCTCTTCTCCCAAGCTTTAATGTTGAACCTTGCTCTTATCCTTCTTTTGCTACTTCCATTTTTGTTATCATCATCATCTTACCATTAGAAAACCTATCCTACTCCATCTCCATTTGTGATGATCGTGTATGTGGAGCAGCTAGGGTTTCTTAGTGAATTGAAGGAGCTTTGGAAGCTAAATCAAGTAAGTTATGCTTTAAATAACATGGGCAAGGTTAAATGTAACATTTATGATGGTTGTTAGAGGTTAAATAACATATAATGGTGTTTTATGTATGATGAACGTGGGTGATGAAATGCTTAGGTAAATTTCTTGTTTTGTATATGTATGATGATTAACGATTTATAATTTGTTATAAAGATGTTTTAAGGGTGAATGATCATCTACAAGGGGTTAGGATGAGTACAGAAAATTAATAATGAAAGGGGTGAATGTTTATGTCCTGTTTTTGGTTAATGATTAAATATAGATCATGATGTGTTTGTGAATGATTTATTGAGTTGAATTGGGTAGATAATGATGAGGAAATGAAATGGAAGAGATAATCTAGGTATAAGATGAGTTAGATGAAAATGTTGAAAGTTTGAAAATCTGGAATATATTAGCAGAAAAATTTTCACTGATATGCTTCTGTGTTTTAGCCATAACTTGTTCTGTAGTTATCCAAATGAGCCAATTCTTAGTTTGGATAAAAATAGATACATATGGATACATTTCCTACGAAGACATCGAAATTTAATTCTGCTTTTAAGAGTCTCAAATTTTGACGTGAAAATGAGAACTAGATGTAACAAAATGTGGATGAATGTATATGCTTGTGTTCTATTTTGGGTGTTTATGATCAATTAGGAATGAATTGAGATTGTTAATGATATTACCATATATAATGAATTTGATGAAAAAGAAGAAGGACATGATCATGGCATAATCCCTATGATCGAGGACAGGTAAAAAGTGGAAGTGTTGTCTAGAATCAAATGAGATCAAGGTATCTTTAGCATAAGCTGCTAATTGGTGAGTTGTCCTAAATACGTCTCTGGATAAGATGTAATAATTGTGATGGTATATACCAAGGTACTAGAGTAAATAATTTGCTTAATGCTTCAATGAGCCTTATTAAAAAGGATGTTCTGATCATATAAGTTATGACACAAATTGATCTTAATGAGATATTATGAATAGCTGAAATTGAATTTCTTAAGGTACTAAGAATGGTTGACAAGTAATGGTGAAGATAGTTGTTTGATTTCATGAGTGGTATCAATTAAAGTAGCAAGAAATCTTCTTTCAAAGACGAATTTCCCTGAATTAGGTTAAGTTGATCAGATGATTCAATTTAAGAATGATCAATGAAGGAACAAAGAAGAAATGAATATATAATAAATCAAAAGTGAATATTGGAGTCAGATAGATATGAGACTTAGTTGTGAAAAAAATGAACACATTATTGAGAGTGCATGGGTCGTATCCAATATAAAGTATCCAACTATGTTATTGGATACTTAAATTGGAGATAATACTACTACTATTGCTAAAGGAACTGAGGTCCACACTATATTCCATGTAAATATGTACAGGAGATACAAATTAGATTTGTGGAATATGTTACCAACCCAGGAAGTAAAGATTACAAATAAATTGAAGTATATAGAGAAACTAGTATGAATGAGAAAACATTAGAATAATTCAATGAGAAATCAGAGGAAATCAAATGAATGGAGAAAATGATTCGAGGAAATAAGTTAATTGGGAAACTGAAAATAACATGAGATAATATTACCTCATTGAGGAATTAGATACTTAAAGAATTATGAGAACAAATCATGGGCACAAGGAGTTTTGGGTTATATCTATTGGAGTTAACAAATGCCCCAACAATATTATGGTATTAAAGATTAAAATGATCCAAGCAAAGTTAGATCAGTCAGTGGCTTTGATCATAGATGATATATTGAATGTATTTAACTATTCAATAAGAGTGAATCTTTACTAGATTAAATAAAATATTGGGTCGTATAGTATTTGAACATGGCATATTGAGAGACCCAAAGAGAAAATGGAGGTAAAGAAGAAGTAAGAAACTCCAAGGAATTTATAAGAGTTCCGGAGTTTTCTAAAATTAGCTAGGAATTGGACATTACCAGAAGTTGTTATGGGTTTTTACTAATCTTAGCCCTTTGATAAAAATGTCTCAGGAAAAACATGTAAATTGTATGACTAATGAATGTAAAGAGAATTTTCAGGAAGTATAACCTCAATGATAATTATATCATTTGGATTTGGAGATTTTGTAGTATACAATGATGTTTGTATAAGAGATTAGGATAAAATCCAATGCAACATAATAAAGTAATTTCATATGCATGGAGACAAATAAATATTAAAGTCTCATAAGTTGATTGCTTGAAAGTTTGGGGACATCATATATACAGAAACATTTCAGAAATTATAGAGATCATTAAAGTTTAGGGTAATTATGGAGTTTGAAAGAATTGAAAATGAGGCTGAGACAATGGATAGAGTTGCTAGAAGATTTTGATGTACAAATGAGTATCTCTCAGTAAAGCTAGTGTTGTAATATGAGGTAGTGAGCAGAAAAATCAATAACAGTGTAGCACAAATTCAGATATTGAGGTTACCAAACCTAGTGCAATAAAGAGCATAAAATGTTGAGTTAAATGTGGGGAAAAATGAAGTATTATTAGTTACATTGAAATTTAAGATCAATTTCACGTGAAAAGATTAGTAAAGCCCAAATTGACGATCCAAAATTTGAAAATCTTATTTAGAAATTGAAAATGAATTAAAAATTTGAGTCTAAATAGGAAAAATGTTACTGTGTGATTGAAATAAAAAGGATGTGTACCCAATAAAAATGATTGAGCAAAGAGACTAATAGAGAAAGCAAGTAATAGCCTAAGCTAGACATCCTACTCGGAATACGTCGAAATAGTAATTAAATGCTAAGGAAGTAGAAAAAAGTGACTAATGTTTGAATTCCCAATAGTCCTAACTATTGGAGATACGCTTAAAACTTATATTTTGGAGCTCATAGGAACATGAGATCAATGTATAGTTCTAAGTGACTTTAAGCATAACAATCATTATCATAATGATATCTTTAGAATATTGTATGAGGCGTAAAATGACAAAAAGAGTCATTCGCCCTTAAATTGAAATGAAGAGGGCTTAAAAATGGTTAAAGAATCTATTCGAGATACTGTTGATAAGTAAAATGAATCTGTAATAGAAATTAAGTGGCTTATGAAAGATGAATGAATTTGATGGATCAACATCGAGGTTACAGAATATATGAGATAGATATAAAAGAGTGAAGTGTATTAACATAGAAGAGATGTGAATATGCTAAGAAATAATGATATAACCTTACAAAGATGTATTGTCGACTTGTGAAGTGAAAATTTTGAGTAACCAAAATTATATTGAGGAAACAGTTAAGATAGTGTGATATCTAAAGAAATGAGTAGAGGATTGATTGATTTCATTGACTATAGTTAGTTGGAAGAGATTATTTGAGTAGTAAAGTTAAATGGGAAATGGAGGAGTAATTGAGGAAACAATTCCCCTCCCTTCCTGATCAATCAGATAAGAATTTCGAGGAAGAAATTATTAAGGAGAAGAGAAATGTAACATCCTTTTCCCAACTAAGGGTTAAAACCCTAAAATTCGGTACATGTGAGATCAAAGAGAGATTTAGAAAAATATGCATTTCATACTCATGCATAACGTCAGTATACATATATGTGAATTTGATTATTGCACATATTAAAATAATTGTTCATGCACTCAATTGACATTTTGAGGTATAAAATGACTATTTTAATGTGAATATGATGCGAATTATGGATTTTTGTTCTTAAAAATTGAGTGGAAATGTATAAGTAGTGAATTAGAATTTTGGTGAAAATTTGGAAATTTTCTAGAATTTAAGGATATTTTGGACTAGGAAAATGTCAAGTAGCAGAATAATTCATGAATAGTAGTAGAAATAAGGGTAAAATGGCAATGAAAATTTTTATAAATGACATTGGGATTTAATGACATATATCATTGAAAATTGGGAGACAACTGAAGTATAAATTGGAGACAAAATGGACTAGTTATTAAAGTGGACCAAATGGAACCATGAGGAGGTGACAAGTGGCAAGTGATATGTGTCACTTGCCTTGCCACATCTCACCCATGTTTTTTTTCATCTTGCAAGTCCATCCTTAACTTTGTCTTTCATATGGACAACACACGTTTTCCCCTCTCTCTCTTTACATTTGTTCTTCATCTTCTTCATTTCTTCTTCATCTCTATAACACTCTCCTCTTCCAAGAATTAGTGTTGAACCTTGCTCTTATCCTTCACTTGCTACTTCCATTTTTGGTTATCTTCATCATCTTCCCACTAAAAAACCTAACCTACTCCACCTCCATTTGTGATGATCACATATGCTGGAGAGCGAGGGTTTCATGGTGATTGAAAAAGCTATGGGTAAATTAAGTAAGTATAAGCATCACTCTTCTTGAATTAATGAATGAAACATGTTTTGATGATAGTTAAGAGTTAAATGTTCATAAATTGAGGATAGGTTTATGATGAAACGTGGATGAGAAATGGGGATAGATTCATGTCTTGCTTTTATGTTTTTAATGGATAATAGATTAGGGAATGACATAATGTTGGATTGAGTGAGTGAATGGTGTTAAAAGTGTGCTGGAGAAATATTAGCTGTGACTTTTTCCACTAAATATGCTTCTGGATTTTAGCCATAACTTATTCTGTAGTTATCCAAATGAGATGGTTTGAAATTTGGATTAAATTAGAGATATATGGATACATTTTGTATGAAGACATTGAATTCAAATTCTGTCATTAAGAGTTTTGATTTTTGACTTGAAGTTAAGTATTGGGTATAGGAAAAAGTGCAAAAAAACCGGATACATAATGGGTTCTTGTTCTGTTTTCTTGATGAATTAATGTGAGTTTATTTGGGTATTTTTGCGATGAAATAAAATGAGTCTAGAGCTAAAGAAAGGGACTAAGGTGTTATCTTGAAATGTGAAGGATCAATGTGATAGTTAGAAGTGAAATGAAAGTGAAAATGAAGTTAAATATGTGCAGGAAATTAATGATGAATGCATATATATGTGTATGTTCTATTATTAGTATTTATGATCAATCATGGGCTATAATTTGTTTATTGATGATATTGAGTTGAAATGGAGTTAGAATAATGGATAAATGATGAGTAACTGAACTAGAAGTGATAGATCAAGCATATCATATTGAATGTAACAAGTAAAGAGTTAGAAATCTAGAAAACAAGTTGCAAGTGGACATACTTTAGTGCAAGAGGCATAACTTTTTCTGCAGAACTCGGATTGAGGCCATTTAGGTATGGTTTTAAAGAGAACTTCGAGATATTCAATTATGTTAAGACCTCGAGAAGCGATTTTAATGTCTTAAGCATCAAATTTTCAAGTTTCTATAAGTGACCTGTAAAGGTTTGTTTAACGGACATGGATGTCCGCCTAACAGACATTCATACGTCAAGTGACCCTAATTGAGGCTTAAATTGGTCTTAAATTGAACCCAGAATGATCCTTGGTTTATGTTACTAACGTATGTTATGTTTGACATGAAAATGAAGGTTATAACATAGAGAATGAAGGGATGACATCAAAGGATCCAAGGCATGAGTATAATGGGAATGAAGATGTTCATTTGATTGTAGCTATGATTCAAAGAAGTTGAGTAATATGTATTAAGTGATTAATTGTGAATGAGAATTAGATATTATGAGATCATATGAGGTTAGAAAAGAGATGAAGAGAAATTAAGTTATGATATAGAGTAACCAAGTGTTCTTAAGGTGTAAGCTTATGAATAAGTTAGACACATATAAAGGGTAAAGATTGAATGGAGAATTTAGAGTGATTATACGAAAATGAAGTGTAAATCTAAGTTCAATTAGATAAATATGCATCATGAAATGAGAATAAGTATAAGATTTAAATATAGAAAATATACCCATGATTGTCATTGAGCATGCATTATACGTTACACATATACATATGTGTAAAACTAAATGTTTATATGATTGAGCAATTAATAATGTGTGTGCAATATGTGTTTTGCATAATGATGATATCGGATAGAACGCCTCCATCTAGACGTTTTTAGATCGTGGAAGCTAATGCTAATCTGGAGCGTACTGTGAGTCGACCTAGATGGTGTCATTTCATTTTTTGTTCTGTTTTGAATTTTTTGCATTGATTGACTACTGAATGATCATATGAATGTGATTTGGTTGTGTTGATTTCGAATAATGACGGTTTGATGATTGTGATTTATGAATGAGATATTGAAGTACTCATTGAATGTGAATTGGATAAATGTTTTCTCAACTTAAATGTTGAATGTCAGACTAAGGTCTGATGACAATGTGAATGAGAATGTGACATGATTGTGTGATATTGAGCACTTTCAGTTGAATAAATATATATGATGCATTTCATTACATGAATGCATGAAACATAAAGGTAGTTATGACCAAAGTAGCCACTGAAAAAGAACTTAATATCCAGAATGTGAAAAAGAGCTTAAAGCTCAGAAAGTGTATACGAGCCAAAGGCTCACTATGTAAAATGAGCCCGGTATCTCCAACAGATACAGGACAGTTATTAATCATCTCGGTATCCACAATGGATATAGGACAGTAGTAGGCACTCGGTCACAACAAAGTAATAAAACAAAAAGTGAGGCTCATAAGTATTGCATATGCATAAGATATGTATGATTTAAATTGTTTGAATGATTTCTGAATGTAATAAGTTTTTGAATGATTGAGTGAGCCATTGAGGAAGGTCACTCACTAAGTTCGCAAATCTCACCCAAAATTTGCAATATTTTTTAGGCTCAGAAGAGTTACCCCGTTTGACAAACGGGAGTATAGCCACTGCATTCAAGTAAGAGGTAGAGGTCAGGATCAGTTTGTGTCTGCATAGAATTTTCCAATAATTTTTGTATTAAGGAATGTATTCTAAAATTATTGTACAATGTGTATGTGATTGTATTTATATTGTAATGACATTATGATTGTGAGTGTTTTGTATCTGAAACGGGCCCTAGTGATTAATGAAATTCTGTCGATCTGAAAAAAAATGTTGGTAACACTTGTAAATGAAGAATGTTTAAGTACTAAAGTGGGCCCAATTTGATAATTGATTTCTGCATACATGTGCATTGTTTTGAAAAAAATTTGTAACGAGATTTTACTAACCAAGTGTGCTAGCATGCCACCCTCGCGGGGCAAATTCTAGGACATCGCTGAGGATGTTGGGTACGTGTCTAGCAAGAGTGAGGTGTTACGTAACTGGTGAATTTGCAAGCCTATGGTAGTGCAAGCTGTTAAAGGAAGATTTCAGAGAAACACTTTAACCTTAAACACTCGACTATAAGAGAGAAATCTACGAGAAGAATTCATCTTAAGTTATATTTGCCTTTAAACAAAGATGTCTTATTTTGACTTTGTTTATTTGTATCAGTGAAAAGTTATATTGCAACCTAAGTTTTGCTAGCCCAAGTTAATCGATTGTGTGCACTTAACCTTATGAAAGACGAATTGATAAGGTGTAGTGGTTTGGTATGTTTGCTCGAGGGAGAACAAAGGTTTGGTGTGGGGGAATTTGTTAAGTTGTCATTTTATGTTTACTTTATATATAAATCTCTTTAATGTGATGAAATTATTATTAAAAATTGATGGAATTGTTTCTTAGTTGTTCTTAGATGATTTTCAACCCTTAAGAGATGAAATTGAATGAAAAAGATGTAAGGAAGGAAAAGATAATTCAAAATTCCAGACTGGCAGAAAAATCAATGACTAAGCATGGGTACGTGTAAGGACAAAGAATGCCTACAGAATATGTTTTTAAATGCAGATTTGATTCACCTAAGATTTTCATAATCTTGATAATCAGATTGCTACCTTATTGATTGGGATCTACATCCTTAATAGGGGGCAAAGATTACTAGCTGGAGATCACGAAAAAAGGAGGAGATCAAGAGCATAAAAGAAGATATTTTGTTACTGTTTATGTAAGATATAACATTAGGAGTAGTTTACATTTCTTGAGCCTTCTTGTTGGGCCCCAATCCTTCTTTATTGATGTTATTAATTATAAATTAAGTTGATTGTATGTTTTGTTGCATAGTTTGAATAAATTGAAGGTATTATGGATAATTGAGGTTTATTGAGATTAGTATGGAATAAGTGTAGTTGAAAGAGTAGAAAT
>JAOSBK010000204.1:28212008-28224440 GCA_027568895.1 Erythroxylum shatona | reverse complement strand
GGCCTATTAGCTCAGTTGGTTAGAGCGTCGTGCTAATAACGCGAAGGTCGCAGGTTCGAGACCTGCATGGGCCAATGTTATGCTAGTTTTTAAAATATTGAATGACTTATTATCATCCATTCTGACTGAAAGTATCTTTATCCCTCACAAGAAACTTGCCAAGTGGCAAAGTCCATACCAATGGCATTACCCACAATCAACCAATGAGAGAAAGCCTTATCCTATACCTTATCTTACTCAGTCACAAGCCACCAACTTGATTCTCCTCGCTAAAGTTTAAACGCCACGTTCCTTTGTAGTGACGATACACTTATATGCAGTTTTCATTTTTCTGGCAAGCAAAAAGTTAGAACAAGTGTGTAAGAAATCATGGCTGCCTCACTACAAGCTGCAGCTACCTTCATGCAACCTGCCAAGGTTGGTGTTCCTCCTAGGTCTGCCCTTCAGCTCAAGCTTTCTCAGTCTATTTCTAAGGCTTTTGGCTTGGAGCCTGCTAGTGCTAGGTTCACTTGCTCTTTGCAATCTGATCTAAAGGACTGGGCTCAGAAGTGTGTGGATGTTAGTAAGATAGCTGGTTTTGCTCTTGCTACTTCAGCCCTTGTTGTCTCGGTATGGGTTTCTTCTGTTTTTTAACTTCAAACTCATCAATAATTTTATTTATCAAAATGAATGTGATTTGATAAAATGTTTACGGGTTATGCTTGAAAGTGGCAAGAAGCGAATAGAGACTCTATACTGTCAATTTAGCAAAATACTGATTGATGCAGTGATCCTCAGTTTTAGAGGCCCTAATGTTTTGCATGTAATATTTGATGTGTTAAAGAGTGAACTTGGTCATTGTAACGACAAACCTATTCTATTTCTACGTGCTTGTGATAGACATCGCCATGAGAAAAGTTAGATTACTTGGTTAAATCAGGACAACCAAATTAGGGTAAGGCCATTGTTTGAGAATTCTGATTTGCTGCAGAACTTCTACGCTTGGTAAAATCACAATGACCTGACAATTTTCAATTGGTAAAATCATAATGACTTGACACTTTTCAGGGAGCAAGTGCTGAAGGCATCCCAAAGAGGCTGACCTATGACGAGATTCAGAGCAAGACATACATGGAAGTTAAGGGAACTGGAACTGCAAATCAGTGCCCTTCCATTGATGGCGGTGTGGACTCATTTGCCTTTAAACCTGGTAAATATGAGGCAAAGAAACTCTGCCTGGAGCCAACTTCGTTCACTGTCAAGGCTGAAGGTATTAACAAGAACTCTCCACCTGAATTCCAGAACACCAAGCTCATGACTCGCTTGACCTATACCCTTGACGAAATCGAAGGACCATTTGAAGTCTCTCCTGATGGCACAATCAAGTTTGTAGAGAAAGACGGGATTGACTATGCTGCTGTTACCGTTCAGCTACCTGGTGGCGAGCGTGTGCCATTCCTCTTCACCATTAAACAGCTGGTAGCAACAGGAAAACCCGACGGCTTTGGAGGAGATTTTCTTGTACCATCCTACCGAGGATCATCATTCTTGGACCCAAAGGGAAGAGGTGGGTCATCTGGATACGACAGTGCAGTGGCATTGCCGGCTGGAGGCAGGGGAGATGAGGAGGAGCTAACCAAGGAGAACATCAAGAATGCTTCGTCATCAACTGGGAAAATTACGCTTAGAGTCACCAAAAGCAAGCCTGAGACCGGAGAGGTGATCGGAGTGTTTGAGAGTGTTCAGCCATCTGATACTGATTTGGGTGCAAAGGCCCCGAAAGATGTGAAGATCCAGGGTATCTGGTACGCTCAGCTTGAGTCATAGGTGGCTTAATTCTTGTATGAAACAGTATATCTACTTTGGCTCAGTTTTTGCTAAATGTTGAATCTGGAATGACATCTAAATCCATTGACATGGGATTTCCAAGCTTAGACATCGTCCACGTCTCTTGGAAGTTGGAATATTTAACGTACCTTGCAATGAAACTGGTGATCCAACTAGTTCTTCAACAGGTTTGATCAAAATAATTGTGTCTTAGTAGTTCTAATTAATGAAGTTGGTAACCAAGCGGATCATCTTGCTTAAACCTCACGACATTGGAACTTCCATCCTCTACAGATTTCACATTAATCAAATATTTTGATGTTAAGAGGTAGAATTTTATGTAAAAACACTGGATTCCATATTTTTGCAACTCGAAATTTCTTGTAAACATGTTTAAAGAGCTGATCATTTACAAGGAAAAGAGACCAATTAGGTGATAATATTTTTTATTATTTATATCATTAATGACTATTATACTCATTAATCATTAACGATAATTTTTTTTGATACAATACGTATCTTAAAAACAATTTAAAAACTCGACACTGGGGCCGTTCACGTTCATCCCAAAAAAAAATGAAAAGGACGTCGGAGCCACATCTCATCAATCCTGTGCATGTGAATTAATTGATATGTGCACGAATTGATCCGAATCAATTGTTGAATAGAAAGGAATTGATGGTTCATGACAACAACTACGAGGTTCTGCCAATCGAACTTTGCTGGACAAAAAGGAAAAGGCAAATCAAGATTCAAAGACATTTGGCTACTCATTTGTTTCTTTCCTTTGGACCATTGCACAAATTCTGTTATTTGGCTGTCAAAATCCAGACGAGAACCAGCAGGTTTCACTAATTAACATTTGCAAATCTCAGGGTTCCATCTGTTGGTTTATGTCGAAGAAACAAAAACAACTCAATTGCTATTTCTTGTACTAGTTTAAGAAGAATGTCATCATCGGTAGAAGTTGCAAAAGAAGCTTTAGGATACTGTAACATAATATCTTCATGATTTCATTCAAGGGTTGACTATTTTCAATTCCTAATTTTGGTCTTCTCCTTGTGATCATCATGATTTTGAAATTTTAATTTAGATTCAGATGAAGTTAGAATTAATTTACATGCATCTCAATTAATTTATTTCCTTGTCATTTAATGAAATTGTATCCTTCTTCAGAACCAACACCATACAACAACTCAACTGATCCCTATCTATCTTCTTTTCTTTAAAATCAGATTCATTAGGCCAACTACACCGCATTAATATCATTAAAAATTGCCAACTATTGTATCAATAAGAGACAAAATAAAAATACAATTTGGTCGTTTTATTATTCCAGTCAACGTTCATAAAAGAACAAAAGAAAAGAAATATCCAACCTTCCGATTTCAAGTTTGATTATTGGAATACATATCATGTTAAACATAAATGTGATGCCGGGCAGCACTAATGACACTTTGCGACTCTTCATTGATACATTAACGTCTCACCCAAAGTCTCTGGGCTGAAACCGCCACTTGGCTCATAAGCACCAACCCCCCACCAATCCTCGTTTTCGTATGCGCAGTTTGAAGAACTCGAAGAGAACCAAACCCGCAGTCGAAGATCGAAAAGGAAGATTCTTTACATGAGTTATTGGCGTTACCATTACGTTCTTTTCGCTTTTCTTGTCTCTTACAATTCCCTTCCAGCTTTCACCAGAAAAGCTCTGTTATAATTTGTTATCCGCTTTTCTTCTATTACGTGAATATAGCCAAGTGATAAATCATTAAAGTGGGTGTCTTTATTTCTTCCTTTGTTGATTTCGACTCGTTTTGCGGTTTTGTCTAAGTGGGGTTTGATATGAAGTTTTGGACATGAAGAGGTTGAGTTATGGAAGAACAGGTCCCTGGTGCAATGGGGACAAGTGCCAGTTTGGCTCTCCGCTTGGGTCAGACCATTTTCTCCACCGCTTCTCTTCTCTTCATGTGCATGGGTGTCGAATTCTATAGCTATACTGCTTTCTGGTAATATTATTTTATACATATCCTTCTTGTAGAATTTGATCGACTCTGATAGATCCTTCGTGTCTTCTAATTATTATAACAGACCCTTTGTACAGAGTTGGAGATTCTATTCTTGTTCTCGCAATCCTAGGTCATAGTGTCCTTGTCTTGTCAAGATCTGTTCTTTGTCTCTGTATTTCTTTCCTTTTACTCGTTCATTAAGTGCTAAGATTGAAGGAAGTAGGATCATGATGATGATATTGAATCAGGAATTTCATGATTTGGATCATGAGAAAGTCCTGGCTGTGAGAAATGAAAAAACCAGCCTGACGGCTGTTTTTGCAGGAGAAAAGATGATTTATACATATTGAAGCTGTCACTTTGAGGCTTAATTGTTGGAGTCCCTTTTGATTACATACAACAGGGGTTTGGAAGCAAGAAAGCTGATGCTATTCTCATCAGTTCTGAGAATATCTAGGACACTGCTCTGAAATGCTTCTGAATTTGAGTGGATACAGTTTACCTATCGGGGCCTTGGTCATTGGACTCGTCTGCATACATTAAAAAAAAAAACTGTTTCGCCGAAATCTGAAACAGGCTGATACTTGAGTTTGCAGAAAGTTATGTTTTTTGGCAAATTTGGTTCTCTGTTCTACTTTTCTGGAGAAATTTGCAAGGAATAAGCTGTCATTTTCTATTTTCTTTAAATTATGTGTACGCAGATGAGCATAGCCCTGACGAAGATTCCTTCTTTTTTGGTTGGCTCATTATTGCTTTATGATTCTCTGCAGCTTCTTGGTAACAGTCATGGGTTTGGTTATTCCTTGGAGCGTGACTTTGGTGCTCGTAGACGCTTATTCTGTGTTTGTTAAATGTTTACCTCATCAACCGAGAATCTTGTTGGCTATCACCCTTGGAGATTGGGTAGGTAACATCCTGCCCATTGAGCATCTATTTCCTGAGGATAGGAGTTTCTTTTATTCATTGGAATGATCATTTTGACTACTAAAAGTACCTTCTTTTTCTGAATTATGTTCGGCAGGTTCTGTCATTTTTATCATTAGCAGCTGCTTCGTCAACAGCTAGTGTCACTGACCTCCTCCTGGATGTGGGTTCTACATTTTGCCCTGCAAAGTTATGCAGTAGATATCAGTTATCTGCCGCGATGGCCTTCTTGTCTTGGTTTCTGTCATTTGCTTCAGCACTCTTCAACCTATGGCTTTTCCCTTCTCTATAACCTCCAATCCTTATATCAGATGGGCAAGTCCTGACGAAGTCTTGTTGCTCCAAAAAGAAAAATCTAGCATAGTGTACAGCTTTAGCATTTGCATATTTACACCCAAATATCTAATGACAAAAGGTGATGTGTAGCCTTCTATTTCTTCTGAAATCACAGAAAACAATAATGGAATATTCCTAAGAAAGTGTAAACATAGATTACCATTATTTTATTCTCTGCCGACACCTTTGACACACACCGACTATTATGAGTTAATTAACACAGGAAGAGAATTTTGGCAAGAATGTCATTTGTGGGTCCTGATTGTCTGGACGGATTTTTTCCTTCTGGGATCTAAAGTCTGTTGAAATCACTTTTTTCCAAGCCCTGATTGCTTAAAGCCATTTTTACACCCACAAATGTCACCACTTTACTCCAACCGCACAGAATATTGGTGGGGCTAGAGACCGATGGACCTCTCTTAGTGACTGACCATCTTCGCACCCTAATGATTCAAGAAAAATATTGAGATGAGAGTACACCAATTTAATCACCAAATTTGAGTAAAAGCTCAAAACTTTACCAGCCATACGTTATCTATAGCAATTGTCAATGGCCTTTGAAGGACCAGGGCCATCATTTTTCGATGGGAATTGAGGATCTAAATCAAACAATAAACGAAAAAACACTTTGAATAGACACTACCCAATATAGAAGGCCCAGAGTCCTATCATGGATCGACCTTGATAAGATTCCCAACTCCCACGTTTGTCCCTTCCAAATATTTGAACAATGCTTTTTAGACTCCTAAGTTCAAATTGTAGGATCGTGCGAGTGTTGACAACCTCTGACCAATGCTTGACATGCAGATCGACATGAAAAAGGCATCTTAACGAGGAAATAATGCGAAGTCTTATAAATTAGCAAGCAAAACTCGAGAAACTGACGAAGTAGGCAAGAGATGTGAGAAGTATCGACAAAGATCTCGAGAGTAGGCGAGATTCGATACACGTGGGCACACGCAGGTGCGCATTGACAAAAATCTTCAACGAGACGTGAGATTTGGATGAGAGGCCTCGAGGAGTTGGTGGACTAAGTCATGTGAGACCCGAGGGTGTGCGAGAATATACAAAGTCGTGCGAGACCCTGCGAGGAAGGCATGCGAACGTAATAAGGCGCATAAGCACTTGACTTCGGCGAAGCAGGTCGAAGGTATGTAAAGTATGCAAAGTTTTATACTAACTCGGATTGTGACTTGTACTTAATCATAGACTGATCATGAAAGATGGCTTATCCATGGACATACATTGATGGACCTATGGGCAGTTAGGCTTTGGTGACTTAGAAAACACATCAACAGTGACATGGCAACTGTAGATGATATGGCACATAATGACATGGCAAGATCAACTTGAAGATCACATTGGAGATGTATCAAATCTAAGAGATAAAGATCATGTGAGAGAAACATCTGAAGATCGTGGAAGTTTTCAAGGATATGGATGCAATCTTCCAAGTTGGCATGTAATTTTTATTTGATTAGATTATGATATAATGTAGCCAATTAGAAGAGTTCTAAGGGAAAGGGGATGTCTTCCCATTGGTCAGTATAATGCAGTGTAATCTTTAGTTGAAAGGATCAACTAGGATTGTAGAGATCCTTAAAGATCTTAAACTTGATTTCTAAGCAAGAAAAGTCTATAAATAACTCATTAGAGTTAAGGACTAAAGAATTCAATCATTGAGTCATTCATTCATTCATTGAGAAAAGTCACTCAGAGGAGAAAGCTTTGAGAATTGAGAGCTTTTGGGAGAGTTCTCTTATAAGGGCTTCAACTATGGAGCTCACAAGGACTTCGAGGAGAGAGTTCCTTGTAAGTACTTCGAGAAGGAGGTACTTGTATCTTCTGTTAACATTTTGTTAAGAGTTTATATATATATATATATATATATATATATATATCTTGTTATTTTCTTTACTATATTATATACTTGTGTTATTTTGTACGTGAGAGAAACATTTTAAACACTTGTGTAAGTGTGAGGTGTTCGAGGACTAACAAAATTGTTTGGTGACATTCACAAAAAAAGGCTGAATCTTGTTTAAGCAGACCTAAGCGAGATTGCCGCACAAAGGTGAGCATGACTTGTGGTAAAAGTTCAAGTCCAAAGCAGACTTTTGTTTCATTTACTGCCTCAAAAACATCCTTTCTAGGCTCGTGTTCTAGTTCAAGTCCCAAGCCCACCAGACGCTCATTCTTGAGTGGGGACATGTTCTTGAATTAAAATTTGATGCTCAAATCGTATTCAATGGTCTTGTCGGTGAGACTCGCGCTCTCCAAAAGTTGATATATTTCTATGTTCTTACTGATATGGCCATCCTCGAGTATGCAACGACTCGTGTTTGAGCAAATGTTTGAAACAAATATGTACAATAGTGTCATAGAAGTGTTATAGTATTCTAATCAGATTGAACGTATATTACTATATTTTTGGATGTGTTGTAGGCATTCTCCGAATGAGCTCACTCTCCCCTTTTTGTTTAAAGCTTGCACTTGTGAATCAAATATTGGGTTTTTGTTGTTGCTCATGCGCAGGCTGTAAAAGAGGGAATTGGGTTTGTGGTTTGTGTGCAAAGTGAGCTAATAAATGCCTACTTGATTTCTTGAACCTACAGGGAACTGTTTGATTATATCTCCGTCTTTGGTTTCTTGGAATTTGATGATTGGTAGGCATTCTAAAGTGGTTTTTATCGGAGAAGCTTGATTATTGTTTAAAGAAATGTGATAATTAAGTCAGAGAGCATGATATCCTAGGCATCCATGATTAGTGCCTAATCCATAATTACACATAGTAAGTTAATAATATTAAACATCATAAATAATTGATGTTCAATTGATCAATGATACAAGTATATTTTGATCTTATTGAGTTAATTGCAATTAAATTTTCCTACATGAATATTAGAGCTAATTTTCATACTTTAATTTTAATTCAAAATTGAATTTTATCAGTTTTATCCTATCTTCTCTGAGTAATCTTAAGCACAAACTAATGTTAGTGTTATACCAAGTTAAATTTATATCTTGATTGTAATTGTTATCTATTATACTATTTTAAATTGAAATCTTCATTTTGAATATTTTTTGATAAAACAAAATGATGCTTGTGAATAATTTGGCTGAGTATGACTTCACAAAAGGGTTCTCTCTCGCCCAAACAAAGCACATATTCATTTTCACATGTTCACAATGCCATTTTCTAAGGCACATCATAATCACAATCATATGATCTTATGATCTCATGACATGTCATTCTCAGCATATTCATAAAATTGCAATGCATTTTTCAAAAATCACCATAATTCACAATAACAATTTCTTTCGAGCATTTACAAGCAATAATGGAAGTAGTTGTTGTTTTCATTTATTAATTCAAAATATTAATTACCTTGAATAAATATAGGTATAATGATTCCAAAAAGATCTTTTTTACACGCTTTTCTGAGTTTTTGACTTCAATGATATGCTCATCTTATAAGCCCCATTTGAATTTATCATTTAAAAATTTTGAATATTATTTTTTCTTCAATTTGTTTCAAGAAAATGGTTATAATGAGAACTTTGATTTCAATTTAAACTCCAACATAACATAATGATGTGAATTTTATGAAGGTATAATTAGATCAATATTGTATTGTGCTTGGGACGTAAACTAATGTTACATGTTATATTGATGAATAACATGATACAAGGTCTCGTTTAGTATGAGCCAAAGAGTTTCTATGCTATTTCACATCCATATGTGGCCAGATGGATGTGAAAGTGAGGCATGAACATACTTATTCTATCACCTTTATCTATAGTTATACTTAGTATAGTTATATTATTTGATTTCTTAAGAGGTGAAGCGTTATGTTGTTTTAACAAATATATGACTTTAGTAGAGAATCAATAAGATAAAGTAGATAAAGATGTTAAGAGTTTATTAACTATAAGAAGACTTATTTGATCGAGTTAGAAGGTTGTGTGATGAAATCTAAATGGATAGACAATGACTATAAGTCTATCAACAAAAAGCGATTACAAAGAGAGAAATAAAACTCTTCTTGGAATGATTAAGTATATAATGAACACAGGCAAATTTACCTATCACCTATTAGGGTGATGTGTCATTGACTATAAAGTATTACTTGATACGACACCTATTATATCATATCCTAAAACACCATATAAGATATGAATGAGTAAGAAACTTGATTTACTATATCTAATTTCTTAAGAATATGTTTGTTACCTACATTTTTTATCCCTCTTATAAATATAAGAAATTAGGTCATAAAGGGACTCATATTCAAAAGATATTCCAAACATTCTAAAGTATATATGCTCAAAGGTGAACAAGGTAATAAATAAGTAAGTGAATTAGCATAATAGGATATCACATTCTTAGAAAATGATTCTCCAAAGCAAGAAAAAGATAGTAAAAAACTTATATTTATATGAAATATTGAGTCAAAATGATTTTGTAAGCTAAGACCAATTGGATGGTATTCATCTAAGTAGGAGCAATTTAAGAAATGATGAATTAGTTTATGTTTTGCAATCCAACAGTAGTTCTTTATCTCTACTTGATTTAAGTGGGATTAATATAAATAATGAGATTATCGTTTCTCAAAATTTCATTATGCCCTTATTATGAGTGGATTAATCCTCATAAGATGCTTTAAAGTTAAAAGGAATAAACTATATGACAGTTCTATAAGAATATAATGAGTTGATTAATATAAAAAGCTCTACATTGTCTTTTTAAGGATGAATGAATTATAGCAATATAAGAACAATGAACTTTTATAAGTTTGATTTGAGTATACAACTTTGGTAATCTTTTGAAAGTATGGAAAGCCATTAAGAGCAAACCAATTTTCAAATGTTAAGTAAAAGATTGATGGCATTTTTAGAATATGCAAAGCACATCTAGTGGCAAAAGGATACACATAATGGAATATACTAATTATAAGAAGAAATTATCACTTGTTGTAAGGTTTACATCAGTTTGATTGATTTTATCCTTAGTAATTGGAATGGATTTTGATATATATCAAATAGATGTAAAGATTGTGTTCTTAAACTAAGAACTAAAAGAAGGAATCTCTTTGATACAACCATTATGTTTCATTTAGAAGGGTCAAGAGCTTTACAGACTCAAATTGTTAAAAGTTAATTTATGGGCTAAAGTAGTCTTTAAGTAAGTGATATATTAAAGTTTGTATTATAATCATATCCAATAATTTTGGCATGATTGACAAAGACTATTAAGTATATGTTAAAATATCTAATGATAAATGTATAACTTTATCATTCCATTTGGATAATATTTTTGATAGTTAGTGACAATAAGTAGTTTGTCAAGTGAATAAACAAATTAGTTATCAACTAGGTCAAAACAAAAAATATGGATAAGATTGTTTACATCTTTGCGATTAAGATCACTCAAGATTATTTAAAAAGTATATATATGTTGGATAGGGAAAAGAAAGCATGACATATTTGGAGAAATGGTAGATTTCAAAACTTTTAAGAAATCCTATTTGCAACAGAAGCAATATATCCAAATCATCATGCCAATCTATACATGATATGGTATAAGGATAATATTAAACATAAACAAGATAGTGATATTACTGACTCCTTCGCTACAGCTTTAATTCCTTGCTACACTATCCTCTCCTTCTTCTTATATCCAAAACCTTTGCTTTTGAATCCTTTTCTTTGTAAATCTATCCTATCCTTGTTTTTGTATCCTCAACCAATTTGATTTACCTCTTATTCTTCTAGGATGACTTGGTTAACAAAATCTTTTGGTGGGAAAGGAGAAGAAATGTTTGGAGGAGATTTTTTCTAGAAGAAATGAACCAAAAATGAGATTCTTCTCTTGCAAGTTTCGGCTTACTCATGCATGAAAAGAGAGAGAGAGTCAAACCATACAAGAACACTTCTTACACAGTCAATTTTGGTCATGCATGGAATGAAAGAAGAGAATAGCATCCAATGCATCACTTCTTACTTTAATCAATAATAAAATAGGCAATAAATGAGACTCTTCTCATTTATCTTTAAGATGGCTATATGGAAAGACAATTAACCTATATATGACTTACCAATTTCGGTTTTGGAAGAAGGAAGAAGGAAGATGGTCCATCCAATGCACATCTTTCTTCTTTAATCCAACGAATAGTAATAAGTTTTATGCCAACATTAAAAAGATAACCATTAAACCATTTAATCGTAAGTTCATAACTCCATTTAATGATCATAAACCATAATAAAGACCATATTTATTTAGCAATTTAATGTAAAATGTGAAGCTGCACAATCAGTCCATTAAAATCAAAATTGCTACTCCTTTCTTTAAAAAATTTCTTTTAATGTAATTAATCTAATCAATTACATTAAACCAAAGTCTAGCCCATTTCTAAATGAACACTTAGGATTCTAATTAACCATTAATTAGTGCAAGCCCAACATCCAAGTGGGGAATCTTACTAGGCTTTGATAATTCAAGTTCCAATAAGCCTAGAATTAATTTAATCTCATTATAATTAATTCTAGCTTATTAATTAAATGTCATTCCACTAAAGAAAGTTAGTTGAACTCTTGAATTATTAAATATTATAAGAACATATATTTTATGTCCAATTGCAAACACTATTTAGAACATTGTCATAGCCATTCGCACAACAAAGGATAAAATTACCGTTTTTCCCTTGTGTTGGTTTTTCCTTCAAGATCTCCCATTTTACTGTATATAGTGATTAACACACAAGATCTCACCTTAATGTTGAGACTTGATGGGTAGCTAGTTCATAACACTACTGGTGCCAGTTTAATCACCAAATCTCCTTAAAACATATAGAAGTGATGATGTCACTATAAACTCTTTATTTGAGTGAATGTTCCCTAATACGTGTCTCAATTAATAATTCCAACATGTAGACACTGGATTAATACTCTATAAAAATCTATTCCAATCATATCAAGAATTATAATGAAACACATACAAGTTCACCACTCATCAAGATTGTGGTCCATCCTTAAGTTGTATTTTTTAAGATTAAAGTAACGACCCATTTTATTCTTAAAAATATACTTGATTCTAGATTCATTTAATAGTACCATTATCAATAATCAACTACTATCATGATATGAAACTCATCATTCCCTTGAAGTATACTCCTTTACTTACACAGAGATAAATCGCAGCACTACATTCTAAACCACAATCAAGCAACCAACTTGATTATTCAACTGTGAATCCTTCAATTTAGGTTCTAGTAATATGCATATTTCCCATACATCTCTATGTATATGTATATTACTTACAAAAGAATCTTGGTACCTTATGACTAGATATATAATGCTC
>JAOSBK010000204.1:28162486-28173474 GCA_027568895.1 Erythroxylum shatona | reverse complement strand
GTCGTTGGTGTGCATCGCCATCGCCTCCTACTATCTGCTTCCATGCTTGGGTTTCATAAACTCTCTCCGGGTTTTACCATTCAATATTTTACAAGTGGGGGTACAAAAAGCTGGTGATTTTCAAACAAACGCAAGCAGCAAGGGCAAATACAAAAACCAGAACACAAAAACACTGCTAGAAAGTTTCAAGCAACACCAGACACATCCAATAGACGCCATCGCAAACCAAATTTCCAATCAATATACAATCCACAAAGAACATAAAGCCAATAGCCATACTTACTAAAAGTAACATATAGAACTTCTGCAATTTTTTGTAACGATGAAGAAGAAGATGCTATTTTAGTTCTTTAGTTTTTGCTTCGCCTCCTTTGCTGCTTTGCTTCAACTCCTTTGTTGTTAAACTTAACGAAGAACTCATTTGATTCTTTATAAAGAGCCAAAATAACGGTTCTTGATCCTCCCATCTTTTAAATTCGAGGCAGGTATAGATGTAGCTGTATTCTTCTTCCTCACGTCTATATAGCTTTTTTCTTCTCATCATTTAATGTGAAGAGCCTTTCAAAGCTAGTCTTCACGTTATGTTTAGCGTCATCTGTATAGTTTTTTTCTTCTCTCATCATTTAATGTGCAGAGTCTTTTAAAACTATTCTTCACGTAGTGTTTAGCATGGAGCAAAGCACTTGTCTTCACGCTATTAAATATAGTAGCCATCATTTAATGTAGCAAGCCTACTCTCCAAAGCCTAGTATTTACGTGTCTTCCTATTGTTACAAAATTTAACTTACTCTGCTACATGATTTTATTGTATTCACGTAATAAAATCAATAATATAATATAATTATATTATACTTATTACAAATAAGAGTATAATTAAAAAATGTAAACTGGATAATAAAAACAAATATGATTTTGTTTTCATTTTTTATTAGAAATCTTAACTAAATAAGTTTTTATTTTTAGTTTTTATATTATAAATCTCAACTAAACAGGTTTTTGTTTTTTAAGAAAAAAAGCAGAAACTAAAAACGTAAAATAAAAATAAAAAATAACCAAAAAATAGAAATAGAACTAAACGATCTTAAATAATTATGTTACAAAAACTACCATGTGACGGTGAGACATCAAGCAGTATATGATATCTTAGTGGTTTAACTGCTTAAAATGTACCGTAAAAGTAATCCATTTTCCTTTTAAATGCATACATTCCACGATTTGAGAATACAAAACAGAAAAGCAATAGATGCTGTTGTACCAATAAACAAAATTTTATTATTTTCTGCAAAGGTGGATTTTAAATGTGCATAAAGGGTCAGTCACGGTCACGGAGAACAAAAGTTGCAGCAAAGAGAGATACTACAAAGCAGTTTCTATAGACCTTTTTATGAGAAGAACCTTTCTACACCAT
Organism: Erythroxylum shatona; assembly: GCA_027568895.1. Taxonomy (NCBI): domain Eukaryota; kingdom Viridiplantae; phylum Streptophyta; class Magnoliopsida; order Malpighiales; family Erythroxylaceae; genus Erythroxylum; species Erythroxylum shatona. The sequence goes on along the minus strand of JAOSBK010000204.1, from coordinate 28,172,066 downwards.
TCATATCCCAATTGCTCTTGAGACGAGTGAGCGGAAATCAGGGGGAAGTCGCCCCTGAAGCTTCAAGAAAAGGGCCAGTGGTGGGCCGGCTCATCCCTCAATTATGAGTCGAAAACTTTAAAAAAAAAAAGTAATCAAATCTTCCTTTCGGTGCAAGGATTTGACGAATTTTGGGGAATAATGCACTCGCAGATTATTGAGAAAATATTAATAATATTAATTTAATTACAATAAATTAAGATAATAATTTAAATATAGTTAGAAATGTACAAATCAAAGACACGTACACATGTACAACATATTCGCTGCTCCTTAGGACTGCAGTACGCCACAACTACCAATTAAAACCATAAACATAAAACAGGTTTCTTTATACAATAGACAAATCTCAAGAGTTCTCGTCTTTCGCGTTTACCTTATCTGAATGGCATAAGGTGCCTTGAATTAATTCGGAAGATTACATAAATGCAGTTTGCAACAATTTTTAAAATTTTAAGTCCTTTAATAATAATTTATTTTAATTCCTGAAATTAATATATATGTGGTTTTAATAATTAAAAATTTAAAATAAACGTCATTAAATTCTTTTTTTTCTTCGATTCTATGCAATTTATTTGTTAAAAGAAGGATTTAAAAGAATAAAAAATTGATTGAAACATGGAAAAATTGGTCTTCCCAACAAGTCAACGCTAAAAATGCGAACGAATACTTTGAATTGGGGACCTCCACATCCTACTTTTATTGTTGCATGTCGGATTCTGTTGGGCAGTTTTTGTCTTCCACGCGTAATTTCCTGTTCTCGACAGCGAAGCTTCGTTAAACACACTCTAATGCCCACGTTTATGTTGCATTTTTATTTCATTATTCTCCAAAATGCCCTTTTTGTTTTCTAATAATGGTGGTGAAAACCAAGGAAATTAAATGATGGTTTAAGATTAAAATCTTGAATAGTTATTAAATAACCATAAATTTTATAATTAAACGATGGTTTAAGATTTAAAATCTCGAATAGTTATTAGATAAATATAAACTTGAAATTTAGTTGAAAAATAAAATGATTTATTTTAATTTTTAAAAATTAATTAATTTATAAAAAATTATTCGATTAATTAATAAATTAAATTTCTAATAATAAAAATTATTAAATTACATTGAATTAAAAAATAAAAATTAAATTAAAAAGTTAATCAAAAGTGACTACAAACAGTTTAGTTTTTGAAAAATTCATTTTAAATCTGACTGTCTTTATCCTGCCCTTCAATGCCCCTCCCTCAATTTAGCTCGTAGCCTCGTACCGTGCAATGACACAAGTCGTGACATCATATCAAAACACCAAATCTTATTTTAATCTTAGCCCTAGGAATTGAAATCATACTCCTACAAACATTATGGACAGATTCCGAATGAGCCCAACGTCAATTCAGGTGATATAAATCTAAATCTGAAACTATTCGATCTGATATAATAACATAGTTTCATAATAAAACACTGATAATGTATCTTTGATATAAAATATTATTTATATTTTAATTTTTATAATTTTTCTTTTAAAAATTATTTATTTTAATTACTATATTCTAAATTATTGTGCGATTTACTGTTAAACATATAATTAGTCTGGCTTAATTTTAACAAAAATTAATAATTTTGTAATATTATTATATTAGAAGGTGCTTTAATTAATTTTAAACAATAAAAGTATTTTTAAATGAATAAATCACATAAAAATTTTATATCTTTTAACCTAAATTTAATAATATTTATTACACTAAATCAATAGTGAAATTTAAATAAAATGATATGCTCTTATATTATGAGAGATTAAGACTCTTGTTATAGCCTTTTATCTATTACGAATCTCTATATTTTCAGAGTTTAGGATGAATTAATTAAACCGCAAAGTGATTCTAGAATATCATAATCATTGCATTGAATCCTGTAGTAACTTTGGTTTAAGTCTCTTTATGATAGGTTTGGATCTACAACACCCTGTCTAACGGATTACTAACAAATGTTAAAATCATCAGATGACAAGGTGTACATTAAAATCATCGCAAGCAACATTTCTCTAAACACCTGCATTATCAGGTGTTCCACTCCTCTACATTATCATTTTACCATACTGTCCCATAGAGAGCACAGTATATTACTAGAAAATTTCGATCTCGCCGAAACAGAATAATCATTTTCTTTTCAATTTACGTTGGCTTTAATCGATAAATAAATTCTGATTTAAATAATATTTATAATTTCAGTGAATTTAAGTTCACTTTCGATGGTTCGACCTTTACCACTCATTTCTTCATCGTAGGCATTAGACACAGCTGGAAAATGGTCTCAGTCCCGAGCTGTCTAAATAAAATCAAATCGAGAGGGTTTAGTTTACTAATAAAAGAACTCAACACTCCAAGCTGTCTCCAGCAACTTACAGCCTGGCAACTCCTGGCCCTACTGATCGATGTTGCATCATAGTACCTTCCTCTTTCTCCCCCTTTCAGAACATGACAATATCAGCAATAAAGGTACAACTTGCGAGGCAAGTTAAATGTCCTATAAATCCCATCCTCTCAAGTCTCGGTGCTCCCCAACCCATTGTGTTTCGCTCTTTTCGGACTGCGAGTCAAAAGTTCCAAAGCTTTTTCCGTTTTGGATCAAGAACAACGTAATTAAAACACCATTCCCCAGATGGGTATTTGCAGTTCTTGTGAATCTGCTCACGTAGCAACAGCTAAGCTGATTCTACAAGACGGCAGGTTACAAGAATTCTGCTACCCTGTTAAGGTTTCCTATCTTCTACAGAAGAACCCGACGCACTTTATATGCAAGGCAGACGAGATGGAATTCGATGACTTCGTATCCGCCGTTAACGAAGATGAAAAGCTCCAACCGGGTCAGCTTTATTTTACCTTGCCGTTGAGCAAATTGAAACATCCTTTGCAAGCGGAGGAAATGGCTGCATTGGCCGTGAAAGCGAGCTCGGCGTTAATGAAAGGTAGCTGTGGTGGTGGTGATAAATGTGGATGTCGCCGGAAGTCGGTTTCACAGTTGGTTTTTTCTGAAGAAAAAAGTGGGAAGTCACGACGGAGGGTGGCAGCGATCGGTGCCGGTAGTTTGGGTAATGGTGGTGGATCGCGAGGCAATGGCGGTGGTGATAGAAGAAAGTTTACGGCAATGTTAAGTGCAATACCAGAGTAAGGGCAAATTGGGAAATGACAACAGTGAGGACATGACTGTAAATATGAGATTAAACATTGCCTTTCTTTGGTAGGCTTGGTGTTTAGTGGGCTATGCTGTAGTTAGCTTTAGCTGGTTGGTACAGAGACCTTGGACTCTCACACATTTAAGGGTTGTATGACAATTTTACCCTGGATGAGTTGATGACTTCATAAATTAATAATCCATTTTTTGATTTATCATAGTTTTTATTTGGGGTGGGCGGGTCCCGTTTCTCATGCACAGATACACTTTCCTTTTTTTTTTCCAGAATATACTCATTATTAATTAATTAAATTTCTTCCTATACGTCTTATGAAATTTTTGAAAAGGCTGAAGTAAATAATTCTGTAAACTTTTTGTCTCACACATGCTAAAAGAGAGTCGAGAGTTTTTATTTATGGGATCGAACTACGAAAATAACCTCGAAAATATTGCGTAAACCCTTGGTTTATCTTAAAAGTTTAAGAAGTTAAAAATGTAGATCTCCCACGTGATGCATATAAATAAGTGCAGCAAGGTGCAATTTATTTAATTGCTCGATTATTATATATAAAATCTAAATTGGCCACAACTCAGCTATGACCTACCAAAGTCTTGACGTATCAATCTCGTGACGATGCCCAACTGGGAGATTCCACAGCATGGCACGCTTATTTATTTACCATTGTATGTCTATGGGAAACAATATAGTGGGATAGGGATAGTTTAATCCGTGGACAAAACTCACTTAAGATTCTCTTAATTCGAAAAATTGTAAATTTGAGTGATAATAATTATAATTCACTTGTACTAAATTATGAATTAAATTTATTATTTAATTTTAAAATGTTAATTTATCAAATGATTACTTAAAATAAGTGATTCAAAATTTATTATATAAATTTACTAATTTATCTAGTATGCAAAAAAAAAACTATAAAATCCACCGTAATACTTGTTGATTCGTCGTATTTATCCCATTAAGGGGTCCAGCAATCATCAACAGCAACGTGGTGGTCCTGTAAACCTCATCACGGGCATCGGGTCTACCTCTATATCCCGTTGGATTAAACGAAAGTTGACACCAAAACAATAGATGTTGTTTTGGACGATGATTGCGTCTAATATCCAATAGGAAAACATCAAATTAGCCAATGAATCATATATAGTTTAATAATGACATTTTAGCCTTACCTCTGCTTTTAAAAAGTTGTCTCGTCTCTTTGTTAGATTTTATTATTGAGCATACAACGTTGTCTAGTGTTAGCTCCGTCAAGTTCTTCATGTAGTGTTCCTGATTGGTGTTCTGTTCTTATCTTGAAGAATCTTTGAAAAGTAGAAATTCCAATCAGGTCAAAGTTGAATTTCCCCTAATATCAACCTCCTCCAGGTAGAGTTCCCTCAGTTCTTGTATTTCGAGAGCTAGTAAAGGTAGTAACTAGGAATAAGTAGGCTATCTCAAAAACTAATTAAGCAAACGAAAAGAATACAATTATCTAAAAGCATTTTACTCACTTCATTTGAACCGTTAAAATATTGATCTATATATATCCATCATCTATTGAATGTTAAAATATTTTTATTTTTTTATTTGGTTATTTAGAAATAGTCTATTTACTAATTAAGAGGTTTTTATTGAGCGTCATTGTTATCGGTATAAAAGTACTTGTGCTTGATCTAAAGATGTTTAATATACAATGGCGGTACTATACAAACCAATAATTAAACTTATATTGTCAAAAAGAATTGAGAGCTCAAATCTAAGACAAGCATATGAACGATGGGCGTTTGGTGCAATTGAAAGTCGCAAATGCTGTAGGCCAGGCTAATGATCCACTGTGAGGCCTCACTTGCCTTAGATTCCCAACTACTTTTACTTCCGTTGCAAGTGGGTCTCTAGTTCCCAAGAAGGGAAAATTGACTCTTGCAAGTTGAAATCCAATCTTACTATTTCACATGTTAAGCTAGCTAGTTAGCTAGTGCCTACACTTGGTTGAGTTGGATTACCCATTGACCTTGTAATTGGACTCCAAATTTGGATCCAGCTGTAACTCACCAGGTAAACAAAGCCATATAGAGGTTTTTCGAATTCCATAACTAGTTACCAGTTGATGATGCTTTCATATTTATTGATTGGTATTGGTATTGCTGATTACGCCCCTAGTTCATTTAACATAAAATCTTTAGCTTCAAATAGATACTCCCTTCTATCTAAAATAAGTGTTATTTTAGAGAGATTTTAATTATTTAAAATAACTGTCGTTCACGATTTTTCATGCATGTTTATAATTTTATTTCCAAATTTATCATTTAATTTCTCTCACATCCTAATTATACAGATTACATTTTAAAGACAATTCAACATACAATTAATAAGGGTATATCAAACATTTCACTGACTTTTTTAATAAGTGTGCATATATTTAAAACGACACTTATTTTGAATAGGAGGGGATATTAGTTAAGGTACCATTTAATCTCTTTTATTTATGCTCATTAGACCTATATTTTATAATAAGTTCATTATATTTCAAAAGATCATTTTAATAAATTTAACATCAATTTGAAGCTTTCTAGAACATAAAGTACTTCCACTATTAACTCTTTTTGTATATTTTGGTAATCCTAGTTACTAGCTCATGCTATTCCTTATAATTTTAGGGTAATAAATTGAGAATGGGTGGGAAATGGTCAATTAAGGCACGTTTTAATTACTTGAGTAATTGAATGTTTTGCATGATTCATTTCTAACATTCTTACCTACTCATAGAAGAGTGGATATCTAGTGATTGTCATCACCTGGCTGAACCCACCTTCTTCAATTATCAGCTCTTGGGTTCGTCCTATTGTGTATGCAAATCCTTATTATTTTTTTGGTCCATTCTTACTTTATATTAAGTAAAAGGGTGACAAAGTTGTCTCCAAGCTAAACGAAAAGGAGATTAAGAAAATAGAAGCATATTATTACTTTATATAAACAAAAGGGTGACAAAGTTGCCACCAAACTAAACAAAAAGGAGATTAAGAAAAGCCAATAGAAACATAATCTAAAAATCTTTAAAAAGTTGAAGAGGTATTATTACCGATAGCAGGCCAGTTTTTTTTTTTTTAATTTCCTTAGCATAATCTTTCCCCTTTTTTTTAATTGTATTACCTATCAATAGTCAATTTAAATTACTCCAGAGCTTAGCAACCAAGGTCCTAATTTGACCTTTTAGCTTGTCATGACAAGAGCCTTTTAGCCGAGGTTCTAAAAATACAATTATACATTTATATTGCAATAGATGCTTCAAATTAGTTATATATAATATTTGGAGGCCAGTTAATCAGCATTAATTCGTCATAAAATTTACTAAAAATTAAATAAAAGTAAAGAATTTGAGCTATGATTGAAAGATATTCTCTTTACTTATTTAAGAATTTGAAGTTTAATTAAAAAAATATTAAATAAAAATTAACTGATTTATTTTAATTTATAAGATCTTATTAATTTATAAAAATTGACCGATTAATTAATAAATTAATCAATTTTTAATAATAAGAGTTATTAAAATAAATTGAATAAAAAAATTGAAAAGTTTAAAATTTTACAACTGTATTAACCGAACTAGTTGAATTTTTTAATCATTAGTTATACATGTATATTTTAGACGAGCCATTATCTTCCAAATAGATCTTCCATATTAACTAAAAAACTCATAATCACTATTTTAAATATATTAATTAATTTTCGTAATCATTATATAATAGTTATGTATACATACATTATTTAGCAAGGTACTCAAATCCAAACTAAGAGTCGAAGGACGATCTATAAAAATAAGTTAAAATTTTCCATCAGAAATTGAATTTTGATTAAGCAACATTACCAGTGCTCCAATTACCGAAGAAAGAAAGATTAGTTTGAGGCCAACATTAGCGCCACTACTTCTGGAAACTGTTTTGACTGCACCAAAACAATTTTTTAGTACGAATGTGTACATTTTAATTTTTTGTAAATATTAATTACCCTAAAATAAACGTAGGAGTAGGACCAGCTCCAAGACATAAAAACCTTGCTTCACCGTACTAGTGTTGTAACGTGTCCATTACTACAAAGTCAATAAATGCACCACATTCACGAAGTTTCCCTTGATAATCATGTTCCAAAAAGACGTATACTAAAAAGATGTAAATCACTAGGTAATTACTAGCAGACCAAACGTTTGTGTTATTTTATATATCGAAGCTTTGTGTGAACAGAGACACTTAGAAAGCCACTGCTTGTTGCTGGTAATCAGCCAGAACTCTTAAAACATACCAATGAACACAATAACACAGAAAGTACAAAACAAAAGGGCCAATCCGATAAAGTGAGTCATAAAGTTTCCATCTGCGCGGTGCCTCTTTCCTCCTGCGACGTTGTCCCCGTCCCATTGTCTATTTCGTGTTTTCTGAGAAGCACCCACGAGCAGATGGGTCTTTGTGTCTCTTCTGCAGCTGAGGAACATCCTGAAAATGAAGTAGGAGTAGAGAGCACCAACCGGTCATCGACGTTCAAGGTCATTAGGGTAGAAGGTAAGTTGCAGGAGTTCGACTACAGAGTCAAGGCAAGTTATGTGACAACCCTGAACCCGAATTGTTTTATCTGCAGCTTAGAGTCAATGTCTCCTGGAATTTGCGCCCCAAAACTGCCTGACGATGAAGAGTTACAATTGGGCCAACTTTACTTTCTCTTGCCACTTTCACAGATCGACAAGCCACTTTCTCTACCTGATTTGTGTGCTTTGGCAATCAAAGCAAGCTCTGTACTTGGTGAAGATAGTATTGAGTTCTCTTCTCGTAATCAGGAAGTGAAAGAGGTTGTACGTATACCGAGAGTCGCCTATTGTTTTTGATGGGCTAGCAGTTCCTGTCCAGATTTTAGCACGAGCATGGATATCGTGTTGTGAATATGGAATGTAGCAGAACAGCAAGAAATGTTTGTCTTTTGATGACTCGAAAACTAATTACTTTGCCTTTTCTAAATTTTCTTTATAAAGGGGTTTATTTGCTTCTTGATTTTCTTTCTTTATTGGCGTTTACTGCTATGGCTGATGTATGATTAGATTCTGAAAGTGACCATTTCCAACAGAATAATAGACTTGAGCCTTGGGTTTTCTGCGGTCTTTGGTTCATATTCTTGAGATTGAAAATGCATGGAGGTCTATTCTTGCCATCTAACAGCATCATATGGGGGAAATTCGCCTGGTGATAAAGACAACAGGATTGGTTTCTAGTCTGGCAAGTGTCGATGGCCAGATGATGCTGTTAGATGGCAAGAATCTGTATGCCAATAGACAATGTTCAAAACCATCGACACCTGCCAGCTTCGTGTACACCACCAAAGTCCAAATCTAAAACCTTGCTTAGTTTTCTGGTCAAAAGGGATCCTACCAGTGTAAACAGACTCGAACGTTTCACGGTTTTCAGAATAAATCTTAACATTTGTTCAGATTGAACTCTAGCTATTAAGCCACTATTGGTTATTTGCTGAAGTAAAATGTTTTTCGAATTTTTTGGTGGTGGAACCTGCTAGAAGCTGACGTGGGGATTGTTATCCAGAGGTGGGTCTCACTTCCAAATTTAACGCCGCATTTTAGGGCGTTTTATGCATTCAAACGGAGGTGGGTTGGAGCTTCTAAAGAGGAGGACGATGCATTCTGTTGTTAAACGCAGCGCTCCTCCCTTAGCTTCCACGCAGCGCTCCTCCCTGCAACGTAACGTACGAGGTGGAGACGCACTGTTTGAACAAAAACAAGACGCCGTATTTACTTCTTCCTTCAGACAATCCCTAATCTCCCATCTTCTTCACTTTTCAAACAATCCGTTGTCTGTGAACTTCAACACGTAAAGACTATTTTAGTTGCAGCTTAATTATTTGTTATTGTCGTAAACACCAACGTTAGAAGAAACTCAACTCACATACTCTTTAAGTATATATACTAAGAGCGAGTTGGGATGGACGACCACGCAATCCATCCCACTCGTCCATTTAATCTGACGGTGATTATTGCTCATTGCTCATTTGTAATATTTATTAGTTAACGCAATCCATTATGTCTTTATTATTATTTGGTTTCCGTCTTTCACTCGTTCACTCCTCCACTTCCTCTGCTTCTCCGTCTTCCTTTTCGACTTCGTTTGCTTCTCCGCCTCACCTGTATCTTCGACTTTCTCTGCTTCTCCGCCTTCCTTTTCGAGCAACAGAGAACCTTCGTTCCTTTTCTTCATCTGTTTTGTATTTGGTTTTTCTGTTTGTGTTTTTGTATTTGCTTATTCTGTTTGCGTTTTTTTCTTCGGCTTTCATCCAACTTTTATTATGTGTACAGATTTGAAGTTTCTGTCCAACAAATCCCAGCTGTGG
>JAOSBK010000204.1:28124174-28140403 GCA_027568895.1 Erythroxylum shatona | reverse complement strand
AGTTATGGCACACAGGTCGGTCAGCTGGGATGGTTTTTGGGGGATGACCTAGATAGATTTTTGTATTAATTCTCTTTTGGAATATTGTATTTAGACAGTGGAAACTGACAATCATATGAATTCTATTTTGGATGATGTGAAATGAGAATCTTTTGGTTTTAAAATGTAGTGATGTTTATATTATGGTTTTATGAATGTGATGCCAAGAGAGTAGTATAGTGATCGAGCGTAGCACTCCCTTATTGTGAGACATGCGTCAGAATGACCCACTGGCGTCCTGGTGTGTATCCTGTGGTAAGGGGGCGCTACATTACCATTTACACACGAGCTACCATGCCTGGGTTCTACCTTCCTTCTGCTCCACCTTCCTTTGATTTCTCCTCCGTGATTGTTTCTTTCTAAATGCATTCCTAGCATCCTCAATTTGTTCCTATTGTCCTCGAAGTTCAACTTCTTTGATGTCAGCTAGAAGTAAGGGAGATTTGTTGTCATTCTTTGACAAAGTGAAGATTATTAGGTGCTTTTCGAACTTCAGAGTTAGTTCACCCCCATCCACATCAGTTATTGAGCGAGCAGTAGTCAAGAATGATTGTCCAAGGACCATAAGGGTTTCTACCTCTTCTTTAATATTCAATACAAAGAAGTCTATGGGGAAGGTAAATATTTCAATCTATACTTGCAAATCCTTAATAATATCCTTAGGTTGATGAACTATTGTGTGCGCTGCCTTCACTAGCATGGTAGTGGCTTCTAACTCTTCTAACCCCAATTTTTAACTAAAGGTATAAGGCATCATATTAATACTCACTCCAAAATTTTAACTTCATTGATACTATAAGGAATGTAAAAGTCCCCTATATTGGAATATGTTTCTAGAGCCCAACAATCGCTCTGATATTGAACAATGCTGGACCCCATTTTCGGAGCCTAACATTTGGAGTCAAAAGACGTGATCTTCATTAACCTGTATTTCTGGAGTCCAACTCTCACTCTTTGATACCACAAAATGTTGGGCCCTGTTTCTGAAGCCCAACTATCATTCTGGAGTCAAAAAACATGAGCGAGTTTCCTTGTAGGGTTATTCCAATGAATCCTCACTTTGTCATCATCTCATAAGGGTGGCTTGCCCACAACAGCCCATCACCAACATCACAATTTGACTTCTTCAAGCCAATTATATCTCTATGCCTCTAGTTTATTTTGAAACAAGAAACTTCTCATTCGGAGCTCTATAGCTCAAGATATGCTTAAAAATCCAAAGTTTCTTCACAACCTCGTTATGCCCCTCTAACGGATCCCTAATTTTTCCTTCCATCAATCTCTTTCAAATCAATCCTAAAAGCTACAAATTTTATTGAGAGATAGGAAAATGTGTCGGGAATCTATTGTTTCAAAAATTTCTTAATTTGGAGTTTGAGTTATGAAGATATGGCCAAAATAATCAAAATTTGGAGGTCAGGTTATGAAGTTATGGCAAAAAGAATCAATCATGCTCATGTCCTCAATCACATTGTACCTATCTTGGAACAATTTGCATAAATTTCACTAGAGATTTCAGATTAAGGTTTTCTTTTAATGGTTTTGAAGAGAACTTTCAGATCTACAACTTTCATGAAGACCTTGAAAGCAAATTCTATCGTCTAAAGGGTGTAAAATGGGACCAGACAATAGGATTAGATGAATAGTGCATCAGACGATATGACATCATCACCAGACGATACGTCCTTACCAGACGAAGCATCCTCGTCAGACGAAGAGTCCTCACGAGATGAAGCATCCTCACCAGATGATATGTCTTCACAAGACGATGCATCCTCACTAGATAATACATCCTCAACAGATGATACGTTCTCACTAGACGAAGCGTCCTCATTAGACGACACGTCATCACCAGATGATACGTCTTCACCAGATGATAAATCCTCACCAGATGACACATCATCACCAGACGATACGTCCTATACTCCTGAGCATCTCCACTTATAAGGACCATAACTTTGACTTCGATATCCAAACATTTGATACTTTATACCGTTGGAAAGCTAAAAAGATAAGCTACAGCTTTTCAGAAGAAAACTTTGACTAATTCAGCCTAAATTAGTCCATTTTTCCTTAAATCGGTACATAATTTATACACCTAAGAACGACTTAGATTATGAAATGTACAACTATAAAAGAAAAATTCACATACGCCTGGGGAACTTCTCAGTTATCAACTCATTTTCCAAATTAACATAAGCCCATACATAACTTTAATTACATAATAACATTATAAACAAGTGCTTAACATAAATTACAACATATATAGGATGCTCAATGTTTAACATGCTTATGAAGCTATCCAAAAGTGATCGAACTAAAAAGTTTCTAATATCTTGGAGTTTCCGATGCCTTGCAAGGATTGCTAATCGTCTCGTTCTGCACCTGAGGAGTGGAAAAATATTGCATTGGGCCACAATGCTCTGTGGCTAATATATTTATAGCCATCGACAATTACCACAAATTTAAGCATATGCAATTATAAATCTAGCAATTCAATCATTCACCAATTTAGCTCAAAACTTATAATTAAGCAGTTAATACAAATCTAGCAATTCAATCATTCACCAATTTAGCTCAAAACTTATAATTAAGCAGTTAATACATAACACAAAACTTAGACTTTGTCCACTAAGCAAATCATTCAAATGCATCATACTTAACAATTCAAAGATGCAATGCACAACCAAATGGCTCGAGGGGTCCCATGGGTATGAAATGGAGAAACCAAAGTTTTCACTATGAACAAAATGAGTCCATTTTTGGAGCTCATATGCCACAAGCAGGCAGCCAGGAGAAGGCTCTTGTCTACGTGCATGTGATGAACGAAATGGTTCCTCTCTCACCCAAACAAAAACGCATATTCATTTTATCATATGCTCATACTTTCATGTTTTTTCCCTCTTTTCATTTAATTTCAAAATGTTATAACTTCTTTCACGGTATAACATAATCACAATGCATCATGCTTTTCCCATCAAATCACAACAATTCAATTTCAAGCAATCAACATTCACGCACATAAGCACGAATTTGCATAATCACACAATAGTTATAAATAAATTACCCACCTAATTAGCTTGCAAAAAAATCCAAGTCAAGCTTACCTTTCCCATTGCTCTTGGGTAGGATTCCCTTGGTTTCCTAAAACAATCAAGGTTCTATTTAAAACAACATTCCAATAAAAATTCATAAACTTCAAAAATCACAAAATTTCATCAAATACAAATTAAACTCAAATCTAACCTACCCATAGTTTATCTAGGTTAGAAAACCTAAGATTTAGTTTAGAAACCCTAAAATCAATTGGGTTCTCCTAATCCATCTTCTTCCCACACAAACCTTTTTTCTCTCTAACTCCTTCATCCTTAATACAACCTATTCCTTTAATAAAGCAAGAAGAAAAGATGGTTAACCTACCTTAACAACTTGATTTCTCTTCTTTTCTTTTCACCGAAACCTCTCTTCTTCTCTCCTATTTTCGTTTTTCACTCACCTCTCTCTTCAATTCATGTTTTTCTCCTCTTATAAGCAAGACAGCGCATTCTTTTTCCATTTGTACCCTTAATGAGCCCAAAAGTCCATCTTACCCTTCCTTATAAGCTTACGTTCTTTCCTGCTTAAGTGATCTCCCAAAAATGCCCTTGAACATCCTTATTACATTAACACTTTAATTCCACTTACCCATTCAATAAATCCCACTAACTTTGACATAGTTATAGCTTCAAAATTAAATCTATCAAAACTCCAAAATTATTCTTAAATCATGCTTAACTTAAAGAAAAATTTTCAAGGTCCAACATGCAGCTCTATTCATAACTTCTTCTTCACTTCTATATTCACTTCCGAATTCGTTATCACTCTAAGTGCTCGTATAGGATTTTCCTTTTCTCTTCTTTAAGATATTAGCACACTCTACTTGAACTTGTTCGAAACTTTGATACTCATGGCATTGAATTCTCTTTACCTTTCTTTCTCCTTTTTGAGTTTTGGCTTGTTGTTTGAAGTTTTTGTTCAATGAGGTCCCACCATTTTGCCTAAACTCGGGTCTGTCCTTTTTCACTCTCTTCAGCCACTTACTGAACTCTTGTGTTAATAGTTCCATATCCTCATTCTCATCAGATTCATCTTCTACATCATTCATATTTTTTCCAGTTTTAACCTATATTATCAATCCTTTGCTTCTTTCTTGTTTACCTTTTAAAAGATTCATTTCGAAATTTGTAAGAATTCCAATTACCTTCTCCAATGACAGATCATTAATGTCGTGGCCTCTTCTATTACTGCAATTTTCAGAATAAATCTCGGAGGTAATGATCTCAACGTCTTCTTAACTAGTTTCAGATTGGAACATTTCTTCCCGAGTTGATGTGCTTGATTCGTTATATCTTACAATCTTTCATGAAAGTCTCTAATAGTCTCATTTTCATCCATATTCAATTCTTCAAACCTCATAGCTAACATCTGTAGTTTTGACGTTACCACATATTTGAACCCTTCATGAATAGTCAGCAAAGCATCCCACGCTTCTTTAATCGATTCACAGGTTGATATCATTGAGAAGTATCCTTCATCAACAGCACTAAAAATCGCATGCATTGCTTATAAGTTTCCAAATGCACTTTCTTTTTCGACTCTTGTCCATTTAAATGTATCTTTTTGAACTACCTCTCCTTTATTATCAGTAATCATTGGATGCGTCCATCCATGTGCTACCGAATGCCAAGCTTTTGTGCCCTGAGCTTGGATGAAGACTTTCATCCGTAATTTTTATGTAGGATAGTTAGATCCATCCAACAGTGGTGGTCTAGTGATCGATGCACCTTCTCTTGTAGCCATGTTCATGAAACTAGGATCTGCACCAACTTGCTACCAAGTTCTGAATCAATGATCTCGCTCTGATACCAATTGAAGAAAATTGAAGGGGTGGTAGTTTCACAAATTCTTCGATTTGACCGTAATTACTTGTAAGGTTCTGTCGCAGTTACTTATAACTGTATCTGTCAGTTACTAGATATAAAGTAACTGTATCAGCAACTATTAATTTTCTATACCAAACGAAAACAGAAAAATAAATATGAAATTAAACAGATTAACACCCAAATTTGATAACATAGTTCGGCATACCTTGCCTATATCTGCAGAGCCCTCACCCAGCTTAATACTTTCACCGAAGTATAATAAATTTACTTAAGGCTTTACTGAATTGACACCAGTCAACCCTTGATACTATCTCTCAACCTCACTTCCCATGAAAGAATTTCACACCCAATAACACAACCGACTCATGTTAACCTCGTCAGAGGATTTTTCTAAATAACTTTTAATTAAAAGACAATTAATAAAAATAAATCAACTGATAAATCAACTAAGAATAAAAACATAATACACTTGAGACAGAAAAGAAGACAACTTCCCAATTGGTTCAGCTCCTTCATAATAAATCTGAAAATTGTTCACCAGCTAGACTGACCCACAATAATTCCAGAATCAGACTATGACTGCTCAGTTTACGACTGACCGAACATACATGCAATCCTCAAATAACTTCTAGTCGAAAACCAACGCATAAAGAGAGAGATACTCCTAACCGTGTGCTACTCGTACTATCCAATATCAAAAACAAGAATCCCAAGCTTCTTCCCTCACATAAATCACCCACCTTCAACAATTCCAATTAAATCATGTGGGACATGACATACACCATCCACTCAAAAATCAAAAGACACCTATGTGTCTTTCGCTCACAAACCAAGAGGACAAGTCTTTAGGTGTGTTTTTCCAAAACCCAATTGACGCACTCTACACAGTTGACACAATCCCCACACCATTCACGTCAGCCACCATATATTACCTTATTCTCCAAAGATGCCATAAAATAATTGTTTCCCATTTCACAGAGAAGTCTTCACACACACGTGATGTATCATACCCCCTCTCAAGATAGACTTCAATCCAAGATGTGATTCTTTCTCAACTAGAAGATTATCCATATAACTTTCGAATCCAAGTTAGAACTCTTTTGCACAACTCTATCCAAGAAGCCAATTCAAGTAAGACTTCTTGATTTATATTTTTTGTTATTATTTGAATATCCAATAATCAAAAATGTCAAAATTAAAATAATAGGACATAGTAAATATCCTAACAGTACTCAATTGTTTTCAGGGTTCTCAACAGGAATAGATTAATGGTTAGTTTAAAAACAGTTCTTCTCTACTTGCATATTACCAATTTTGACTTCTAACACGGAATTGTCTTTACTTTTACTTGTTCGGTCAGAAAGTAACAACATGAATAGATATCAATTCTAAAGTTTATGATGTTCTCATCAAAATGTGGATAGGCTTCAACGTGGATGAATGATAAGGAAGTAATTTGATTGCTTGAAGACTAAGGCAACTCACCAAAACTACTTTCAGTAAAATGATGTTTCTCTTACGTTTTTAGCCTTCTAACAGCAATTGAGGTTCTATCATTTGTTATGTTCAAACTTGGATTTTCAATGTTTAGTTGAAAAGAAGACAGGGAAGTCCAAAACTGAAGCTTACCAGGACTGCTATTGCTATGACAACAATCCATTTATCATCGACTGATTAAATCAACCTATTTTCTCAGAAAGTACTTCAAAATGTTTTACCATAATCAACGGAAGTCTGAAGTTCCTTGGTTTCTTTTGCAAACCAACAAGGAAAAAGAAAAGATCCAAGGGATTGGAGACCATTGTAGTTTGCTGTTATACTCTTCAAGAGATTAAACGAAGGAAACTAGGAACATCTATTCTTGATCTAACCAAGAAATCACACGAGAAAATAAAGAGGAGAAAAGGAGACATTGGAAGGTGCATTGACAGATTTGACAATTAAAGTATCATTATTTCTCATTGGATTAATATTAATACTGATGGGGGTGAAAATTGGGCGGATGTTAGGCAAAGTTGATAACTGATAAGGAACAAGGAGAGGGACCATAACCACATGCCAAGGAATAATAAGACACAGGCATGGCAAATATGATTTAGGACTTTGTCCAAAATATGGTGACACTTGTTTATCTGGGTTGGCACTCCTAGTTCTTGTGAGCCGAAACATTGTACTTTCTACACTGCTGTTCAACTCATGCATCAGTTTCCCTGTTTCTGTTTGTTTCCAGGAATCTTTCACTTCTGGCAAAGTATATCTTTCAGAAACAAAAGGATTAGAGGTTGCAGAAATTTCCTAATAAATGTTATCTTCAGAGAGTCCTGAAAATTCATTAATCCTATGATGTTCCAACGGAAATCCATGTGCACAAGATAACATCTTGGGAGAACATCTTGGGAGAATGTGTGCATATATGTTTTGGCGTCCAATCCATGTAAATGAATTCGTTAGATGATGTAATAAATTTTGTAATGCTAAGGGGTTTAGTTGTTATTAAATGGAGCAGAAAACTTCAGTTGATTTATAGGTAGATAAGGGATAAGCTGTGATCAAATTCTGTAATCGGTGAATACTTAGAGCATAAATGCCAAAACCTACCAAATGGCATGAAGAGCCAAACATGCCGATCCTTTCAAGATTGCTTCTTTTTTTTTTCTTTCCATTTTATGATGATGAAAACGCTAACCCTTTTCCTTTTTGTCTATTATATCATCATTTGCAAGCTCTATGATTGCACCACTAGAAGTAGAAAAGCCAGTTGGCAAGTTCCAGAGCCAAATAAATCTCTGAGAGACAGAGCTACCAAATTTAATTGTTCCTTGTGTTGAAGTAAAACCGTGCCTACCACTTGAAATTGATGATGTTTTCTTCTTTTCACTAAATGCAGCCAGTAATTTAACAAGGAACGGAAAAGAAGAAAAGACAAAGAACTGCTTTCAATGATGTTGAAAGTATTACTGCCTTGACCTTTTTCTACAATCGCTACAAACTAAGATTTGAATTAGAGTTACCCTTAACAAATGATTCATCGATGAAGTTGGGAAAACAAATATATAATGATGGGTTGAGATAGTAGGAAAACTGATTCAAGTTAATTGTTTTTGTTTTACTAAAAAGAGGTTGGAATAATATACCCGAAGAATAAAATAGTACTTGCAAAGATGCAAGCTTTATTTATTATTAGAAAAGAAGAAAAAAATGCCACCTTTATTCCCAAAAAGCCAATCCCTTCTTGGATGAGGAATCTTTTCTATCATAAGTTCATAACACAGAGAGAAACAAATTCCTCCTTGGATTTGATTTAGTTGTTAGAAACTCCACCAGGCACCAACAGTGCTGAACACATGTTACGTAGCTTCCGTATCTCCGTTGAAACAAGCAGAAAAAGACCAAGAACTAAATATAAGAAAGAGACCTGTCTAAACAATTTCCCTTTATTTTCCAAAGAAAAAGAGATTTATCTGAACAACCATACTAAAAACTAAGTAATGGAACAACCCAAAAGAGAGGTAGATTTAAGGTTGTGGTCTGCTGCAAATCAACAGAAAACAGACGTAGTTGGGAATTTGGACCGTCCATCGTTTTCACTATAATCCTAACTTTATCCACACTATTATCTTTATGGCCTCCTCCTAATTGCCCGTGTACAAGACCATAACCTCTTCACTTATGGCCTCGGATGTACTGCCAATGCTATGAGGGGTAATCAAGTCAATTCTAGCACTAAAACCCACCTGTAAACGATGATCACTTTGCTCGGGAAGATTCAACAACGGTCCCAGAAAGCAACGTTGTAGACTTGCATTCACAGAGGGACAGCAAAGACAATGTCATTAAAATAATGAAGCAAAATGGGAAAAGAAAAGAAATGGAATACGATGATGAGAGACAGGCGTGTTTGGTCACTGAGAAAGTACTTTGTCGACAGAGAGAGAATATTTCGAGAGAGCGGTAGAGACATGCAATGCAAAATCTGAGACCCACACCACTTGCAATCATCAGAAACAAACCTTGACACCAACCCACGAGCCATCACTGCTTTGCTTTTCCTTTTTAACTTTACTAAGATTGTGTGTGTTTGCTATGTTGGGATTTTGTTTTCCAGATGAAAAGAGACTTCATAGTCATTATTCCCTCTCCTTCAAGCTCCAGTTCACTGGTTCCCTTAATGCTTGACAACGGAACTCACTTTCAATCATTCTAGGCACTCGTGGATCTTCGAAAGAAGAATAAGGAAACGGGTTTTGAAGGTATCTGAAGTTTCCCACTCCTTAGGTGAGTTCTTAGTGTTTATGGAGTTCCAAAGTTGCTAGCTTTAAGCTTATTTCATTAAGTGAGCTTGTCATGAGCCTTATTTTCGGAGTTTGATCTGCGTAAATAGTCCAAGAATATTTTTGTCAATCAAGCTAAGTGTTTTATTCGATCACCAAAGACAGTTTTCTATATTTTTCTAATTTTAGTTTAAGAAAAAAAATTTTGATTTTTGTTAACTTAGTTACAATCCCATTTCCAACTTTAGATTGCAATTTCGTTATAATTAGTTCTCATGAAACTGCAATGTTTGGTTGGTTGAATTTGGGGTAGATTTCTGCTGTCTCATGTCCTGCCCCTTTTTATGGTGAAAAAAATTGGGTGAGGTCTAACCTTATACGAGTTGATAAGCAACAGTTTCTTCTTTGGATCATGCTAAGAAGTGTTTTAGCTCGTGCCATTTTGGAGAAAAATCAGCTTCTTGTTGAAAGTCTCATCTCCACGGTGGAAATTGCATTGTGTTGATCTAAAGCTGCTATTTCCCATCAAATATGGCTGAAATTAGAGTTAGAAAGCTAGAACAAGGCCAAACCAAGACTAGGAATGTTCCAATTGCGGTAACACCGGAGGGTTTTTGGTGTTGTCCATCTCCTGGTGGCTTTCAGAAAGCCTCTAAATATCAAAATCCTCTAAACAAAGCCAAACCTTCTTCACCATCACCCAAAACTACTGTGCAAAAGAAACAATCTCTAGTTAGTGAGAGAAAGCCACCGCCTACATCAGTACAATCAGACGCTGCCTGCCAGGATCAACCCAATCGTAGCTCAGATACACCTGCTATTACTGGTTCTGTAACTAGTGAGAGAGCATCAAGGCCAAAGATAGAAACTCTGCCAAGGAAGGTTGCAATCGAGTATGGGGAACCTGGAACCAGTGATATGAAGGTGGTCTTACGTGGAAAGCAGGGATTTTGTGTGAAGTTGAGTGTTCACAAGAATATTTTAGTGGAGAGCAGCCGCTTTTTTGCTGACAAGCTTTCCCAGGAAGCATCTACCTTTTCGTGTCTTGAGATTGATGATTGCGAGGATGTTGAGATATATGTTGAAACTGTGGGCCTGATGTATTGTAAAGACGTGAAACAGCGATTGATCAAGCAAAATGTATCACGAGTGCTTCGAATTCTCAGGGTAATCTGCTGTTCAGTAGATCCATTATTCTGTTTGAGCTATTTTTCAGTACAAAGCATGCTATTAAAACTGTTGATAAGATAGTTATTATCACTTCTAATGAGGATTACATTTGTATTCTAGTGGTGAAAAGCTTTGGTTGGGTGTGGCCATGTCCTTTTGTTATATTGGATGTTTTCTGCTGGTTCTACTCATTGGACTGACTAGGCTCCAAATTTTGACTATTGCCTATAATGGCAATGTTAAGTATCGAGATAATGTTAAGAATCGAGATTTTCTATCACTCTAGACTATGTTTTTATATCCTTTTCCAACAGTGTATATTCTTGCCTACAAAGGGACTTTGATTTGAGTGTTGATCTGCTTAGCTCTTAAGGGGCTTTTAAACAAGCAAGTGATTTATATGGACAAAGTTCATATTGTAATATTTCTTAATCTAAGATAAAAGGCATAACAGGAAGAAGGTAGTTCTTGAACATATTTGTGGTTGGTCAAGAGTGATGTTATTATGGCCCCCTGATGTACTCATTAAAAATTGCCTCTTGTATAGGCCTAGAGATTGTTTCATTTGTGTTGAAGAAGGATAAATCCATTCTAGCCGTGGTTGATCATAAGTGCAGTTATGATGGTTTTACTCGTTAAGAATTGCATAACCAGGAAAATACTTATGAAAAGTTTCTCATAATGAAGACTTCTCATTAAAGTGGAAAATTCTGCAGGTTGCTGAAGTTCTTGGTTTCAGCTCATGCATTAAGTCGTCTTTGGAATATTTGGAAGCAGTGCCATGGGTTGGGGAAGAAGAAGAAAAGGTGTTGTCTTCAGTCCTTAGCCTACAAAATGAACGTGTTGGTGTAGAACCAGTTCTGAAACGAGTCTCTTATGGTGCTGCTAATCAACCTAATGATATACTTTCCAACATAATTGACCTCGTCCTCAAAAGCAATGACGAGAAAGGACGGAGGGAGATGAAATCTATAGTGCTGAAACTCCTTCGGGAGAGTAACATTCTTCCAAGCTATGTAGGTTCAGTGGACATCTGCAGTGAAACCATTTATGTCTCCTGCAGAAGTTGCTTGAATTCATTGCTATCTTTGTTTAAGCAAGCTGCTGAACCAGAGTTTGCTGATAAACCTACAGATGAAAAGGATCCTGTGATGAAGCAAATAGCTCTTGGGGCAGACAACCTCTCCTGGTTGCTTGAGATTTTAACTGACAAGCAAGCATCAGACGAATTTGTTTTGATGTGGGCTAGCCAGCGAGAGTTAGCAGCTCTACATGCAAAGCTGCCTATTGTTTCTCGATACCATGTTAGTTGCGTTACAGCAAGGGTTTTTGTTGGTATTGGAAGAGGAGAGGTGCTACCATTGAAGGATACTCGCCATTTGCTTTTACAAACCTGGTTGCAGCCATTGATCAATGACTACAGTTGGCTACAACATGGGTGCAGGTCATTTGATAGGAAGGTAGTGGAGGAAGGCATTGGGAGGACAATCCTCACCTTACCTTTGGAGAACCAGCAGAGTATTTTACTTGGTTGGCTAAGTATTTTTCTCAGATCTGGTGATAGCTGCCCAAATCTTCAGAGAGCTTTTGAGGTCTGGTGGCGGAGGACTTTCATTCGGCCTTACCTTGAGACACAAGGCAATGTTCTCCTCCCTGATAACTCGAAGAAATAAAATTGAATGAGTGACATTATGATTGTTTCTACAGCTTTAAGTGTAGAAAGGTTGTTGCATGAACCATTTCATAAAGCAAGAGGTAAGTAGGAGGTTGGCAACCACTGTCAGATTGACGTTACTAAACATGTATTATATTTCTGATGTATGACTGAATGTGCATTGATAGCTTAATTACAAGTTAATGAAAGGAATTGGATTGCAGGTGCTTCATTTGAGTTGTGTAATCCCATGGATGTTCTTGTAATGAAATTTGTTGCCTCCAATTCACCTGTCTTTTTCAGGAAGAATCTTTTCTGTGCTTATAGAAGCATCATGTAATGTATGCATATACCCACAGTGGAATGTTAATGTGGAGTTTTATCACATATAATTCTTTTGGATTCCATGTACAATGCACCTCATACAAGCCAAGGCAACCCAATCAGCTACCAAGCCAGAGGACGGTAAATGTGGCTTGGCATTTGGCAGGTTTATTTAATTACATAAATTGCCAATTACAGCGTTACAGAGCATAGGTGAGTCTTTTTCACATTCAGATTTTACTCTTCCTTGTCCTATTCCAGGCGGGTTTGTTTCAAATACAAATCCTGTCTGTCTTTTTCTTCCCTAACTTTGCTCTGCTGAGATGATTGTCAGTTGGTCACTATACTAAGGTAGTGATACTTATTTTTGACATTGCAGTATGGTCATTCAGATTTTACTCTTTATTATCCACTTCCAGGTTGGTTTTTTCAAATACAAATCATGTATTTATGTCATTTTATTCGTTACTTTGGTCCAACGAGCTTAGCTGTCTTCTGCAGGAAAGAAAGAAAAACGTACGATCCAAACAATCACACCATCTTTTATGGGCTACCATTATCTTGTCGTTGTTGGAGCCTACTAATCCTAGGAATTGGTCTTCCTATTTTCACATTGGATTTCTGCTGCACAAGTCCTGGAAATCCTCGCAGCTCCAACCAACTCTGCGCATATTCTATGAAGCCTCTATGCCTCAGTCCTCGGACTATTGTCAACTGAGAACAACCATGGCTCTATCTGACCAGGAGGCTGCACAATGATTAGGAAACTGTAAAGGAATATACGTATTATCAACAAGTAATTATTCATAATATACGTATTATCAACAAGTAATTATTCATATACTAGTTGGTTGTCTGTGTACATGCACACAGGACAGACAAGCCACGTTCGACGAGATGGGCAGGTATGATGTACCTTGCCTTGGCTCCTCGTCCTCTCCATCAAGAAACACATGCGAGTTCTATGTTAGAGAATGATTCAAAATTGCTAAAAATGTGATCCTATTTTTAATAAGTTATCCAAGTTTGTTTAAATTGTTTCCTTTATCTTAGATACTTAAACTTTTAAACTTTTAATTTGTTAAGTTAATTTTTACTGAGAAATTAGCTAACTTTGTTATTTTATTACTTATATATTTAGGCCTTTAACGTCAATGTAAAAAGTAACCCATCAATCAGTTGCCTCTTGTATTCTTTTCTACTCTATTTTTTTTTTGGTTAATTTCTAGTTCTAAAACCCAACATAATATTAGAGCTTCTTATGATTTTAAGAGGCCTATGAGTGTTCGAGAGACGGTAAGTATAACGTCCAACAATACATGAGCTCTTTCACATCCAATTTTTAATAGTGAGAATTATCAAATTTGGGCAATCAAAATGAAAACTCACTTAATAGGTATTGGATTGTGGCAATAGATTGAAGATGAAAGGCAAATATCACTTCTAGGAAATATTCCAACACTCAATTAAATTAGGGCTCATGAAGATGAAGAAGCCAAAGTTTCAATAGCCTTATCTCAAATTTATGTTGCTATCTCTTAATCAATTTTCCCAATAATTGTGAGTTGTGAAACAACCAAGAAAACTTGGGACACACTAAAAGAACTCTATCATGACAACTATAGAACAAAGCAGATGCAAGTGCTAAATCTCAAAAGAGATTTTGAGATTCTAAGGATGGATTTAAAGGAGACCATACAAGAGTTTTCCGACAACCTAATGATGGTAATAAATAAAATTAGATTGATGGGAGAAGAGCTACCTGATAACAATATCATAGAGAAAGTGCTTGCAAGCTTGCCCGAAATATTTGAGGCAAAAATTTCATCTCTAGAAGATTCAAGAGAATTAATTATTTATTCATAAAAACTAATATCTATTATTGAATTAATTATATGGATAAATGATGTTTATTAGTTGATATAACTTAGAATCTACCTAAAGGTAAATCAATACTCTATGATTAATAAGCATAAAAGAGAAAATCATTATTGACTAATTAAACATGTTATATATCCAAAGATATTGATTGTATTTTATGAGTTTTGTTTGATTACCCGATAAAGTTTGTATGACATTAAACTCATGCTAATATATTATTGAGTTTGCCTAAAAGAAACCTGCAGTATATTTTAAATGCTTAATTACTTGAATTTGATAATTTATTGAACATCTATATGTTTGCAGATATTTGTCTTCATTTGTATGCTTCTTCTATTATCATGTTTAATGGTTTGAACTTCTATAAATGATGTGAACAAGTCAATTTCTATTTAGGTATGTTGGATCTTGATTTTATATTATTCGAAGAAAAACCTACTTTCATTATGGATATGAGTAGCAAAGTTAAGAGGAAAAACTATAAAGCATAGGAAAGGCCTAACATATTATGCATTAATTTCATGTGAATGACTATTACCAACAACATTAAGACCACTATTCCACAAATTGATAAAAGGTTTCGATCATACATTTCATACATAAGATATATAAAATAAATATACGCAGCGACAAATAAAATGGAACTCCAAAAACCAGATCTACTCATGCATATAGATATAGAAAACAAAAACATGAAATGTAATATGTTTACATACCTTTCCGACGATCTCCTTCGTTCTTTAATCTTCTTCACGTTAGGTTGTCGTAAACTACAACGATCAATGTGAACCGTTTCTAATGAAAATTCACACAAAGATAAAAGGATGAAACCTTACTGAGAGATGGCTAGAGTTCTTTCTTTGTGCTAGCAAAGATAAGAACTCTTATGAGAGTTAGAGAGAAAATAGTGTGCGTATAAGAAAGAACCTTTCTTTTTCTTATGTCTTACACAAGATACACGAAAATCACCTCTATTTTCTACACCATTTGGCCTTCCATAACCTACCTTACTAATGAAGAGTTATGGGAAGTTAATGGTCATGAATAGTATGCATTAATGGAAGTTATAGGAAGTTAATGACCATGAATGGCATGCATTAATGGAAGTTTTGGGAAGTTCATGACCAAATTGGCAGTTAATAACACTTGTTTCTATTCCATTCCACACAATGTTTTCTACCACGGTCGCATCGCGATATAATCCTGGAACACTTTCTCATATCTTGAATCACCATTTAAGACCATTTTACTCATCTTTCGGATCTCTTATATGTGTGATCCATTAGGTTCTCAGTTATGTTGGCCACTTAAATTAACACTTAATTCAAATAAGTCAATAGCGGTATCTAGCAACATGACATAACTCCCAATTGACCGGAAAGTAAGTGATTTGATTACGAACCCTTCTATACATAATGTTGTCATGTAATTCGTCCTTTCACCATCTATATCTCACTTGGTTCAGAGTATGGTCAAAGTGTCAACTCCCACTATACTAACTATGTTACATCTAGTCTAAGTGATATTAGATCTTATCCTAAGGATCTCATTACTCTATGTATCATTAAAGACACTCTTCATTACACATATCTGCTCTAACTAGAGACTCCTGATTAATGACCCCGACAAGAGGCCATAGGTTTCATCTCCTTCTATCAGGAGTGGTGAATCCTTTATTGACTACTCAATTACCTCTGAATACCTTAAGTTGTACTCAATTACTACCTTATGAGTAACCCCTAAAAGGCACAGATGAATGAAGTCAAAGGGCATGATCAGTATTTGAGATATCCTTGAGCATTTTCAGTCAAAGGATACTTACATCATTGCTATGATGAGACTATCATTGACACTGGAATAAAATATCTATATGATTGTCTCATAGTAGGTCTGTAGCATCCCACTCCCACGAGACCCGAACCCGACATCGACGGTGATATCCGAGCCCGCGACCCGCGAGGGTGGTAT
>JAOSBK010000204.1:28095524-28107108 GCA_027568895.1 Erythroxylum shatona | reverse complement strand
ATTTCAAATTTAATTTCCAATCCACTTTCCAATTCCAAAATGCAAAATGCCAAAATCCAATTCCAAAATCTAATTCCAACAACACCAATTTCGGTTGAATTTCATAACTCACAAAAGACAAATGACAAAATACAATCAACCGAAATCCACTTCCATTTTTCATTCATCCGAAATCCACTTCCATTTTCCATTCATCCGAAATCCACCTCCAATTTTTTTCCCAAATCTAACACAACAACACCAATTTTTAACCCCAAATGCACTATAATCCAACAACCAACATAATCACAAAAGCAATTATCTTCAAAATGCATGAAAAATGAAACAAAAATCATTAACATTCACCCAGAAAACAATCGGGTCTTCGGTGTCAATCCGGGTCGACATCGGGTTGTGAGCTCCGGCTGAGCTGAGGTGGTCGTGCTGTCGTGTGGTGCTTCAGAGATTCGAGGAGGACGAAGGAGAAGGATAAAGCCGGACAGGAGGAGGAGCGGGCTGAGGTGAGGGAGCTCGATTCGTCGAAGAGTCGAAGGAAGAGCAAACCACGGTCGAAGACTCGAAGGAGGAGGACTGGAGAAGACGTCAACGGCTAGGAGGGGACGGCGAGACACCGAGAGACAGATCGGAGAAGGGAGGAGCAGTGGCGTTCTTGTGTGGAGAAGAAGGAGAAACCGAAGAAGATAGAAGAAAATTTCAGAAGCTCGGGGGAGGGGGGTTAGATTTTTAGGTTTGATTTTTGTTTTTTGCAAATGGTCCCTGAAGAATTCGAGTTTTTGCAGAATGGTCCGGTATTTCCCGAAAATCTAGGTACCGACCGGTACCTACCGAAATTTCTTCCCGGAATTTGTTTATCAGTACCAGTACCGGTTTCCAACCGGTACGATACGTACTGGTCGGTACGGAACGGTAATCATAACGTTGAGGCGAGCAGTTTGATATATTGCCATGGTGGAACATGTCTGGTCATAATTATTAGATTTTGCAAGTCATTACACAAGACTTGTTAGCTATTCCAGTATCCATCATTGCTTCCGAGTCTACATTTAGTACAGTAGTTGGGTCATTACTCCTTATCGTGGTCGACTTCATTATTGCATTGTGGAAGCCCTTATATGTGCTCAAAGTTAGTTAAATAATGAAGATATTGATGTTAAATTCTTTTTTAATATATTTATATATCTATCTTTATATTATCTTACCTAATATTGTGTTTTTTATTTTCCTATCGCCACAAGTATTAAGCAAAGGAGACTAGTGAAATTAATAGACCAATTGAAGGTTATTTTGATCAAATATATAAAGATGAAGGTATTTTTTATTTTTTTATTTTAATATTACATTACTAAATATTCTTTTTATTTTAATATTATATTACTAAATATAATGTTTGTACATTCAGATGATTTGATCCAAACTATTGACGATCCTACTGACAAGTATAATTAATCAATTTGATGCTATCTCTCTCTCAATCTCCACTCTCCACTCTCCAATACATCCGGCATAATATTATTTTAATTTTGTAAATTGTATCATTTCTTGTAAAATGATTCAAACAATCATTCGTCCACAACAAATTTTTCAATTCTCTCTTATAATAATTAATAAATTATTTAAGTAAAATTAAAATTAGTAATTAATTGAATTGAAATTCTTACCTATTACTATTAACTTAATGAGTTTTCCTACAAATTTCTAATCAATCGAATTAAAATTCCTAATTAATCATACCAATAAGTACATCTCAAGATTTTAAATTTTAAAATATGTTTCCTCATTAATGATATGCAAATCTATGTAGATCCTTCAATCTAAACCTAACTTATAACACAAATTGTGTTAATATTTAGCTCGTTATACCTAAAGTATTACTTAAAACAATAAGAAGTTAGTGATGTTACACTTTCATTTAATGACTTATAATTTTATTCAAATGAAATATTAAGTGATTTAAATAAAAAGATATAATTATTTTGTAATTTAATATTCGATAAATTAATACCTTTATTATATCATAATTATATGTTGATATAATTTAAAGTTGTTACATGATATATATATTAAAAAGAAAAAAGGTGAAAAATTTATAAATTTTATGAAATTTGGTATGCTTATAACACTCTAAGAATGAGAAAGATTTAAAATAAAACTTATACAAAGGTTTCGAGTAAGGAATTACTCTTAACAAACTTTTAATTAGATTAACTTAAGAATAAATCTTCTAATATTAGAATTTAGAAAGGAAAAAATTATGAATATAGATTTAGATTAATTAGAATATAATGATTTTAGAAACAAAATAAAAGAACTATTTTCAAAAATTATAAAGATAATAATTTAGAAAACATATCAAAAGTATTTATAAAATGTATTATAATTTTAATAAATTAATAGCTATTTTTAATATAATATACTATACATATTTGTTTTTATAACTCAGTTACTTATATATTCTTTTGAAATTGATACATTAGGATTAATAAAGTGATTAATTTATTTTAAAATTAATATAAATAAATATATGCATAATGTATATATTGTGTAAATATGTTACATGCGTTAAGAGTAATGATTATATTAATTAATTTTTTTTAATATGAGTAGCATAAATATAAAATTTTACAATGATTATTTAATAACAGATATAATATGAAAAGACAATAATATTTATAGAAATAAGCAAGTCAATAATAACTAAAAGTACAACAGTCACATCAATTAAGAGTTTTGTACATAATTTATAAAAATATTAAAAGAATGAAAATATTATATTATCAACTTAATAAACATATTTTTTTAAAAATCATATTAAAAAGAAATATAATAATTTTTAAACACTTAAAATAATATTTGAAATAAATTCATTGTATTTGGATAATAACTTTTTTACATTTACATTATAATTAATTGTTATAATAAAATTACAAAATTAATATTAAATTCACTTGTTTATTATCATAGCTACACACCTTTAATAAACATATATTGGTTCGTAATTTATATAATTTATTTTTTATAATTTATAGGCAATATCATCCTACAATTTACTATAAATGGTTATACTATAATTTATAATTTATAAAATTTAAAAATACAACTATAACTTTTTCAAATCCTCTTAAAATAAATATATAAAAATTATGAAAATATTAAACTTTCGGACCGACAGAGGGAATTTAAAAAATACAACTACAACTTTTTCAAATTCTCTTAAAATAAATATATAAAAATTCTGAAAATACTAAACGTTCGGACAGACTGAGGCTCGACAGGCTGCAGGCGGGCCGGGGGCCGACCCACTTACCTGTTAACTTTGGCCCGCCTATAGGCAATGGGCCAGGCCCACCTAAAATAGTTTCGATGGCCCAGGCCCAATCCCAGTCTCAGCCCGAACACGGTTTACATTCCTAACTTCATTTATTGGATAAAAAAATTAAATGTTGTGTTTCATTAGTCAATCCACACAATAGGGCGGTCGGCCCGTTTTGAGGCATTTTTATTCATTAGCGGCCAACCCTATAGGCCTAGTTACTTACAAGTGCATATGTTATGAATTTGTTAAATACGTACTGAACTTTAAATTGATAACGGAATTTATAACCTACTCACTAGCCAATTTCAAGAGTACATCAATCAAAATGACTACTTGAAACGTGAAAACTATTAAAATAATCGGTTCTCACTTTTTTGCAATAAAAGCTTAACTGTAGTGAAGGTCCATCCTATCCAAAGACCACAACAGTATTCTATTCTGTGGCTATGCAGTTATATTCAGCACATGACCCTATCCTAGGCCTGAACCCAATCAGCCACATTAACTTGTCACTGAAAGTCAGATGACCTCAAGCCCAAATTTAATAACTCCTCATGTGTTCCTGTCCCCATTCCCCAATGCCAACCCTACTCAATAGGTACCTGGTTGGTGTACAGTCCTTGGAATTAGATCTGATCTGAATGGTAGCTTTCCATCTAGCAAATTTTTACTTTTCAGATAGGGATAGGGTCCACTTAGCTATCTTTCAATCAATTAAAGAAAACCCAACAAATAAATTTATTGTCTGTTTCTTTAGCAATATTTGTTGTAATCTATGTGTTCCCAATCCCAGGCCAGGCAAGACAAGGAGACCACTCTCATTGATTGGGGCAGTGGGACTCTTGTTTCTGAGCTTGCATTCACAGCCCAGGTGATATGAACTGTCTTCGCAGAGAAGGGCCACACCACCGCCAGAGAAAAAACAACACCAAGGAGCATCAATATATATTAATTCATCACCTGATATGTAAACTTAGTATTGTTTGTTTTTTATTTATTTTTAGTTCTAAATTTAATAAAAAAAATCTTTATGTTTGAGTTATTTTCAAAATTTATAAAAACTACAAAAAGTTATTTTTTGACAATCTAATTTATTATCAATTAAACGTATATTATTCAATTATCTAATATAATAATTATTAATAAAAAGTATGAATAATTTAATTTCATATTATATATTTAACTATATAAAATTAATTAATAGTCTTATTTTATCTAATAATCTATTCAATTTTTGTAATTAAATTAAATAAAATTAATTTAATAATTACTAATAAAAATAATTAAGTTTAAAATATCTTCAAAATGTATAAATTTTGATTTAATACTTAAGTTTTAATTTTAATTTTTAAGTTTTATCTAATATATAATTATTATTATCATTAATAAAAATATAACTATATTAATGTTAACAGTTAAATAAAATTTTTGTTTTTATTCAAAAGAAAATTAAAAAAAAAACTAAAAATGACAGGCTTAAAGCCAAACAATTCCTTAAGGTTTCACTTTCACCACCAATCAGTGTTTTTGTTTTTTTCGCAGTGTCCCCTTAACGAAGTGCTTTAATTACAACCCGGCCTTGTCTCCTTGAACTTTACAGGGAGAATGAAGTAACTTTCAATGCAGACTTGGTCTACTCGCCAAATTATTTTAATGTCTTACATTTTAAGTGGTCTTATATCTTAAAAATGAAAGGTAAGAATGTACAAAATTGGCTAATACATAGCATAGAGCTTTTATATTAATCTGATTAAAGACCACGGCTTTTCGGTTTTTATTATATAGTAATGTTTTAAATTCAAAAAAATGAATTCAACTTATGAGATTTTAATTAATGCAACAATAATCCATTCTTCTAATTTTCACGAGTGTAGAGGGCAAGACAATTTCCTTTCCTTTGGTGACAATGAAGTTTCCTAAGCAACTTCGCCATCAAAGAATGAAACAATAGGTGAAAATGACATTGGCCAGTAGACTTGCTTGTGTGAAAGTGAAACATTGACAAAAAGTCCCTCAAACAAAACAATTATACCTTTACCACATCAAATCATCCTGCACCTCTCAAATAATATATAGAAACTTATTTTCTCTCCCAATATTCGAAATTGTTACTTAAATAATTACTGTACCTTAAAATTTTAAAACAAAAAAGACATGATCGTATCAGTAGAACAACCTAGTGAATCCAAATTGAGAAGGTCCAGTGTTCCGATAAGGAAAAGTGAAGAAAGGAGGGAGGAAAAATATCGAAGGTGTAACTTTATTCATATCAGCATGAACAGTACAAAACAGAGTATGCGTACATATAGCTGCTGAAAACTTACATTAAGCGGGAAATGAAAAAGAATTTGAAAACTTAAAAAACTGACTTTATTATCGACACGTGTTCCTCTGCACGCGTATGCATGGAACCAACATGGTGACTTTCTTTCTGCGAAATGGGATTGAAATTGTTAGTGCCGTTGTTTGCCATTTAAATAAAGTGCAGCTTTTGCCACCTTTGAACTTGGATTTTGGTTTTCTCTTTCGGAATTAAACCTAGTGGTCAGGTTTGTTGTTATTTAAACTTCGGGAGTACGGAATTCAGTACCATTATGTATCACATGTAACTGATACTCTTTCTGTGCCACTGAATATCTCCATTTTTGGAAAAATTATTTGTTTCTTAAACAATCATTTATTGGACCAAAGATTTCAATCGTTTTGATATTTCTCTTTGTTTCTACGTCACTTGTTATCTAATGCAGGAGCAAGGGAACCAGTATGTGAAGATGGGCAAAAAGCATTATTCTGATGCTGTTGATTGTTATACAAGGGCAATAAATCAGAAAGTTCTTACCGACTCCGAGAATTCAGTCCTTTACTCAAATAGGGCCCATGTAAATCTACTGTTGGGAAATTACAGACGTGCTTTGACAGATTCAGAGGAGGCTCTCAAGCTATGTGCAAACAACGTCAAGGTAGTTTTATTTATGTTGTCAAAATTTCTTTCCCATGCTTTATTTCATCTCTGCTATCTTGGGCTCAGCCCTGAATCTGCTGGTTGGAGCAGGCATTGTATCGAGCTGCAAAAGCATCACTATCATTGAATTTGCTGACTGAGGCAAAGTCTTTTACTAAAAGAGGACTTGAGCATGACCCAGGAAACGAAGAAATGAGAAAGCTTGCCAGCAAGATAAATTCACTGAAGATAGAACAGGATAAGCGTGAGACTGAAGTTTCCAAAGCAGTGGCAGAGGCTAAGGTTTAATGCTTTGAATTGGTTTAACCAAATTCTCCTTTTTTAGCAATCTGCAGACTTATGTTTTATTTGAAACTATCCAGACCATTCTTTCTGCAATTGAAGAAAGAGGCTTCAAGTTTGGGAAGGCAATGTTTCGAGAACTTACTGGTTTAAGGAAGCCTGTGCTAGATAAGAACAACATTTTTCATTGGCCTGTTCTTATATTGTATGCAGAGGCTATGTACAGTGACTTCATTGAAGATTTCTGTGAAATGGATATGTTTTCAGCCCATCTGGACATGATATCCTCTTTTATTGTGTGCTTGGTTAAAGTATTACATGGATGATAATTTTATATTTATGTCTTATTCCCTCACGTTATCTCTGCGTTGTGAAATCTTTAGCCTTCAAACATGTTTTCAGAAAGTGCTCCACCATTACCCTGGGATTCAGAAAACCATTATACTCGAGAAGCTATAGAGTTATACTATGAGGTAACATCTTTTGTTTGTCCTTTGATCGACGATCAGCATTTACATTTATGTGTAATTTTAAACTAATAGCATTTCCAGAAGTTCCTTCAGATGCTGTTCAAAAGCTATGTAAATTATTAGAAAATATTGACATTATCTCTGCTTTCTTCACCAGCACATTTGTGTTGATGTGTTCTATTTGGCAGTTAATCTTTCCTGACTCTCCTATTCATGACATCTCAGGCTGGTTCAACAAATCTACTGTCAAAGTCAGAAATTCTTCATTATTTGCTGGAAGGAACGGTTGGTGCTTGTTCAGAAATCAACAATGACAAGAAGGATAAATTTGTTGGTTCTAATCATGGTATCTCATAACAAGATCCTTGAAATGATGTCCTACCAGCTTTCCTTGTCAAGCATTTCTATGAAGTTTTTCCTTTGTCTTGTCTTTTACTGTTTGTTATGAAGGTTGAACTGGAGCAATGTTATGCTACAAGGGTCGTTTATAGTATTTTATAGACCCTGGATAAAGTAAATATTTTTACCTATTTTTAGGCTCATAAAGAATAAAAAGAATCAAAATATGGGCCTTTTTTGTTGTTCTTTATGAGGTTAAGAGTGAGCCCTATTTTATTTCATTTTAATTTTTATAAGAATAAAATTGAGCTCTATTTT
The DNA here is from genome assembly GCA_027568895.1 of Erythroxylum shatona. Lineage (NCBI taxonomy): Eukaryota > Viridiplantae > Streptophyta > Magnoliopsida > Malpighiales > Erythroxylaceae > Erythroxylum > Erythroxylum shatona. The sequence continues at coordinate 28,099,424 of JAOSBK010000204.1, read as the reverse complement.
GCTATTTGTGAGGATGAGCCCTGGGCGGATACCTTGGCTGCCCTTGCCTAGGGCCGGCCTTGGCTACAAAGATAGGCGGTAGAATTTATTACTTTAGTTCCATGAGTTGCTTTTGAGTGCCAAAAGTGAGGGTTTGATTGTCGATTTCCATTACAGGTTTCATAATTTACTACCATAGAAGAGCTGCGTGCAGTTCCAGTGATTACTGGTTGAATTTGAACAGTCGTACAGTTGTTCGATATCTGCATGCTATGTTAACTTCATGTGTTGATATCTGCAGGAAAAGGCTCTTCGAAATGGGTTAAAGTAAATGAAAAGCATAAACTGTCAGATATTTTGAAAGAACCCAACTTTGTCATCCCAGGCATTCCAGGTATTTTTTATTTCTTCATTTTTTGGAATAAATATCCCGGTTCTCTACTTTTTACTTGACAAAGGCAACTACAAATGCTCCCCCTTGAGCTTCATTTCTGTTCCTGGTTCATTCATGTTTACTTGTTTTTCTGTAGTCTTTTATGCTGTTTCAAAGCGCTCTGCCTTCTATAAAGAGTTCAAAGCTGGTAAATGGACTGTTCCAAGTCTACATAGCGAGTAAGGTGGCTATAGTCTATTCCTCAAAGTGGTTGAAGTCCGACAATCAGTTAAAGCTAACTTTTCCCCATGGCCTACCTATAGAATCCATACCTCTCATTGATCAAACGGCAGGCACTGAGGCATTGTGGCCTTTAAGGTCAATGAAAAGGGAAAAGAAGGTTTCTTGTATTAGCAAAATTTGGTTACCCTGCTGATACCGTTCATTTTTATATAAGAAATAGGCACTAGCTCTTTTGCTCGACATTTATACTCAAAGTGGTGGTGTAGTTTTATTGTCTTGTGTAGTTTATAGTGGATAGTAGTTGATAGCGGATGTTTATCAATATTAAGCTGAGGGGTTGGAGCTAGAGTATTTGGAGAAGAAATAAGGGTTTTGCTTATATTCATAAAAGCATGTTGTTGACATTTGAAGTGTATAATTACAACTTAAAACAACGTGTTGGAAGGGAAATTTGACCTAGTATATATGAGATGACAAAATAAGGAGGAACAGCCCCTCACAGATTTTATTTGCCTCGTTTGTGTCTCAAACCCAAGTTGAATGGATGATAATGATAAAAATGATACTCATCTTATTTGACTCTCTTAGATGATATCATTGTTTCAAGTAGATAAGGGCAATAGCCTCTCTTAAAATGATCACGTCTTGTTAAATCATACTTTCTCCTGTTTAAAATAAAAGTCGTTTTAGAGGAATTTTAATAATTTAAAATAAGTGTCGTTTATTATTTTTCATGCATGTTTATAATTTTATTTTCAAAATTACCCTTTAATTTTTTTCACATCCTAATTATACAGATTACATTTTCAAGGCAATTCAACATGCAATTAATAAAGGTTTATCAAATATTTCACTTTCTTAATAAGTGTGCATCTCTTTAAAACGATTTTTATTTTGAATAAGAGGGACTAGAATTTAGTATTTTGAAAGTCGAAATGTACCAAAAGAGTAAGAACAATAGGATTCATATATTCCTTAATGAATTATTATACGTGTCATTGCCTAAAGTCTATTTACTAATTGAAATGATGTCCTAAAGTCTGAAGTTCAGACACAAAGATGCATTTAAGAACTAAAAGAAAAGATGATACAACTTTAAAAGTAGAACTAGAGTTTAAGACACAGAGATGCATTTAAGAACTGAAAGAAAAGATGATATAACTTCAAAAGTAGACCAGACAAAGGAGCTAGAGGATGGATGATGATGATAGAAGGGTGCCTAAAAATGGAAGTGGATGTTTGCGATATCTTAATATCATATACCAACAAGATCTAATAAGATTGAATTTCCAATGTTTAGAGGATAAGTCTCAAGAAAGTAGATTTTTAAGTGTGAGCAATTCTTTAATTTCGACAAGACACTAGCAGTTGAAGAACTAAGATAGGATGCATTGGTACCGAAACATTATTTTCAAGATTTCATATTATGTCATATAAGCTTGCGATGCTCGAGCCTTACCTAATGAGCTTATCTCTAAAAGGACTTAAATAAGAGATTATCCAATGAGGATTTGGAGTCCAAAAAGCTTATATTAGGCTTAGGATTTTGCTAAGAAAGTGGTAATAAAGAGAAATAATATGAGGAGTAACCATTTATCAGGAATGCGTGCTTATTTTCAAAAGAATCGTCAAGTTATTTTCCCTAGTCCCGCATTATTAGTGGATTGCAAACCAAATGAAGAGGCAAGAATCACCAAAACTACCAATAGTTAAAAAAAAAGATGAAAAAAGAGATAAAGGACTTTGTTTTTGGTGTAATGAGAAATACAACCCAAGCCAAAGTGCAGAAGGAGAACGATGCATAATATAGAGTAGAGGGTGAAACTGAGGAAGGAGAAGAGGAAAAAGGGTAGGAAGAAGAAGAATAGCTTGCAATTTCTTTATATGCAACAAAAGGTATGGTTTCTTACAAATGAAAGTGGTAGGAAAGTATAGAAGTGTAATCATTTATATAATGATTAATGGTGGCAGTACAAATAACTTCAATGATGAGAAGTTAGTGAGTAAAGAAGGGTATATGGTAGAGGGATTTTAATCAATATCAATATTGGTAAAAATGAAAGATATAGATTAAGTGTCAAAAAAAACTTTTTTGATAAATCAATAATTTTTTTTATACATAAGAAAATATTATGTACACAACTAGAGATTTCCTATGCAGTATATCTTTTAACTACCAAAAGGAATAACCTAATGTGAATTCATAAGGAACCTACAACAATTCCTTACGAATAAAACACAACAACCGTAAGCCTATACAAACTTCCTACTAAGATGGCCTTATAGAGCTAGCTCATCTAACTAGTAACACAAGTTTTCTAACAAACAATTTACAACAACACAATTCGATCACCATTCATCTACAAAACCATATCGACAACACAGCACAACATAAGTTGAAGAGTCAGATGATGTCCTTCTAATTTCCTTGTTCCCTGTCAATGGTTGCCTAACTCTCGCATACCTTCATTGATAGACCACTAATGAAGCTTTTGGACACCAACCGTAAGAGTAGGTTCTCCTACTATTAGAGCTTAGGATCACCTTCGTTAAGTCATCTTATCTATTACAGGGAAAGGGCCATAGACCTGGCAACTCCATGTTGCCAAAATTTTTGGTGATCGGAGACTAGAACCTTTCCTGGAACTGACTTCTCTGTAGCTTTAGATAGCGAAGAGGGATTGAATACCCTCCCTTTTCCAAACCTGAAATCAAAATTTGCAGAAATTGTATTAGAAAAAACACTCCAACAATTATGTGTCAAAAAATTTGTAGGTCTTTTATTGGTAATGAGTGTCCATCAATTTTTGAGTGATACATTAATCATTAACATAAAAGGAAGTGACATGATATTAGATGTTTAGTGACACGATATTAGATGTTTAGTGTTTGTCTATATTAAATGAAATTAAATGCAATTATAAACAGGGAACAATGCAGTTTTATTATAATGAAAAAATAGTGTAATTGAGTAGTGGCCAAGGGTCTTTAACTGTCTGTTTGGTTAGCGTCTTCAACATGCAGAGACGGGACAAGACAGAACAAAACAAGACGGAACAGAACAAGAATTGAAGACAGTGAGGTGTTTGGTTGCGGTGGACAGAACAGAGAAAATTGTCTTCATCCTGAGGACAGAAATGTGTTTAGCTGCAGCGGATAGAACAGAAAACAGTGTTAATGACAGAAATACCCCTGCAGTATAATATATTTGGAAGATGTAATTTATTAATTATTTTATAATTGTATCAATATTTATTTTACAATATTTAATTATGTTATTATTAACTTGTAACTCTAATAAAATT
>JAOSBK010000204.1:28085273-28095424 GCA_027568895.1 Erythroxylum shatona | reverse complement strand
TAACTTTATTCATATCAGCATGAACAGTACAAAACAGAGTATGCGTACATATAGCTGCTGAAAACTTACATTAAGCGAGAAATGAAAAAGAATTTGAAAACTTAAAAAACTGACTTTATTATCGACACGTGTTCCTCTGCACGGAACCAACAAAAAGCAAGGTATTAGGTAGAGGGTACTTGTTGCTTTGCATATTATATGCTTAGGTTTTAAGAAACCCTCATCCTCAGGTCTACCTTCTTGTTGGTTATCAAGTAACATAACATCACCTACAACTCTACCTAGTAGAGCTACGACCTGCAGCAGTAGGTCCAAGGACACAGAAGCTTCATATTCACGGCGTTTGATATTATACCATTCATTGTCTTGAATATCTTAATTTGATCGAGTGAAGCAACAACTTTTTAACCCTTGATCAATCATTTTTCTTAGATTTTTTTAGTAAGACTAGTTAAGAGAACCGCGTTTCTATGGCTGCTTAACCAAAGTTCTTGTGTTCATGTTGGAAAATGCATCTCAGAGGATGAAATTGTGTCCATTCTTCTTTACAGGGCTAGGTAATATGTATAGATCCGTTATATTAAAACAAGCAAGTTCAAGTTTGACGCAGATCTTATGATTATATGTCTATAGTTGGTGGTTAATTATAATTTGCACGGAATTAAAGTGAACTTGTAGCGCCAAAAACCTTGTCATATCGTCATAGGTCTTTTTCTACTGATTGAATTGAAATATGAAGGTGGGGTTGTGGAAAAACTCGATTTTCCTGAAACTATATCAATCTAGCAATCAAATATTGGGCATGTATCCCACCACTTCCAGCATAATGTATTCCTCCTACAGTTAATCTCAAATAAGAGGATTAAACTTAAACATATAAAAAGTGAACTCTGACGGAGAATTTGAGTCTTGATGAATGAATTCAATGTTAGAAGAATGAATATCTTTCAAATTCATTTTTATTCCTTATACCACCGTCTCCGGCTGTCGGCTTAGGGCGGCTGTACCATGAAATCCGAATCATATTCCATTTGGCTATGTAACATTAACTTTTGGTCCTATTTGCCAAAGCACCACTATCCAATTTGGAGTTTTACATGAAATGGTGGGAATTTGAAAGCCAACTGTCTTTTGACAGAGTTGATTAGAAGCGAAAGAGATAGAAAGACCAAGTCTTACCATATAAAGGTTGCAAATCCATGTGCCTTAAATTCATGTTCACCTGTTGTTTCTAGACTCCACCATGTTATGCAATGACTATTAGCATTCTAAAATCGATAGCTTTCAGTGATGTACTCAATCGCGGTTACAAAGGTTGCTATAATAGATAACATAAATATCTTTAGGGTTATTAAAGCAACCACTTGATCTCCTTTTGTCCCTTTTTTTCGCAAAATTAATGATTTCATGTTATTCTAGTAAACATTAAGGTACAAAAACCTTAAATACATAGCAAAAACAATCTACTATACACAATTACAATAGACCTCATGTAGCTCTAGCTAACTAATGTTTGCTTCATTTTGTCATTTACGTACAAGTAAGAAAAAAGGATAGAAACAGAAGACTAAAATTTTAGCTTAATTAAAGGTGTTCAAGTAATGAAATTAATTGATTGATTAATAATTAACAACCCCCAAATTCTCGAAAAGAGAAACTAGAAGTCTTCTCTGGGACTGGGATGTTCCCTCCGGCATGGCGTAGCCCTAAAGTGAGAGACACGTCTCCTGTGGTCCCAAACCTTACGAGTGTAGACCCGATGTCTGCAACATTTGCATTGGCAGAGGTGGTCCCATAATGTTCAGCTGCAGCCATGCTTCCACGGAAACAAGTTTCATCGGCCAAGTCATGGAAAGTTTGGCCAAGTGGCGGTGGTGGCACCATATCTGTGGTGGTTGTGGTGGAGGAAGTGGAGGGTCTTGCTTGGTTTTCCGAGACGCACTGTCTATTGATTGTAAGGAGTGAAGGGTCACTATCAATGGCATTGATTTCGGATCTTTTGCCTGCTGGTGAGGTTAGTATTGTTGTTGATAGTGTTGGTGCTGTAGTTGTCATTGCTGTTGTGGCAACTGGTGGTGCTGTGGATGTTGTTGTTGTAGCGGTATTAGTAGTACTAGTCATAGGCATTGGTGCTTGTGCAAGACCACTGTTATTGTTATAATGGTTTTGTTTCTTTTCTCCATCTCCTCCTGTTCCTTCCGAGTCTTCCTCTTTGTTCTCTTGTTGGTACATCTCTTCTACCATTGGTTTCCACAATCGGACCCTCGCATTTATAAACCAATTTGATACCTAAGATCATAATATATAATTAGACGACTCATTACGCTATCCAACTTCAATACTTCATCATCTATCAGGGAACAATCTAATGTAGTGGATTCTTAATTCTTTCTAATATAAAAAAAAAGATCTCTAACTTCAAATGGGTCAAGTAAGGCACAATTTGGTATACTAATCATTCCAATCAAGGGAACTGTGCATGATATTAATGATATGCTCAGAATAAGCATGGTAATACATCTTAATTTCTTTTTTGGCAAACCTGTGACAAGTCCTCAAAGTCAACGCCCGCCACTTTATAACACGGATGAACGTACATAAAGAGCTGAAAAATAGCATCAACTCATGCATGCATATTATGGGTCTTGTTAGAATGAGAAGAGGTTAAAAGTTGTTTATCTACTCTTAAACGCCTAAACGTTTTAAACATGCAAACTCAACTGGAACTCAGTGAGATAATAATAAAAATACTAGTTTGGGACATGAAAAAAAGAACATAAATACTAAATCAAATGGTAAGTACCAAAATAACTTTAGAGATACTAATATTGGCTTGGAAACGCTCGTTCCTATTCATGCCTTTTGCTTGTTGTCAAGAACAAGAGTACGAAAATCTGTTCCAATATATCTCAACCATTCAATTTGTTACATTGGATGTGTTGAGAATATGGGAGAACAATAAATTGGATGATTAAGATGTGTTGAGAACATGGGAGAATTGAGCGGAACAGAAGTTCTGTTCCCTTATATTTGGAGCAAAACATAAAAGCTAGCCATGCAAGACCTCGAAAAGACGTGCTTTATCTAATGGACATTACACTATTTAAGTTCATAATAAAAAGGACACTTTATTTATTAACCTGGATGACTGGCTGTCTTATCTGTCGGACATTTATATATAAACACGTACTTGTTTCACTATGTAATGCCCTCTATCATGTGAATTATATGCGGTTCTAAGCTTTTCGCGGGAATAACTTGCACGCTTATCTAGATGAAAACAATTTAGGTCACATTTTGCACGTTCATACTTTTAGTCGTAGATCCTAACATCTTGGTGATGTAGCCTTAGAAGCAGGCTACAACAGTTCATCATAAAGAAACTCTAAAACAAGATCTACAAACTTGGAAGTAAAAACTGTCAGGGGAGGTTTAAGAACTGAGAAGTGGCAAATAACAATTTCTACAAGTCAAAAAGAACACGACAAGTTTAAGATTCAAGGTACAAAACTGTGTAAATTAATGGCTGGTCTCGTGTGGTTGGCCAGTGTTATTTGAGGACAGAGAGTGATTCAAATTTGCATGTCTCATCTATCATGTTCTTGCTAACACTCTTAAATACTTGTGAGTTCCTTCACTGTTGAGTTATTTATGTCTACTTCAGAATCAAATTTGTCAATGAAAATGAAGCGAAAAATAGAGGTATCTTTCTCGGACGCAAATGCAAGAAACTTGAGAAAGAAACACAAGACCATGCAAGTTATGATGAGCTTACAGATGGTTTCTTCCAAGCCTCTCATGTTGTTCTTTTTCATTTTCTTTCTTAAATTTTAGTTTCAATCTCTTTTTAACCCTACGAGGCAGGATGCGTTGTTCTGATGCTCAGTACAAGAGAGCCCAAAAAACGTGAAACCTTGTTCCTAGGTCAGGCTTGAGTTGAGGGGAGAGTGGACATATAGAGAGAGACTACCAACCTGATTTCTTGATAAACCTGTCTGTCGAGCCAATAGATGCTTATCTGCGTCGCTTGGATACCTGAGAAAGAGACCAGAAAGTGACATCAGACACCTTACTAAAAGCGTATAAAGAGACACCGATGCTTTATGTACCCCTAGATTGGATATTGTTTCTCTGCAGGGGCGTGAGAATCTAAGAGAGGAAAGATCTGATCAGCACACTAGCAGCGACCAGAGGTACCAGTAGTTTAGAGGACAACTACAGCCACTGATCAATCTTATTATGTACCTACCTCACTTACTCTAAACAGAGAAAGGGTGTGAGATAAAGGTCGAGACAACTGGGAAAAGGTGTGGCCAGTGAAATTATACTTTTAATAAAGTTGGTTTTTTTTCATATTTAACTAATTTCTGGGTCTGTCTGTAAGGGTCTAAATAGGCAAATAGAAAGCCTTTAAAAGCTTTTGCGCTGACAAGACAACATCCAAGGACACTGCATGCTGTTCATCGCTTTAATCACCAATAACAAAAAAATTAAAGAAAAAAGGCAACAGATAAAGAACAAGGACTCTACTTGGATCTTGTGTATCCATCATGTTTAACTAATCATAAATTATGATTACCTTATCTTGAACAATAATTGATCCTGATAACTTTAACTTTCATTGATTATCATAATCGGGCAAGGATAAAGTAAACGTACGGGTGGAGAAAATGCTCAAAAAGCCAGGCTCTCAAAATGTTGACAGATCGTTCAGGTAAGCCTCTTTGAGGCCTCCAAGCTTCTTGTTCCATCATGCCTATTTGGTGAAAGGCTCTTTGCTGTCTTAGACTTTGTTCTAACAACCTTAGCCTTGGTGTCTCTCCTTTTGTGATGCCTGAGGTCCCAGTTCCGTCTTTTTCTCCAAGTAGCTCACAGCTGTGCTTCAATTGTGCTGCTATAGCATCTTTTAGACAACGAAAATGCCGAGACATGGCCTTCTGGGCAAGTGCTGTGTAAGGGACTGCGGCTCCATACCCCATCACTAGATCGAACGAGTTCACCACCATTTGCATTTGTTCGCAGTAATGGTTGTATCGTCGATCGACCTGCATTTTCCAGACAAGAACATCAACGGACAAAGTGACAGCCGTTAATCAAATTTCATCAATCCCAATGTTCCAGAAAAAAACAAAAGAAAAAGAAGAAGAGTAGAGGAGGGGAGTACGAAGGTGATTGTCACTGAATATTGATCGACCATTTAAAGACAAATAAAAAAGCTGAAAGCTACAGTGGCAATTAATATGAAGAAGATACTAAGAGTCATACGTTACCAAGGAAGAAGCAGTAACATATCAACATCTTTATTTTGCAGATGAACATAATTCAAGAAAGGATATAAATAATAGTATTATGCGTGATATTGTTTGCTGATGTTCATGAAACTTGGGAGGGGATGGTCATACTGATGACAGTGAAAGAAAAATAACAAGTTCCCCTTACAAGATTATTATGACCATCGTAACACTCTTTGTCAAGACATTGTTGCTCTTAAAGGAAACCAGAAGAAGAAGAATAAATGCTTGAATCAGACTGGTACAGTGAAATGATTGTCAATGGCAACAAAGAATATCCTCGTGTTCTTTCGCTACCCTCTTCTTACCCGATTCAAACTAATTGACAGGCTTGCTTGTGTATGTTTAAACAAAATAGAATGAGAAGAAAAGGTAAAGAAGTAGAAACAATAAACAAAAACTAAAGGTTCCCAAGTCAACTAAGATTATGTAATACACCATATTTGCTTTCTTTTTCTCTCTTCTCTTAAAGATTACTATGACAGGTATGGACAGTTGCTAACATAATAACTTCCCCACGTAAGACGGTGGCTTAACAGTCATCTTCTCAATCAGGAGAAACGTCGCTTCCTGCTGGACTCATCCAGTAGTCTCTCAGGTTCTTTAAATTGTACAATGACTACTCAAAAACACAGCCTCTAATCAATCAATCAGTGTAAACTCGAAAAGATTATACATTTTTGTTCACGGAAACATAAATGACAATTAAGCCAACTATACCTCCTAGATCTTACGAAACCCTATTGCCACAAAGCATGCTTTTTGTAAAACTTTTTGTATTTGATGATCTTAAAATATATAGAGCAAGAAGTGGTTGGAATTTTTATGTTTCTCTGTCCCCATGGTTTTGACAATTAATGGAGTAACTGAGTTAAATAAAGGAAAATGATGAGTCTGGACTACTGAAGAAGAGGGGAGGTGGAGAAAGAGAAAGCAAGAGAGAGAGAGAGAGAGAGAGAGAGAGAGAGATTACATGCCTCATCAAGCATCGTCAAAAGCTTGACCTTTCTCCTCTGATGCTCGATTCTATCGGCGGCCGACAAAGGAGGGACGTCCTTTGTTGAAGAACAAGAACCGCCGCCGCCGCCACCACTTCCACCACCGACGGGATTATTGGAACTAGGGTTTGAGTTGTGTCTACCCAACTTGTTCTTCTTGAACTGTCCTCTTCCAACACTACAAAATTCTTCTAGCAACTCTTGTGCTGTTTTCACATACTTCGAGTTTCTTAACACATTCACTACTCCTAACGAAGACCCAAATCCAATATGAACTTGGTGATTTTGTGGCCCTTGTAAATGCAATGACTGGTGTTGAACTTGACCACCAAAATTTTTGTAATAATGGCTGGCGCCAGAAGATGAACCTCCAGCTCCTTGATTGTAATATAAAAGTCCACCATCTCCCATCCTTAGTTCTTCAGCTTTCGCTACATCCAAATGTTGTAACGATGATGATAATGACAAAGAAAGTCCTTGTCCTTCCACAACACTGCCGATCTCACTCGGGTTATTGACATGATGAACACTAGTGTTTCCAGTTTGGTGTGAACTATCAGGAACCCATGTCAATAGCGGGGGAGAGATCACAGGACTAGCACCAAAACCTCCTCCAGGTCCTGAGACACTAAACTCTGGAAGAGAAGTTGATGGGTTAGGAAGCAACACGTGAAGTGTAGAAGAAGTTGAAGGTGGATGTGGGTGAGAAGGGGTTGGAGATGGTGATCTGGGCTGTGGATTCATGAGAAAGAGTTGCATGGCAGCAGCTGAATCCTCATTAATGCCTGAAATCTGATGATGATGATGATGTGCCAGACTACTCTCTCGGTTATCGTGATTCTTTGAATCTCCTAACGGACCTAATCCTCCTATCATGTTTTGCCTGTTGTTAACGTACCAGTCATTGGTTGCTTCTTGTTGTTGTTGCCTCCGGTAATTAGATTGCAACTGCTGGTCCAACAATTCAGTAGCCGTGGATGGTACTCCACCGGGAGGAAAATTAAACATCTCCGACAACATTCCGGCTGTTTCGTAGACCGGTAGGCCTCCGGAGACCTCCTCTTCGATGCCTACCAATGGTGGTGGAGGTGGCTCGTAGCTTGCTTGAACTCTAAGTTTATCTCTACGGATCTGTCGTGCTAAGTGATGCTGGTGTTGGTGTTGGTGTTGTTGTTGGTGGTGATGTTCCTGACTGCTTCTCTCGAAGCCATTCGAGAAGGAGAAGATAGTCTCATGGTAGTCCTGTTGGGACATAGAATAATCAGCAGAACTTGAATTACTGGTTGGGATTGGAGCAATTGGCTGGTGATGAGTTGTAGCTATCTTGAGAATTGGATGAAGAAGTGGAGCTGCTATCCCCATATCAGTATCTTGACAATCATCATCTCCTGTAAAATCTCCCCACCCCTTGGCTCTATCTTTCTCAATTCACCTGCTAGATGGATCCGTTAGAGACACATCAAGCCAAAACAACCAACACCCATCTAGTAAAAACTACACCTTTAGATATCAAGAGAAGACCAGGAGACTAAAGAACTGGAGATGAATAGAGAAATAAACAAGAAAAACTATCAAACGAGTCTCCTTTTTACGATAAATTTTGTATAGTTTGGGCTTTGTTCATCGTCTAATATATCTATTTATACACACAAGCAGACACACACTTGGAAGTATACCTCCAGTGAGTTGCAAAGAGTGTGAAACGATGTAAAGCTTTCGGACATCGTTTTCTCTTCTGGGGTACAGAAAGCTTCGTGAATTCCCACTTCTCTCTCACTCTCTCTCTAACTGGTGCTGTACTCCGTCTGTCGTCTCTCTCTTTTTCTTTCTCTTTGCCGCACTAGTAAGTGTGCCTTCGTAATCACTAGTCACCCCTCTCTCTTCCTTCCTTTGAGAGCTTTATGTTTTCAAAAAAATCAAATTTATAAAAGGAAAAAAAAAATGGAGGCTTTGGAGGAAGAGGGTCTCAATGTGTCCCACAGAGCCATGCCGAAAGACCAAAAGAAATTAATTATAGAAGGAAAAAGGAAGAGGTCGCATTTTTTAGTAAATTAACAAAATGATTTATTATTATATTAACAGGTGCATAAAATAAAAAAGAAACAATGACCTGAGCATATAATATAATATACACATGATATTGTAAATGAGCGAAACCACCCGCGTCAAATAATGTGTGGTTGAGGGCAATTTGGTCAATTGAAAATTAGAAGCATACATATCCACAAGAAACAAGCAATTGGGCTCTTTTACAGAAGCTGTGGGATTATTTTGTAAAGAGAAATTAATCATATTAATTCACTGTGAAAAGACGAAAATGTCACCTCAATACGTCGGCTGTAATTGTCATTTTCAAAACGTCATTTGGAAACCAACACAAACTACGGAATAAAATAAAGATAAGGTCAGTACGAAGTCATCTCAAATGATCCAAACTACCACCATCCTTCAATTTGATTTGTGTGACCATAATGCCCTAGCGAATGATTATTTCTAACCCCCAATAAATTCCAGTTGGTAAGGTCAATTCGGACAACTCAAGTCTTTCTATTTTCTCTTAAGCGCGTTGATACGACGAACCATCGGCAAAAGGGGGTTTGTAATTGGCATTTGGCAATATAAGAAAGGCCACATGACTGGCACCTGCCATAGGCTTGGGGGCTCGGGACAAGGTAGGTCTGTTTTCGTGTATTTGTATGTATAGAGGAAGAAAAGGCGCTGTGGTCTGAAAGGCACATGTAACCGTTTTAAGGTTTGGCAATGTCAAGATGGGCATGTTTGGTTTCCCTTATTACATGTCGAATTGCTTTTCCTTTTTTTTCTTCTTTTTCATTAGAAAGAAAGTCTCTATTATTGAACTGTTATCCTTGTCTTGTTCATTTTTTGTTAGTTTAATGCTAAAACATTACAACTTTTGCGGATTGATGAACAGCACATTATGGCTTAGGAGATGACATCTAACTTGGAAGAAAATGACTACAAAGAAGCATTTCAAAAGACATAAACTCAATTGTGAACTCACTTTTGCCTGAAATCAAGTAGTACTTTTTATTACTTTTGTTATTATTACTTTTGAGAGGTGAAAGGGTAGAATCTCGTTTTCGATTTAATTACTTGTTATTATATATCTTTAAATTATTATTAGAAAATCAGGAATTTCAATATTGGTGCCAACTATAACAGGATATATACTTAAGTATTAAGCAGGTTGGCAAGGAAGCCGTTATGCCGTGTGAAAGATCGAGGTACTACTGCTGTTGTTGATTGATATAGACTCCCATCTCATGCAAAACTTGTAGTTGGAGTTGGATTTGTTGCAATTATTATGTCTTCTATAGTTATGTTTGGTTATGATATATCATCCTTAAGTTTCACTTCCACTATTCCTAGAAGGTTGAACTCGACTCCTACATTTCCTACAAGATCTAATTCACCCTCCTCATTAAAGCAATTCTAGTGCTATAATTAATTAAAAAAAAAGAGATAAATTTGATATGTAAACTCATGTATGCTAATTTAGTTGAAGATAACCGTACGTACATTCAATGAAACAAAAGTACAATAATGATTAAAAATGTGATAAGGATCAAGGTCTTTTTAATGTTATAGCTCGATCTTGATTCCACTTTTGGTTTTGAGAAATATTTCAAAGACTCAATGTAGGCACGTCGCTTGAGAACTTGAATCAATGCATTGTTCATCTAACATGCTTGCATCTTCTTTAATGGCTAGCTTGGCCCTCCGTCGACAAGGGTCCCTCGCAAATGAGATAATTATATCTAGTGCATCAACAATTTGTCTCAACTATAAGTTGTCAACATATATATAGCTGTGACTAAGTTAATGAACCTCACACCAATAT
>JAOSBK010000204.1:28061354-28074531 GCA_027568895.1 Erythroxylum shatona | reverse complement strand
ATCACAACCAAACACCTCACTGTTTTTAATTTTTTTTTCTGTCTTTAAATTTTTGTTTCGTTCCGTCTCTACATATAGCAGACAATAATCATACGCATATTAAAAATATCAGAGCCAAAATATTATTGGTGAACTATATGTTCTGCCCATATTAAAAAATCTAATAGTTATGAGAACTATTTTAATTTCCTATAGTCCCATTTTTTTATATGCCTATTTAGGATTAATTTGTTACAATTTTATCCAATGTAATCGTAATCTTGATCCCTCAAATTCTATATAATCCAAAGAATCCCCATATATACCCAATTTTTTAAATTTATAATGGTCTTGAAAAAAAATGGATTGTCAGTAAAACCTATATTCTTTAGCCTTACCATCAAATAAATTGCTCTTTTCACTAAATCACCCTACCTCATACTTGTAAACAAGAAGATATTGTTTTTGTGCACATTAAATCATTTTCTTTTAGTTAAACATAATTATCTTTCTCCAACAGTAGAATAGTTACTATCATAAATCTTACAAGTTGCGTACAACCTTGACATGTAGTGCAGCATTGTTGCAGAAACTAAAAGTATCTCCATCAAAATATGGGCAACCAGTGAGTGGGCACTTTTCTCATTAACTATTTTGTAGCACAATTCCCAAACTTCCCCTGCTGTCTCTTGTTTAAAATTGACAAACTGTGGCACGTTTCATTTTGGAATAAGACATTGTTAGCTGTCGCTTAGCAATCATCATCAATATTCATCCCTTTCCATGCAAATTGCGTTACTAGACCATGACATTTAGGTGACATGATGTGCTACTCTACATCTTAATTCGCAACCAACACCAGTTCCTTCGTGATGAGGTCCCATTTCTCAGATCTTACATTTGTTTCATCTGCAAGCTCCAACACATATATTCGATTCTCCTAGTTATTATAGTGATTTCATTGCACCAATAAAATCCTCCGAAAATTTTTAAATGATAAATTAAAAATCTCATATTCAACTTGGAAAAATTCAATATGAAGAATTAATCTTTTTCAATGTAGTATAAGTTGCTAATAAAATGTTCTCATTCATATAGTAATTATCTAACGTATTTATGTTAAAATACAGATACAATTGTAATAAACTCAAACATAATTATAATTACTAACGAAATTATAATTGTACTTAAATTTAAAATCGGCCAAAAAATTGCGGTCATAGGATTTGATTCAAGAGCATCCAAACCCCGTTCCTTATCTTTTTATGTAGTAAACTAATAAAACAAAGAGAGGATTCATATAATCAGGAGGCAATACAACAATGAATCGTGCCTGGATATGTTTCAGATCTTATATTCTCATCAGTAGCCCTCTTTCTATCTGTCAAGTACTCTGAATTTATTGTACACTATAAGAATCCCTGATTATCTTCCGCTTCAATCTCAATCATGCAAGAACATAAGTGGTGTTTATTAATTTGAGTGTAATGTCTATTTTAAAGGGTTAGCATACTATTATTGGGGATAGTAGCTATATAACAAGTTTAATTACATCCTTCTCTTCCCACCAGAATTTGTATTATGGTGATCTCTCATCGTTAGAAAAAGCGAACTCATACCCAACGAAATACCTTCTTCTTCGTAAGCAAATTAAGCAAGACAAAACATATATATATATATATATATTGAATGTATGTATATATTGTAATATGTAGCTTACTAAATTATATATGTATGTATATATTGTAATATATCAAAATGATGATGCTAAGCCTTCAGTTTGAACTCCTAATAAGAACCATATTGCATGTAGAAAAACATTTGCCCAATTTTATTGGACCGACATCATCTACAAAAGAGAACCACAAATTAAGTATGTAATTCCATTGAAAATAACTTCTTTGCGGGGCCTTCCTCATAGACCACATTAATGCAAGGCCATGATAAAATTGAAATGGTAGTTCCGAAATATTAGCTTTTCGAGTTCAATGAAATTGAATTGTAATTCCAGAATTTAAAGTTAT
This sequence comes from Erythroxylum shatona, assembly GCA_027568895.1. NCBI lineage: Eukaryota > Viridiplantae > Streptophyta > Magnoliopsida > Malpighiales > Erythroxylaceae > Erythroxylum > Erythroxylum shatona. The sequence continues at coordinate 28,072,528 of JAOSBK010000204.1, read as the reverse complement.
GAAAGTAATTTAAATAATTTTTTATTTTTTTTTGGTTGCCCACGAGGTATCCTAGGAGGGTCCCAATTATGGGAAGACACCTTTAAGCCATCCACACCCAGACTAATCTCCGTTCGAGCCGGGTAGATCCCTTGCGGTAAGCAAAGCTCTGGCCCCAAGTTTTAAACGGCTGCATACATGAGGACGGTTTGAACCCGTGACCTCATTTAAGCCAGGAGAGCCCCTACCAACTCACCTGCGCCCTGGAGTTTTTACTTTTTCACTTTGCATATTGGGAAGTAATTTTTTTTTTACTTTGGAGTATTCTAATATTTAAATGATTGTAAAGTTCTAATTTGATTAAGCTTGCATTAAGGAATTGAAGCTAAGAAAAGAAACGAAGTTGTCAAAGACTGAAAAGTATTATAAAGATCGATAGAAAGAAAATGGTATATTAATAATAATAACTGTTGTACGAGGAAACGTCAATGCCAATTTCTGAAATTGCCTCTTTTTAGATGGATAGAGTGTTCCATAGGAAATGAATCATAAAACCAAAAGACTACTCCTGTACATAACATATACACCCTACTGCGTGCTCCACAGTCAGCTTCCTACCCCAAACCACACGTCACTCACTTTCTCTTTTTGTTTCTCTCTTTTATATATACACTATAAGGCTGTGACTTTTTGTGTTGAGTGGCTAGCTTCTTTCACCATAAAAATGATACGTATATGCATATATGAAGACAGTACTACTAGCTCTGTATGTATCAGAAATAAAAATGGGATGGTCCCTTCTCAACCAGGCTTTCTTTTATCCACTTTGATGTCAATCAAATTATTCCTTTCCTTTCCCAGATGCTGCTCACCTTTTAGTCTCCACTATTAAAGCCAATTCCTTGCAATATTGTTTTTGCATGGTCCTCTTCCCTTTCTTTTTCACTGACTCTTGAGTTCTCTATGCATATTGAAATTCCAATTCGTGATTACACTCTAATTTTCTACTATAGTTTGTTATACTTACATCCACATTATTATTTCTAATTATACTTTCGCTAACAGTAGTTTTGTTCACATTATTTACGACTATGAGTAATTTAAAATCTTACGACAAGAAAACAAATAAAATATTTTGCATTTTTTTACTTCTTCTCATGGTTAAGCGGTTGGTGGCTGCATGCGGAGGTCATTGTCTGGTTAACTATGACCAAGTTAACATAATTGGTGCCGGTCCTTCATAAAATAATTGGTAGTGTCGTAGATAAATTATTATGAGATTATCCGTTGCTCAACAAATATTATTAAACATAAACATATCTTTCAATCAAATAGAAAAACAAATTCTTGAAAACCAATGTGTATTAGTTTATAAAAAAACTTTCGTTTAATAGTGATCTGAAATATGCTAATTATTCGTAATAGCTTAATCAGATGCATAAATTGTGTGATTGACTTTTTATTTTGAACAAAATATTAAATACCCGTATATATTATATAGTCATTATCTTATCTTTTTTTTTTTTTTCCTGAGAGCTAATTATACTCCAACTAATTAACCTGCCATCAATTTTAGTTGGAAGGCAATGATATGTAAAAGTCTGAATTGGGTCAATGATATGTACCATTCATGAACATTTTCAGCGTATTGGTCCTAAATTTTCACCCTGGATCAGATTAATGATTGTGATTTATATTACTGAGTGTTAGAGATATATATGGTAAAGAGACGTCACAGGAACTATTTCTGCTCATACCATGGGCTATATTCGTCATCTCACGTTGATTTAAGGACATTAACAATTACTTTGAACTTTCCAACTCGGGAAAAAATAACAAAATTTGTATTTAAGTGACTTGAATTCTTAGTTTAAAATCAATAAAAGTGGGATCAAACTTTTTTCCTAAAGATTTTCAGTAAGTAAAATTGGTAATTATAGTTTTGGATGTAATTTGTAAATTATGATTGATATTGAAATGAAGCATTAACCATGCATGTAATACTATGCTCCCGTGTTCGACATTTTGTATATGGCCATCTAAATAGTTTGGTGACTCCTTAGCCATCTCCTATATAATCCCACCAAACAACAAGATAGGAAAATGACGTTCCAATATAAAACTCTGCATTATCTTTTCAAAAATAATGCAAAATTACACTGCCATTGTATCCTAGTTGCTTGTTTGTGTGCGGAATCGACTAAAAGATTAACATTATAAAATGGGTAACCTCCACCTAATGATGTTAAGCTTTAACCAACATTTTCATGCTTTAGAGGTAGTAAATACCCGTAGACAGTATACATGTGTTATGTATATTATATCTATCCCTGTGCGCTACCGAATCCTGGTTATTTTAAAGGTTCATCCGCTTCTTCTATTGGTCCAAAAAGTTGAAATCCAACACTTGCTGAGAAAGTATACCACGAAAAAATATGTTATAATATATAGTGTGTGAGAAGCATATTTTATATTCAAATTAGAAGTGCTATTCTCGTCACGCACAAATTAAATCAACTAAGTTAGTGTTTTTTTAACTTTGGACGATGGGAAATACCACATTAAGTTACTTATATCAGAATAAATCTCCAAAAGAACGCTCTTAGCTTTGTTTATTTATCAATCAGTTATGAGTAGTGAAAATTAGGTCATTGAAAGGAAACCATAGATAAGGCTTACGATGATAACCCAATCAGCAGCAAATTCGATCCTGATTCTATATTGATAACTATAATAAATTGACAACTTCTTGTACTCAACTTGTCTTGATTAAATGTAAATGCAAGAACTGCACTTAAATTCCCAAATGTCGGTCAGTTTAGTCTAGTTTAGTTTAGCTAGCACTGGTTTGATCAGATTCATGGTGACTACCAATTAAGTAACGGAATTAAGAAAAAAAAATCATGGTGACATAATGATCTTAGTTTTTTTTAATCTTTTCTTATTCACATTAATCTATATAAATTTCTTTAGTCTTTGCCAAAAAAAATTTAATAGACAATCTAGGGGTGATTAGTTACCAGTCAAACTCAAGCTAACTTGCTATTTATAATTAGTTCCTTGGTGGAGTGCAACATCTCATAGATTGTTTTATGTTTTAACTCTTACAAATAAACAACATAAGAAATGATCCTTTGTAGTCATGAGCTATGGGTCTCCATCATCATTCTTTATTAAAGGCATTTAATAATATTATGTTTTATGATACACTACGATTATCAAATGACGATCAACTATATATACACAACCTTATTGTGATTATGGACGGGGTAAGACAATTGCATAAAGACCAAACTAATTAAAATATTACTGATAGTGACCGCTTATGAAGACTTTCCCTTTTTCACTTTTATAGCCACTAGAGAAAGAAACTTTGAGTATTTTATATGCTTGGCTTTTGATCAAAGGTTGGGGGAGACCAATTGGATTGAAGAAGTGGAGGAGGATGAACTTGGAAATCACTACATGCATATTTACTCTATACCATGTACTTAAAACTTTTTCACCTAAAACATTTCTAAACTTAATAATTGGGGCAATTAACTAGCCTAATTGGAAGGGAGCGTGTGTTGATTTGTTCACCTTGGCCTGGGGATTGGATAGCCAGAAAACCGAAGAACAGCAATGTCCTTCTCAAAGTGGGTCACTTTCTTCGCAGATGATTACATTAACCAAGGGACCAACATGCTCACCCATTTGGAGATAATATTGCCGCTCTTTTCCTTTGTTTTCACTTTTTCCCAGGCATTTAAATTTAAGAGTGGTGGGCCTTTGGACCTTTTGGGCGTGGCCCATGTAGAAAACGACCTGATGTTATTGGAAGCTTGGCACTCCGGATGTGTGCTGTGCCTGTGTTGTGTTGGATCATATTATGCGATTACCATTGGTGGTGTTTACGTGCTTATGAAAGTGGTCCTCTTCTATTTGTGAAAGGATCCACGTGGCACTGCCGACAAGAGATGCCACAGCCACGTGGGAGCTGTGGTCCAATGAGCGTGTAAGATTTTGAAGCTGTCACCTAAAGAAATGGTGACAGACTGTAAACCAAGATGGACTTGGTCCTGGAGGATGATTATAAATATTAACCACCGAGTTAGTCTTAGCAGTTTACTGTTAAATATTAGAAGCAATCTGCCATAAAGAATTGGTTTTTGTTTTTCTTTCCTTAACAATGGAGAACGAGTAGTTGCTATTATTTAGTTCAAATCTTTAAGGATCCTTTGATCTGATAAATCAAAAGAGAGATGAAGTCAAGACAAAATAAAATAAAAAATAAAAAAGGGGGTCTCCTTCCTTTTGAGGTAATTCACTGGTCCAGTTTGGGTGATGAATCAGTCAAACGCATACCAACGACAATCCGTAAGGTTACGCTGTTGCAGCCTTTTAAACGGTCAATTACATATGTATGACACTTCTCAATCATTAACTTGTTAGATTTAGATGTTTTTTCGGATTCGTGAGCAGTGGCCATTTTACATTTATGAACTTACCAAGTTCTTTTCACGTTAAAGGTAGAAAGTGGTACAAGATGCCCTGAGTTAATGCCAATGGTCGAATGGGGTAAAGTGTTGTGGTCCATAAAATATGTCTCCCTCCCAACACTTCAGATATAAAAGGAGAAATGTTTCACATTACCAATTCCCCTCTTACTTTCGTATACAACCCCTCTGGGACTGTCGGTCTCTCTTCTTAGAAAGGATCCTACGTTTCTTGTGTCATGAGACCTCCAGCCATGTATAAAAGGAACTGTACATTTATTATAATCATGTGTCTGCCACTGCTATGCTTTGAAATTACATCAATAAAACTCTCACTGATACGAATTTTTCATAAATTTAATTTAAAAACTTAAAAGAGCTAAGAAATTTGAGTACTTAATTTATAGTAAATATATATTATATCAATAATTCTTTTTTATTAATATTTTCCTTTTTCTCAAATAATAATACATAATTTTAAACTCATATTTATTATGTCTTCACCAATCATTTAAACCGCCCTAAAGAGGCTATTTGATGGTATATTATTGTGACTTTACCATCTCGTTAACTATTACAGGCCCTAAATAACTATGAATCGATTTATATATGCTTCAGTCTCATGATAGGCATGCTTACTCATTTTGGTATACAAAGCTATAGCCTGTCAGGGCTTAACCACAGCACCTAGCCCATAGAGAAGCTGACGTCCATGTTTTTAGCGTTCAAAGGCCCATCTCTTTAGCCCTCCCAACTAGGCTTTTCAACTTTTTCGACATTGGGCCTTCCAGTTCTGAACCAATTTCTCCTTTTGTTATTTTTCTATGTATATATATAAAGTTATGAAATAATTATTTTGGAAAAATATGTATATTGTTAAGATTGAACTTTGGATAAAATTGGTAGTCAATTTTGACATTCAAACTTAATGACATCACCAATAGTATTGCCTCCGGCAATAAATATTACTTTATTTTTCTTGTTGATTAAGAAAACTAAGATTGTTACAAGTAAGAGAAGCCAAGAGATCGAACACTTAATTATTATTATATAATTAAATTAAAATGATACTTATAAACTTTGGATATAGTCCAAAATTTATAGGCAATAAAAAACTACTTATTTTGTTTTTAGTAACTCCAGCTGGTCAATATACGTGAATTTAATTTTGTCGCCAAAGTTTTCCATTTTTTGATTAATGTTTTTTCTTCTCTTTTTTTTGGATAATTGCATTTGCATACGAAGATTATACCCTTTTCAGTTCTCTTTTAAACTGGTTTAACGAGGAGAAATGTATTATATTTAAAATTAAATTCTCAATTCATTAGTAGAACAAATTTCAAAATAAAAAATGACTTGTTTAAAGGAACATTTATTTGAAACAGGAGAAAAAACCCATTAAACAACACAACATATGATTAGAACATAGTGCTAATTAATTTAACAATCATAAAGGTATGACTATATTACTTGGGTTGATTCTAATATAAGGTGGGCCCAAGATAATGGTTATTGGACTTGAAGAGAATATTAGAGTCACTAGAGTTTTATTCTAATAAATAAGAACCCTTCCCTCTCCCTTGAAGTTAAATTAATAGTTACCAAAGAAAAGATACGTTCTTGCACCATTAGAAAAAAACGAAGAATAATAGAAAGGATAGAGTGGATAAATTTCTTTACGTAGAGAAGGAGTTTGTAACCAAAAGAAATAAAGATCTATCGTTGTAAACACACACTAAACATGGACTAAGGTCAGTATTTCTTTATCTCTTTTATAGCATGAATCCTAATTAAATGGGTTGAATTAATTCTGTTATAGATGATCTTAGGAGAATTATAGACTTAAGATATTGTTTAGAATATTATAGTATAGATTTTACATGTGATATCAGAGCAAGATTATGACACTTTAATTTGCATTAAAGTTATCTTTAAGATTCATGGTAGTCATTAATATTGCTTAAGGTTATGGAAAAATTATTTTATTGCTTCCGCTATAATCTCTCAACGTAAGTAATGAGAGAAAAGCTCAGACTGTAAAGGTTTTGTTTCTTGACTTCTGTGAGATGTCTTTTGGGTTTGGATTGATCGGTTGAAAGTTATTGATCAGGACGATCTCATTCATAATAATAGTAGGGGATTTCGAGGTCCGTAAGGTTCTTGTCTTGCATTTGTTTAATTTTTTCTTTTTTTGTATAACAATTTGGATATAAAGCTATCTCTGAATTGAGTTTGGATTTTGAAACCAATATAGACCGAAAGACTCTATATCGTGGGACATTGATTGTGTGCTTGGGGCCGACCATTAAAAGACTTTAGGATTGTAGTTGTAAAGCATAGGTTTAACTAGAAAACATGATTGTGTCCAGAGGGCCCACCATTAAAAGGTTTTGGTTTTATGGTTGTAAGTAAAATGATATTGAGGTTGAAATGTGTGAACATCGTGAATTCCATGTTGAAAAATCAAAAGGGTAAATATGCATGCAATAAATTATGTTTTGATTCTCTAGTAATAAATGAATATGCATGTTAAGGTTTGTTAGTTTTTGGACTTCCCAAATTTATTTATACTTAATTAAATGTTTACTGTATAGAAAGCTTGTTAGTCACTAAATTGTCCATTCTTGAAAATATATTTAGACATTTAATTATGCATTCTTTAAATTGTTCATGTTACGTGATTTTAATAAATGACATAAAAGATGAATCGAACAATTAAGATTATTAACTATAATGTTTGGAGATCAACCAAAGGTAGATCATTGCTTATAATTAATAATATTAAAGAGACTTATCGACATACTTGGTGAATATCTTTATATATCCAAAGATAACATACATACTAGCTTGAGTATAATCGACCGTCTACTAAAGCGTGTATATATATGTTGTTAGCATCATTATGGATCAAGGATATGTATTTAAGTATCACCCAAAGGTGAACATATATACAAGTTTATTATTGTCTGAATCCATTAATTGTACTTAAAACATTAATGTGTGAGTTTGTATTATGTTTACAGCTTTTAACAATTTGTTAGTTATGGGCAATGTTCTGATTAATGGGCATGGATGTGAGTGAATCCTTCTTCTTATAGTTCATCATCAACTCACTTCTTCCTAAATTTGGTCAGTTCTAAGTGAATTATAATACTCTTAAGGAGAAATGAAACTTTCAAGAAATCAAGGCTATGTTGGTGCTGGAGGAAAGGAGATTAAAGAAGATGAAGAAACACTATGTTCATCTTACAATACATAATGAAGCTAGTAGCAGAAAAGGAAAGCTAGGAAAGAAGAACAACAAGAAGGACAAAGCCTTAATGGAGGTTAATAAGGGCTCTATAAAAAGCAGCATTGTTTCTTTTATAAGAAAGCTAGTCACATTAAGAAAGATTGCCTTAAAAGAAAGGTTAAGTTCGAAAAAAAAAGGTAAGTACTATGTTTAAGTATGTTTTGAATCAATCATTATTGAGGTGCCTAATAATACCTGATGGTTAAATTCAGGTGCAACTACTTATGTGTCACATATTATGTAGGGATTCCTTTCAATCTAAATCATCAACAGAACTGAAGAGTTCCTATATAGGGGTAACAAAATGAAGGCATGAATATAAGGAATTGGGGCGTATAGATTGATCTTAGACACTGATTGTTCTCTAGATTTTGAAAACGTCTTTATGTTCCTGGATGTGCTAGAAATTTAGTTTCTGTTAGTAAGTTAGATAAGATAGGTTTTAATTGCAATGTTGGAAATGGTGTGGTTTTTTTTATATAAACAAAAGTACTATTATGGTTATGATACATTAATGGATGATTTATATCATTTTAACTTTGATGTTAATTATTCAGAATCCTTATTTCATGTTGAACACAATATTGTTAATAAACGTAGTGCACAAAATGAATATTTTACTTATTTGTGGCATCAAAGGTTAGTTCATGTATATAGAGAAAGGGTGATGAGATTAGTAAAAAGTAAAATCTTACCTCATCTAGATTTTACTGATTATGATGTGTGCGTGGATTGTATTAAAAGCAAACAAAGTAAACACATATTTAAGAATTCAGTAACAAGAAGTACCAAGTTACTTGAATTAATACACATCGATATATGTGGTCCTTTTTATGTTCCATCTTATGGTGGTGAAAAATATTTTATCATCTTTATTGATGACTATTCACGTTATTGTTATCTCTATTTACTATATGAAAAGTATCAATAAGTGGACAATCTTGAGGTTTACATTGTTGCTCTGATAGAGGTGGTGAATATTATGGTAATTAGAACGAGGATAGATAGTGTTTAGGTCCATTTACAAAACTTCTTCAAAGTTTGAACATTTATGTACATTATACAATACCCAGCACACCATGACAAAATGGTGTAGCTGAAAGGTAGAATCATACTATTATAGATATAGTTAGGAGTATATTAAGTTACACTAATGTACTTTTATCTTTATGGATGTATGTATTAAAGAGAACATCATATCTACTTAATAGAGTTCCTAATAAAGCAGTTCTTGTGACATCTAATGAACCGTGGACATGTAGGAAGGCTAACTTGAGACACCTATATGTTTGGGGTTGTCCAGCAGAAATAAGTATTTATAATTCTCATGAAAGGAAGCTTGATTCAAGAACCATTAGTGGTTACTTTATTGGTTATCTAGAAAAGTCCAAAAGGTACATATTTTATTGTCCTACCATGGTATAAGCATAATTGAGTCTAGTAATGCTAGGTTAATTGAAAATAGACAAATTAGTAGGAGTAGGGAACCAAGAAAGGTGGATACTCAAGAAATTTAGGTAGAAAATCCTTCACCCAACGTTTATTCTTAAGTTGTTGTTCCTTTTGTGTATCACAGTCACGCAATATATCGAAGTAGTAAGTTAATATTCAAAACCCATAAAAAGAGAATGCCAATAATGAACTAGTAAATAATGTGCGAGTCACAAATTATTAAGTGATACCATAAGAAACAATATTGCAAAGGTCTATAAAGGAGAAAAACATAAGCTGTATCAGATGACTATATCATGTATTCGTTTGAGACCGAGTGTGATTTAAGCACTGATAAGAATCTAGTCTCACTTAAAGAAGTCGTAAAATGTAATAATTATGAAAAGTGACTTAATGTTATGAAAGAAGAGTTGAAATCTATGGATAATAATCAAGTTTGAGAATTAGTTGAGTTACTTGAAGGCTCAAAGAAAATTGGCTATAAATGGGTCTTTAAGATCAAAAGGGACTCGAAAGGTAATATTGAAAGGTACAAAGCTAGACTTGTAGCCAAAGGATATACTCAAAAGGATGACATTGACTTTAAAGAGACCTTATCTCCAGTTTCGAAGAATGACTCTTTAAGAATTGTTATGGCATTGGTAGCTCATTATAATTTAGAGCTTCACAAAATCGATGTAAAGACCACTTTTTTGAATGGTGACTTTGAAGAAGATGTTTATATGAACCAACCAAAAGGTTTTTTGATTGCAGAAAAGGAAAATATGGTGTGTACATTAAAGAAGTAAATATATGGTTTTAAAAAAGCTTCTCGATAGTATTATCTTAAGTTCAATAATACCATTATCTTATATGGTTTTGTAAAGAACACTGTTTATATGTGTATCTATATGAAAGTCAGTAGGTGCAAGTTCATTATTGTGGTATTGTATGTTGATGATATTCTTTTAGTTGCTAATGATTTAGGCTTGTTACATGATGTAAAGAAATTTCTCTTTAATAACTTTGAAATGAAAGATATGATGAGGCATCTTGTGTGATTGGAATATAAATATTTCATAACAAGACACAAGGATTGTTAAGGTTGTCTCAAAAACAAATATATAAGTAAAGTATTAGAGATATTTAGGATGGAAAAATGTTCAGTAGAGGTAGTTCCAATTCAGAAAGGGGATAAATTAATTAGTGAAATGCAATGTCCCAAGAATGATTTGGAACGAAAGGAAATGGAATATATTTCCTATGTATATAAAGTTAGGAGCCTGATGTATATTCTGACTTATACTCGTTTAGATATCAGTTTTGCTATTGGAATGTTAGGCTATCATTAGAGTAATCTTGAAATGGAACACTGGAAAGCTGCAAACAAAGTACTTTGGTATTTACAAGGCACCAAAGGTTACATGCTCAAATACGGGAAATCAGTTCACTTAGAAGTGATTGGTTATTCAAATTCATACTATGTTGATTATGTAAACTCAAGGAAATCTACTTTCGGTTATCTATTTCTACTAGTAACAGGGTCAATTTCTTGGAAAAGTGGAAAACAATTTGTCATTGCTACTTTTACTATGGAGGATAAATTTGTGGCATGCTATGAGGCCACTATTCAAGCATTATGGTTGCGAAACTTTATTTTAGAGCTAGGTATTGTTGACATTATAGCTAAACCGCTAAGAATTTATTGTGATAATTTGGCAATTATCTTCTTCTTTAAAAATGATAAGTATTCTAAGGGTGCTAAACATATGGATTTGAAATACTTGTCGGTCAAAGAAAAAGTGTAAAAACATAAATTGTCAATTAAGTATATTGGAACTGATCTAATGATAGCTAATCCATTTACTAAAGGATTATTGCCTAAAAACATTTGCTCACTATGTTGAAAGGATAAGCATGTAGCATCCCGTTACCGATGCGATGAGCATAGTGGTACGAGTACAGTTGTTAGTGCATAAATTGTGAGCGAGTGC
>JAOSBK010000204.1:28001938-28013205 GCA_027568895.1 Erythroxylum shatona | reverse complement strand
CAAAAAAAAATTTATACTGAGTTTTGACTGAGTGATGTAGCACGCCACCCTCACAGGGCACGGACTCGGATATCACCATCGATGTCGGGTTTGGGTCATGCGGGAGTGGGGTGTTACATTTACCGCATCTTATTCGAGCCTTTTTGACTGTGTATGAAACCTTTTAAACACCTAAAAATAAATGAAATAGGACTTACCATGTGTGAATTGGGTGATTAAACATTGACACTTAATATTGAATATAATGCACGCTAAACAAAACTTACATATACATAAATGATTGGTATGCATATTTATTGCTTATATGTGTATAGTGTGATTATACAAGTGTGATTTTGACACCCTTCTAATGGTGATAAGTTATGACTTGCATGTATCAACACAGATACATATTTTATGACTTGAAATGTATATCATATGACTTGTCAATATATAATGGGTGAAATTGACAAACAGTTAAAGGAAATGCTATAATGCCTTCTTTATTGTCTTATTAGTAGATAGATAGGCATGTCTATAAGGTTATAGTACAGCTGTTATAGTTTGACACCACTGTTGTCCACAGTTATACCTTCGGGTAACCATAGTTTGATACCTTCGGGTATCTACAGTTCGATACCTTAGGGTATTCACAGTTTGATATCTTTGGATATCCACAACACCTGTTATCCACACCCACAGAAAATATGCAGGCTTAACACAGAAAGGAAATTTAATAGTTATAAATAAGAAATACAGTATGACAACATAAATAATTGGTATTGATGAGCATTTGTATTGGTTATAATGATGAATTGTAATAATGTGCAATATATTGATAATTTGAATAAATGAATGTTGATATCAATATTTGGCTTATAAATGTGCATTTTCAATATATAGGTAATATGTTGAAACATATTTACATTATGTACTTTGCTTAAATATGCTATCATTGTTTACATGAGAATTGAATATCAATGTTTGGTTCATGAATGTAAATTTATGGTATATGAGTTGTGATATTTCTGAATGTGTGTACTTGGCAGATGACTGCTGAGAGTGATCATTCAAACTAAGTGCTTTCTCCACTAAGCTTTCAAGCTTAGTACAAGTGTTAATCCATATAGGTCCAAGTCATAGGATTGAGGCATAAGGAATATCTATAAGGACCATGGATAATAAATAGAAGAAAAAGTACCTTTGGAATGTGTTGTTAGTTACAAATGATTGCACATGTAATGAATAAAATAAATTGTATGTTTCCTTTTGGATTACCATGTAAATGTAAAGATGTATTACTAATGTTAAATGATAATGTTAAAGCATTGAGGAGTTTTGTAATGTGTGTATGTATAATATTGAATAAAATTGTATGTCTTGAATGCTTGTATAGGAATTTGGTTGCTATGTGTGTGGATGGTTTTAGGTTTCGTATAGGGGGTGTTACAAGCCACCTTATAAGTTATCTTACTAAATTCAATACCTATCTTTTACCTTTTGAGGAATTAAGGCTTCTTGTTTACATGCTAAGGTTCCAATTCCAAAATTTTGTTAACCTATAATTACTCTTGAGTTTGAAAAGTGTTGTGTGTGGCTTATATGCATGGGCATATTTTTGAGTCTTTGGCTAAACACGATCATGTGACAGGGCATGTTTCTTTATGAAATTCTTATGAGAAGACACAACTTGATATAAAGAAAATTTAAAGTACATGTCATATGACATAGTAAAATACTATAGAGAACACATTTTAGAACACAAATGTGTATTTGTTCATGTTCTCACTTGAAATAATTAAAGGAGTACATATTCTAAAATATGAATTATTTGTGCTTATGTTCTTAATAGATAAAAGCAATGGTAAATATGTTTTAGGGCATTGTTGTGTCTCAAATTATGTGTAAGGTGAATTTCATTTTTAATAGGCAGTGGATGTTGGGAGATCTCTAGGTTTTATTAACAATATAGTACAAAATAAGTTAGGATATGGGGATTATACCTTATTTTTAATATAGTGAAAAGTAGTCACTTTGCCCCCGATGATATAGGCATACACATTGGTCAAACCTTGTTAAAATTCTTGTGTTCTTACTCTTTCATAATATTCTTGCTACATATTTCTCAACATATGGTATTAGAGCATAATTAAGATGGTAATGATTTTTATTGTAAAAACTTAATATAACTAGTAATTTTATATTGTGGAAATAAAAGGTGAAGTATTTATTGGTGCGGTAAAGGATGTTGAAGGTGTTGTGTGAGAATAAATTAGATGAGTATGGATGCACTTTTTGGGGAAAAAATAGTTGCAAGTATTAGCAACCAATTGATTATGTCTGACAGATGAGAACATATGTCATGTCATGGACATTACATCCCCTATAAAGATACGGAAAATAACAAGTTATATCTAAAACAATGGTTATATAAGCTAAAGATGTAAGAGTGTACATATCTAGAGTAACGTATTAATGCTTTTAGTCAAATTGTTAGTGATCTTCAAAGGCTCGAGGTGCATGTTGTAGGCTAGGATAAAGTAAAAAAAAATTTATATTCTTTACCTTCCTCTTATAAAAATATAAGGACTACACTCATATTGGTAAAGAAAATAATTTGTATGGAATATATCATCGTTACGTCATTGGCTCATAATTAATAGTGATATAACATTAGTGAAGGCTCTCAAAGTGAAGGTTTTTATATGAGTAGAAATTAGAATCATGGGAGAAAACATGGTAAAGGTGGCTTGACTAAAAAGAATTCTAGGTTTAAATCAAATGGTAAAAGGAAAATCTTGTATTACAAGTGTGAGCAAATTGTATATATTAGGAGAAATTGTTTGAATAAAAAGAAGTAGGGTAATGACAAGAAATCTAATAATTTGACAATATCTACTACTTTAGTGTAGAATGATGACATATATTGTAACAAGTATATGTTTCATGTATCAACCAATTAAATCGTGGATTCATGAATTATAGATGTATGATAATCCCATCATATGACACCAAAAATGGACTGGTTTAACTTATATGTGTAAGTAATTTTGGTTTTATTTATTTGAGTGATGATAAAACATGTATGATCATCATAATCAGATATACAGTATTAAGATGTATGGTGATGATTTTAGGATATTGAGTGATCTTATGCATGTACTAGGTTTGCAAAAGAGTCATATTTCTTTCGGTACCTTAAATGTTAATGTTTTTTGCTATGAAGCTGATGGAGGTAACATTAATTTTGATTAAGGATGCATTGTTTATGATGAAAGGTTGAGAATGACATGAAACATTTATGTTGATAGGGAATACAATTATAGGTAGAGAAGTTACTATTATAGATTGAAAAGAAGATAGTACTATTTTCTAGCACTTGCATTTGAGTCATCTTAGTGAACATGGGATGAAAAAGCTTTATAAAAGAAACTTATCATAGGGAGTTAAATGCTACAAGTTACATTTTTAAGTTTTATGTGCTTGGGAAATAATATAAAGTGACATAATAAGCAAAAACCTAAGGAAATTTTTTATTACATCCATTCTAATGTATGGTGTCCTACTAGAGAGTTGTCAATAGGTGAAGCTTAAAATTTCATTATCTTTATTGATGATTTCTATAGAAAAGTCTATATCATTTCATGAAATATAAATCTAAAATCTTTTCTAAGTTATATTGGTGGAAAGTAAAGGTGGAGAATTAGACAGGTAAGAAGATCAAGTATCAAATACTAGATAGTGGTATAAAGTGCACAAATTCACAATTTCAAAAATTTTGTGAGGATTATAGTACCAAGGCCATTTTATAGTTCATAAAACATCATAATAGAATGACATTTCAAAAAAGATGAAGAGAGACAACTAAAAATGTTAAGTGTTTGAGGTCGAAGTAATGAGTATAATGTGTTACCTCATTAACAAATTGTTAGACTTCATTGGATGAGAAAGTTGTAGAAGAATTTCAAACAGGAAATAGAGTTTATTTTTTAGGTTAAAAATATTTGAAGTCTAACTTATATGCACATTTCCAATGATGAGAGGTCTAAACTTGATCTAAAATCAAATAATATATCTTCATTGGCTATCCAACAGGTTGTTAAGGGATATAAGTTGGTGCTGTTGTTGTTTTCACCCAAATTAAATCCTAAATTCTTATAACAAAAATAAATGTACTATAGGAAAGTAGGAATTGTTCCCACAAGGAATTCTAATTTGTTAAGTGTTACATATCAAATTGATTAATAAAACAAGATATTATAATAATATAAAAGCTTGTGATAGAAACTTATAAATTGAATTAGACAAATAATAAAAGTGAATTATCGGTGAAATTAACCTTAGTATACGGTCTTATCCTTAATTAGGCCTGCAATTGTTTATCAATATGAAAGACAATTATTTTATAAATAATATATAGATTATGGTACTCAATACTTGTCTTTCCTTACAAATTGGCTAATTAGAAATATATAATTTAGTTAACCCTTATTATTTACCGATAATATATTTGATCCTAAATTTAATTAAATAATAGCTTAAAGAAAATAAAGACCAACAAATCAAGGTAACACAACATTTATGATTGCATTTAATCTAATTAAACACCCTTCTTATGAGCTAATAAACTAAACACATGCACTAGAAATCAATACAAATAATTATAACATAAAAGCACAAAAGAACAATTTAATACATTAATAGATAAAATAATTTACATTAAGACTCAATTATGTCACAATCTGTTAAATTCCAAAGGCTTTAATTTTCCTTAAATAAGATAAAAAAACTTAGCTATTAAAGATCATATCTACTACCAATGTCTATTAAAGAAAAAGAAGAACAAAAATTTAGTGAAGAAGCTAGAAAATACAAAAGGGAAGTCATAATGATGTCCTTCTCCTCTTATCCTAGGTTCATTAAATAATTAAATTGCCCTACAGTTTTGCTATATTGATATCTTCTTGTTATAATTCTCTAGCCTAAAAATCATAAACTCTAGATTGCTCTCGAAACTTGGTTAAGATAGGGTTTAAAAATACTAAAAAATTTAATTATAGTTTTCAGGAGTGTGTAAGGTTGGTAGTGATAAACTATGGATTTTAATTGGTAATTAGTGGTGTCAGGCTGGGCTATAGGTGGATAGTGTGAGAGGCGGGGAGTATGGAAAGGGTAGTGACACAAGGTATCAAATGAAGAATAAATCTAGAAACAAAAGAGGAAATAACTATTATTATTTTATTACTATTTAATTTTTAAAAAAACTAATTTGTTCTGGCCTTTAAAGTAACATGAAACTAATCCAAACATATGTGAGTTTGAAATAAACATAAAGACCCCAAATACTATAAAAGTAGAAATTAAAAAATGGAAATATACAAAGCAAATAATTGAAACTAATAGCTTGAATTACCTTCTAAGTAACACCTTAGTTTATTGTCATTAACCCGACTTGATGTCTTTGTCAATTAATTAGTATAAAGGTGATCGACCCACTCTACTTCTACATTTTCAACTTGAAAACCTTCATAAAAAGGTTTTAATCTATGGCCATGAACACTTTCAAATTTGTTAAAATTTGAATTTTAGCTATACCAAGCAAAAACATGTTAGAAATAACAATAGGTCCAATTCAACAAGATTACAATTTATCTAAGAATAAACAAACCTTAAGATAATAAGGAGAAATTGTTAGTCGATAAAAATCATTTCCTATAAATCATTTTATCATTAAAAAACCTTTATTTTCTCCTTATGAATTTTAGAATGTTTGTTAGTATCATTATAATTTTTTTAAATTCTTAAAGTTGTAATTTCATATACGCATCACTTTTAACCAATATCATATTGCTTTTTTTGACAATCCAAAATGCCTTATGTTATAATGCAACTCGAAGTTAATATGTTTTACTAAATACCAACTTATACAAAGACATGCCCATTGGTGTTTCATAAGCTATTTTATATGCCTATAGTGCACCATCTAATTGCAAATCCAATCCTTTCTTCTTAGACTTACTATTTTCTCTATAAAAAACTTGATTTCTTACTCGATAATCTCATCTTATTTACAGTTGGTATGATATAGCTACTTTGTGACCATACTTCTTCATCAATGCCTTTTCAATTCAGTTACAAAGATGTCTCTCCTAATCACTAATTAAGGCACTTAAAACACTAAACTTCCTAAATATGTTAGATTTCAGGAAATTTGAAATAGCTTTAGATTGTTAGTTTGAATGGCCTTTTCTTCTACCCATTTTGAAACATAGTCAATAGCCAATAAAGTGTAAACGTGTCTAAAAGAAGTATGAAAGTTTTCCATGAAAGTAATACTCCATACGTCAAAATTTTCACACACTAAAACTAGAATTTGGGGTATCTTGTTTTGTTGCAAAATATTACTTGCTTTTTGGCAACATTCATAAGACTTACAAAAAGAATAACATAACGAAAAAGAAGATCAAAAAGAAACTACAATCTATCTCTTTCCTAACCATTTTCTTTGCTCCAAATGTCCCACATATGCATATGAATAGAAAAAAGTAATAATGGAAGAAATTTCAATTTCGGATACATACTTTAATACATGATTGAAGTAATGCTTTTAAAGATACATATCATCCCATATATAATACTTCACATTACTTTTAAGCTTCTATCTTTGAGTCTTAGATTTATAGCAGGTAAACTGTTAGTATCTAAATAATTAACTATGTTTGCATATCTTAGAAATTTTAAGCTACCAAATAATAAATGTTCATTAGGAAATTCTTCTCGTAAATTGATTTCATTCTCTATATGAACTAGGGGCTTGAATGATCAACAACTCTATTTCCTAATCCACTCTTGTCTTTAATCTCTAAATCATATTCATTCAATAAGAGTATCCACCTCAAAAGTCTCAATTTATTATCTTTTTTGTCATTAAATGTCTAAATGTTGCATGATCATAATAAATAATGACCTTTATACCCAAAAAAATAAGAACAAAAATTTTCTAAAGGAAAGATAATGACTATGAGCACTTTTTTAATAGTTGAATAATTTTTCTAAGCATCATTCAAGGTCACTGATTTGTAGTTTATAGAATATGACATTTTTACAACTTGTTGACCTAAAACAACTCTGATGGCATGATTACTAGTTATCTTAAATATATAACTCTACTATAGAAACTAAATAGTAATGTCAACATTAATAATTTTTTAGTTGCCAAATGCATTTTCCACTCCTCGTCAAACTAAAATCACATCTTTCTATAGAACTTACAAAGAGGCAATGCACCCTGGGAGGATATGCAAGTGTCACACTCACAAACAAAACAAATAAACCAAAAGCAATCTAAAACTTCCTTAAACCAAATCAGGAAATCATATATGATATTAATTCAAACTTGTTTAGAATCCAAAATTAGCCTGAAATATATTTATTACAAACTTATAAACAAATCCAAATTCATACACTTCATATAGAAGCCAAAATCAAAACTCAAAATACATCTGTGTCAAAACAAATCTTAGATTCCTTTGATCATTGCGGTTGACTTGTCCCAGTCCTTAAGTCCTTCTCTTTGAACCTACACGAGGCAAATCCAACGTGCTAAGCATATATCTTAGTGAGTAATAACTAAACTATGTATAAAATGACAATTATGTTATAACATAAACAACCATTAAAGGATTGTCTTTCAGAACAATTCAAACATAATGAATTTTAGAACATATTAACAGAACTAAATATTAGGAGAAGGTATAATCCCTTCATATCAGAATGTAACAAATTAGAACATAAATTTTATTTATATCAAAATCAACATGTATCAGAAAACAAACTAAATAACTGTTAATCTATTTACAGAAGTGGATAACGGTACTTATACAGGAGAGACTAAATTCTCGATAATAGGAGACACCAGAGTGTCGATAACAGGAGATAAAAAATTCTCGATAACAGGAGACACCGAAATGTCACAGGAGCAGTTACAGACCCTTCTAGGCATGCCTATTTACCCACAACTAGGACATAACAATTTCAAAAATAGAAACATCTGAAATTTAATACAAATATCAATCATTGGTTTCATACAATCTATTCAAACATGTAACATTCTTATAACTTTTGAAATCATTCAATGAATTCAAATCAGTAGTAAAAAAAAATAGTCAAAGTAAAACTATCAAAATTTACTTACAAATATTTAAAAATTACTTACAGATGAGACCATCTAAATTACTTACAATTACTCATTTAACTGAATAAGCCCATTTAAGGATATATCACGTATTATGTATGTTCAATAACAAATTATAGGTTTCTTAACCTTAATCTTATCACATTATTCATCATGTGAATCCATACTCAATTGCTCAATCCAGATTTATCTCAAAACCAACTTTCGGGTCCACTTTGCTTAATTATTCACATAAGGAAGATGAGGTAATTTGATAACACTTCCTTCTATAAATTATTATCCCATGTCTTAAGTTTCTAATTATGCTAAGTTCATTCCATTTCGTTCTATATAATGAAAGTTATACTCAAAAGATCTCAAACTATACTTAAGCTTCAACAGAATTCTTATCTCAAATTCCAATCAAATTCTGAAATTCTTAGAGGTAGGATTAGAAATCTCTTCAAACAATTTGTATCTTTAAAGCTCTAGTTTAGTTCAAATCAAGAATGACTCCATTTGGAAATCTATAGATCAAGATATAAGCAAAAAATTGAAGTATGTTCAATAAACTCATCCCAGTTATCATACTTTAGTACAACCACAATTTCATCTTAAATTCTTCAATCAACCCATTTCAGATGGTTCTAAGTTTTAGTGTAAAAAAAAGATCAATGTCTTATGAGTCTATTGATTTAAGAATCAAGTCATTTGAACATTCGATGAAGAAGTTATATTGATTTGAATGACAGATGTTCAAAAACCATCATTTTCCAGACACTATCGTGACCTGTGACTTCATAAGTGAAGTTGCGATCGTTTTGAAGCATGATCGCTACTCGCGACCCTTAGCAGCACGATCGCAATTTACGATCTTCTCTTCTTTACCAAATAACCTCTTCCATTTTTTGGTTGTACCTTCTATTGATTTTCTTCATTTTTACATCACATATTCTGGACTTTTATATCCAGTACAACCTCTAAAACCATCAAGTGCAAACTTATATGATAATTCATGAAAATTGAAACCTACACAAGCTTTCTCTCACTACTGTGTTTTCTAGATTTTTTCTCACTTCTTTCTTCTTCATGTTAATCCATTCCTAATTTATATTCTCTGCATTTTCACACCTATTGCAACTCATCTTACACTAAAATAACTCAAAATTTAAGATCAAAATTCAAACTTCAAAAAATCGTATATGCACTATATACTTTCTCTCTCTACTACTACGTTTATTTTCATTCAAAACCAATCTTATATTCAATACAGAACCGAACCTATACCATTTTTATACTTCTCCGTTATTGCTTCTAGAAAACTCAAATAATCTTAATCATAAAAAACAGAGCATATAATATTACAACTATTCCAGTATCTGCACAATTTTGAAGTCACACCATTTTCATATAATGCATTCTGAACATCACCGAAGCTATCAATTTATGCATGCACTCATTTCCAATATTAAGACATCATAAAATTCATTCACAGAACCCAGAAAATTAGAAATATCACTTACTTGATTCTTCAAACAAATTCCAGCTATGACAGTGAATAGCAGGGTTTCGGTGGATGGAGGGAAAAGCAAGACTAAAGAGAAACAAACTAATAGCTGGACTAAGTTATTTGTTTTACAAAGGACAGGACTAATATAAAAATCAAAATCAGTATTTCGGTGATGCAAATTTAGTGACCTTAGGTGAAGAACAACAAAGAGTTTGCATTCTAACACACGTACTTACATGTGTTTTTATCATTTGATACATGGCTCCATGCGTGCCTCCCATTTTCCCTTCATTCAAGCTGCTGCATGTCTCGTTTATGTCAAGCCATTCGTCACACTCCCATTTGTCACATATTTATGTATTTTTCCTAGATTAAAATTGTTGGATCCCGTTTCCGGGACCCAACTCTTATACGGAATCAGAAACATTTACAAAAAACGTGAGTAATCTTATACGTTTCAAAAAGCATGATCACAAAGCGTGGGCGGAACATGTTCTCACAAATTGAAGAATAAAGTGTCAGAAAACGAAAGAACGGATCTCAAAGCCGAAAGTGGGCCAAAACAAATGCGAAACACAAATCGGATTGAAAGTCATAAAGCGGAAACATAAGGTGAAAGTCAAAGTAAGCAAATCTGTTCAATCAAACTGAAAAGGTCAAATTCCGACATCCGAGAACGTATACCTTAGAAAAACTAGCGTTGGAAAACAATAAGACTTGGGACCCGATTTTGAAATCGGAGCCCAACCGTAAAATGGAATCACAATTCGAAAAACAAAGTGGCAGAAACGAATCAAAAGCAGCAACGAAAGGCGACAAAGCAAAAGAACGGAAAAACGCAGCGCGAATATGGGCCAAAGGCAAACGAAAAACAAATCGGATCAAAAACGCGTGTGGAAACGAAAGGAAATCGAATTCTTAAGGAGCCAAAGAAATCAAAAGGCTCGGAAACAAAGAAAACAAAAACACGTGCAATCACACTGAAAGCTAAATTCCAACATCCGAGAACGCAAACTTTTAAAAAAAACAAACGTGTCGCGTTGGAAACTATAAAACAATTGGTCTAAACCAATCCAAATCGGTATAAATTTTTTTTTCATTCTTTATTCAATTTCATACAAAGCAACTCAAATTCCCATTTGGAAATTCATCCACATTCAAAATCTCAATACATAAAATTCTTCTTATACAATCATATCCCATCATTCTAAACTCTTACTTTTCCTTGCCATAAAACTCTCACACATGATTTATACAAAATCAAGCCATAAACAAAGAGCACTTCTATATACATATCAAACCAATCCACACAATCATCGGACCTCCTGTCTGGAATCCCAACATAATCAAACACATTCATATTACTCAAAGTACTTCAATAATTCTCATTCATCAATATCATCGGACCTCCTGTCCGGAATCCAAACACAATCAAACATATGCATACCCATACACAAATCCATAATTCATTTACATCATGAAATAAATGCTTAGAAAACATTAATGGCTTTCCAAGCCATATACAAATCCAATACCAAAATCCAAATTACACAAAATACAAGATATGCAAAATCGAACAAATGCCTTGACTTTCTTTCATCCGAT
>JAOSBK010000204.1:27984534-28001838 GCA_027568895.1 Erythroxylum shatona | reverse complement strand
ATATACCCAAAAACACTAATTTCATGCAACCCTAATCATATCAATCCAATTTGCTCAAACTAACCTTGCTCAAATAGAACATTAAACACAATCATTTCAATTCTTGCATTTTTCTTTCCTTTGTACATGCATAATTCACCCCAAAAATCTCCTTTAATTGTCATTTAATAATTTTACATTTCAATCAAGGATCGGGGTCTAACAAAAATACCCTAAAAATTTTGGAAATTTCTAAAATTCTCAAAAATTCTAAAATAATTCTAGTTCACTAACTCTGGTCCATAAAACCCAAAATTCAAGTCACATGTCTTTCATTTACAAATCATAGCACAATTTTAACTCATATCATACATGTACTTTCAAAAATATGCAACATTTCATCTAGGATATATTTTGGGGCCTCACAAAAATCCTTAATGAATCATTTGTAAAAACTTGTATGTCCAAGAAAATTCCATGAACATTAGCTGGGTAAGGAAGATATTGAATATCATCTATTTTAACTTCCTTTACTTACAAACATCTACATGAAACAACATGTCTTAAAATAATACCTTGTTTTACCATAAAATGACATTCGGAAAACAAGATTAGTTTCTATACATCTTTGTGACATGAGTATCAAATTAAACAAAAAAAAACTATAAATAAATCTCTATACACAATAAAATCATCATAACAACCTCTATAATATGTTCGACATAATTTTAAAATATACTCACCATACACCTTTGAAAAGTGGCTAGTGTATTGCAAGCTCTAAATGACATTCGTCAGCTCTAAATGAACATATGAACATTTTTCTTTCTTGATCCTCTGAAGAAATTACAATATGAAAGTATCCCAAAAAACCATCTGAAAAATAATGGTAAGCTCGGCCATGTAGCCTTTTTAGCATTTGATTAATAAATAGTCAAAGAAAATGATCCTTTTGGGTAGCAATATTTAACTTTCATACCATGTAGTTTGAGCTAGGTTGGGTAATAATTCATCATTTTGATATCTTACCATTGTGATGCCAGTCTTTTCCAGAATAACCTGAATAAGACTTTCCCATTCACTATCAAAAATTGGATAAATAACTCTAGCTTGAAGAAGCTTCAAAAATTTCCTTGTTCACCACCTTCATTATAGATGGATCTAGCCTTTTCTACAGATGTTATAGTGATTTAACTTCCTGTTCTAGCAAAATTAAGTGTATACAAGTAAAGGGATTGATTCTTCTTATATCAACGATGGTCCATCCAATTAGTATTTTATGATTTTTCAACAATTGAACCAAAATTTCCTCTTACTTATTATTTAATTTACTAGAAATAATCACATGTTGAGTCCTTATTTCTCTAAAATACACATATTTCAAATGGTGTGATAGTGACTTTAATTTTAATGGTGCCTATAAAACTTATTGCAGAAGTTTATCATTCTGTAGTTTGAAATCAATATAAAGCACCTTACTTGTCAATTTTAGCTCCTCGAAGTCATTTAATATCACCAAATGTTCAGACAAGTTAAAACTGAAATTTAATCATATAAATTCTGCAAGAATATTGGGATTCTAGTAAGGGTTTGCAATTCTTGTAATAACAATTGCAAAATAAATCTTGTTCTATCCTTGATCATTATTCTTTTCAAGAAGATGTTTACGTGTGGCTATTTTTGATTCATTTTTTCCTTGCAACTCGAACACATCTTGTGCTATTCAATTAATTAAATCAATTGCATATAGTATAGTCAATATTAGGATATTTCATTATTTCATATATATTGAATTGAACAAAGTCCCTGGCAAATTCCATAGTTAGTGTAAACATCAATTATTATTTTGGTAGTTTTAAGAAAAGGTCTTCCTAATAAAATGGGTGATGGTAGATCGTTATTTTCCATGTATAGAACATAAAATCTCTAGAAAAAAACTAATTTATCACTAACCTTAATAAGGACATCTTCACCTATCCTCTTAAGGTTTGTATTAGATCAATCAGCTAGCTGACTTACTACACCAGTTTTTTCCAATGGTCTAAGATTTAGAGTAAAATAAATGGAGTACAACATAACATTAATGTATGCTCCCCAACGTAGTATAACCTTTTTAATTTTGGTGGCACCTATTAGGCAAGAGATGTAAAACATACCAAGTCCTTACATATTTCAGGACTACGCTCATGAATAAATGCAGGAATATTTTCTCCTACTCTAATATTCTCACATCTTTTGAGACTGGCTTCCTTTTTAACGTACACAGCTTTTTAAACGATTTAGCATAACGAAGAACTTGTTTAATAACATTAAAATTAGAATATTTACCTTGTATTTTGAAAAAATTTCATACAAGTCAAAATTGCGTTTATATCTTTAGTACTCGACCTGAAACATGGGCGTAAATGTATATACGCCTGTGTCCTCACTGAAAATAGTTAGAGTATATACCTAGGACATATACTCCGTTATACCGTTCCTCATTAGAAAGAAGAATGCTAAAGTATGATTTGACACACAATCATATCTCATACTATAGATTGCTTATTTAAAAGGTGACGAATGATGGGAAATCTCTATGTTTTATTGAATATATCGTACTGTATATATATATTTTTTGATGTAACCTTGTTGTGAATATTATGAAAAAGAGTTGTTCCGCTTCTGAGAAAATAAACAAATTATTAATTGAATCTCATTAAAAAATTATTTTTGTTCCTTTTTTATACTATTCTTATTACATATTTCAAAAAGCAAATTATTTCAGATAATAAAAACGCCACTTCTAAATCAATTCTGGGTGTTGCTATTTGATACCATTACTTATCTTTATATATATAATTGTAAGTTAAAAGGGGTTTTCACTTTGTTTTTATGTTAAGGGATATATATATATATTTTTTTATACCAATCAAGATCAAATATGACAATGATACTTTTAGTTAAATATAATTGAACAAACTATTTTTTTGTGTTCTATAAGATTTAAATGCTAAAATTTTGAGATGAATAAATATATATTTTCTTAATCATCTATAAATGAGTACCTATTACTTTTAACGTGCATTAGATAAAATTTTAGGAGCATTCATAATTCATAAATCAATAAATTAAACTCGGACAAAAAAAAGTTGCTTAATGAAAGGTAAATTCTTTACCATACTACAAATGATGCATTAACACTCCCAACTTTAATCACCCAGCTACTTATGTGAAGAAAATGTACACTCACTTATCAAGTTAAAATTTTAAAACTAAATACATTAAACATGATTAGAGTGATTATCCTATGTGACACCATGTTTTATGGCAATAAGGAAGGACTATCATTTATCATAATATTATAATAGTGTATAAGG
Source organism: Erythroxylum shatona (assembly GCA_027568895.1). Classification (NCBI taxonomy): domain Eukaryota; kingdom Viridiplantae; phylum Streptophyta; class Magnoliopsida; order Malpighiales; family Erythroxylaceae; genus Erythroxylum; species Erythroxylum shatona. The sequence continues at coordinate 27,998,500 of JAOSBK010000204.1, read as the reverse complement.
TGACGGAAGTTTTACATTATTTATGATCTTCGATGGAAAAAAGGGCAGAAAGTCCTAGTTGTTCTGACTGGTAAATGTAGGAGAGACTGGCAGTTGTAATTTCGGGGCTAGTGGACCAAATACTGTCACTGAATCTCACCCCATTTGCTAAACCTAAAAAGTGACGGCTTCATTTTCATGAAATGTTGGGTCTACGAGTATCAATTCATTCAATTTTTGTTGGTCTCATTTATTAAATGAATAGATGCTCATAAAATAAGGTAAAAATAAAGTAACATGTCAGGTGATGTGAACCTATTTTTCCGTTTTTACATGCTTTACCTCATTGTCTTTGTTCTCAAATCCTAAGACATGAAAGCTCATTTTTTCGTTCTAAAATACCATGGATTTCTGATCACAATTTACAACCAGGCTATTGGACGCTAGATAAGGCAACTCAATTGAACATCGATGAAGAAAAATCTATCCTAATCATTTTTTTTCCTCCAGTGAAGCCAAAGAATCTATCTCTCTGAAGCACACTCGTAAAACTTACTCCTTCCAAGGTAGGATGTAAAACACTGAACTGGTCATGACTTGTTAGGGTGGCAAGGACGTTGACCCTCATGGACATGGTTGGATTATATCTTATCTGAAGTTATATAATGGGCAACTCCAATATTCTACTAAAACATCCCAAGACCGACAATGCTGGTGTAGTCAGATGCGGGACAGGATCTTCTGTCCAATTTTATGGTATCTTATTATGTCCAATAAATCTCAGCCATTCATTTATACGGGTTCCGCATTCATTTATGCGAGACCAACGTGGGATCTATATAAATAAATGACTGAGATTCATAGAATAGAATAAAACATTATAAAATTAGACAGATCTACTCGTCAGATGCTGCTATAAGATCCAAACATCATCCAAGTCTTAACACTAACAGGCTTTTCTGCGTCAGGGCAAAGCTACAAGCGTCATGTTTTAACCACGCAACGTGGGTTTATGCTAACACTTCTTGTTTTTATATCACGAAATCATTTGCAGTTGTTGAGGAGTTGCTCGCAATTTCAACGACTTGAGTTGATTCTTGTTAGATTTTAATGATTTTCAAGGGAGGGAACAAATTTTGTTCAATTCGCCAGCATAGCCTTGATAAAGTGTGTATAGTTTGATAATGTTAAGTTAAAAACTCCTTTTTACACTTACCCTCAATCACAAGGTTAGAGTGTTAGCTTTTGTATTTTTGGATTCAACAAGTAATGGCATACGTTCGAACTTTTGGCGAATTAGGTAATCGTGGAGCAAAGTTGTAGAAATCACCGATTTAATTACATGTAATCGTCGACCCAAGTTGGCAATTGAAGCATTGGAGATATGAAGGGTTAAGTGTCAGCTTGCATTATTTGCAATATTATTCGAACGTGATTACTCTTTGAAGCATCAACTTTCTAACATGCCCCATCAACCACATCAGAACAAGGAAATAGGGATTCAGACAGGAAAAGTCTAGTGTGCGGTGTTTGTTGTTTGAACTTCAGTTTTAGCCACCTCCTCTGGCAGTGGATGGTGGGTAATTGAGAATTCACTTGCCGCATGCTCAAGCTTTTTGACTTATTGGGTTAATGAAAGCTGTCGACAATTCTATGATTTGGTAGTCTACCAATCAATGTATTGAGGGGTCAGGTCAGGATCCATCTCATCAGGGTAATCTGTGCACAGTTCTATGTCATGAATATTGAATGGAGAAGATTTCTGGATTGTAATTGTTACTTTGACACTTTAATTAATTATTATATTTCAAATGAAATTATATCAAAGTTTAATAATTCTAATTTTATGTTAAATAACATAAAAATAAAAATAAAGAGTTATGTGATAATTAATACTTCGATTAAAATTAAAAAATTGAAATTCTTGCTTCTCTTCGGACAATCTTTGATGAAAGAAAAACCAAAAAAAAAAAATGTTGGCCTCCCATTTGGTTTATTAAAGGGAATGAACTTAAACAATAATGGGATAAACCAGAGCAGCAAACAGAGACTTGAAGCAATTATTAGAGAGAAGCAACTGGCAGGCAACCACAAAACATGAGGGTTCGTTTTCCTTACGTTGTTGTTTGGTAAGCTTTGAATTTTACTGATAAGAATTGATGCATCATTCTTGCAAGACCCATGCTGAGAAAACATGAGAAGATCAGAGGCATAAAAGGCAACCATGAACCATTTCATTCCGTAGACTACGTTAGATTCTGCTACTTCCTTACTTTACTTGAAATCATTTGTCGCCGTAGTAACTATTCGTTAATTGTTATAAGGGTAAAGAAGAAAGACCAGACAGCTAAATTTGGAGGGAAGTTGTGGTTTTTCATGAGTAGAAGGTAGTGGGATTGTGTTAGACTTAAAAACTGACAAGAAGATTCTGGTCGGTACAAGTCTTACTGCTACACTTTCAACTCCCAAGTTTACACAGCCAAGTTCAACCAGAAAACATAAACTATCTATATGTCATGCTTTCAGCAAGAATAATTCATGGGTTTTTTGACATTTACCAGGTTGTGGTGGAAAATTAGCAGAGGACCCACTTGCTAAAGGAGAAAATTTTCCAATTCGACCAACTATACCCACCCAACAGAGCCTTTGATTCCTCTCAAGCTCGTCTCTGTCTAAAGGGGAAGTCTTGACCATTCTAAAAGGAAGGTCTTTCATATAGATTAGATGGTCATACTCCCAAAAGCTTGTACTGTTGGCGTTTTTGTCCTCTTTTAGACTGGTGAGTTGCGTAGGATTCAAGTGCTTTCTTCAACTTTCCTCTTTGTTTCTTTTTTATCTTATCTTTTTCATAAAAGTATAATTTGTTTACCTTTCTTTTGTTCTGCGAATAAAGGAGGAGTATTTTGCAGGGCTGCTTGCCGTTTGTTTATAACGACGCATATGCTATTCTGAGGTAATTTATACACCTGGGAATCAAGTGATGAAGTTGATCCTGGATTATTCTGCAGATTCTTGACGTACTGTAGCGGGTGAGGTTATGTTCTTATGATACAGTACATCTAGTTTTTGTGCGGTTCACAAACAACTGTTTCATACAGTTCCTGTATCTTTTAAAGCTGAAGCTTTGCTCATCAATAAACTTTTTTAAATCGGGTGGGTGATCGACAGTCCTTCTTAGATTCCTTTATTCTGAATTTATCAGAATACTTTTGTGGTGTTCTTTGCCTTATAACACGTAATTAGCATCACTTGGATGTACTTCCAGTGCAGACCTTTGATGTGTTTGAAGATTAATTAATAGAACACCAGTTCTTTCATTTGCTTCATTCACGGAAACTGAAAGTTTCAGATTTTTCTGTCCTACTTGTTATTACGTCATTCCGCATCAATATTGGGATCAATAAGTTTGTTTGACAGGCCAAATTTCATCAGCCCAGTACTGAGGAAATTTTCACATCATGGATTGGTTGACCGAGATTTTCGAAGGATCTACCTATAAAGGCCAGTATCATGGGAAGTATGAAGATCATGTGTACTGGGATGAGCCTCGACGATCAGTAGTAATTTCGATCTTCCCCTTTCCATATATTTCTTATTATTGATTGATGTCAGGATTGCCTCTCCTGTATATTCTACGTCTCGATTAACTTTCCCCAATTTAACTGTACGTTGATGGAAAATATATTGGATGTAGGATAATTCATCAGATTTTGACCAAGAAGAGATTGACTGTGCTATTGCACTTTCCCTGTCAGAAGATCATAAAGGGAAAAAGGTGATTGGTAAGCTCCACAGCTGTAAGCGCTAATCCTGATATCTTTCAAGTTCTTTGCATTTCAAGAATGGATACGACAAAACTCTTTAACATCCGTCTTTTATGGCCTAGTCCTAGTGGATGCTTACTTATTTCTATTTTTTTAAATCTAATCTTGTAAAAGGAATAATTCTGGTCTAAAGTTTCCTTATTGGAGGTGGAGTAAGAGGGTATGTATAATTTGGGTTCCTCTTAATCTGGCAAAAGAATTAACCCTTAAAGGGCTGTATTACTCTTTACAATCTGTAGGAACTAAGTGGCTGTGCATAGTCACAGTTGCAGTTAATTTCCGTGTTCTTTGCTCTCCCTAATCTGATTATGTTGATTTACTAACCAATGTTTAATAATCTTTTATATCTGTTAAATCGCTCTGATCCGCCATTCCCTCCAGAAGGTTTGATTGCCAACACTGTCTTCCTTATATTTTGTATAACCATTTTACTTGGTATATTTGGTTAATTAATTCATTCATCTTCAGCAGAGGAAGATACTCAATCCCACCACACAGAAGATAATGGATACCATCATTCAGAAGAAGATGAACAGTATGAAAAGTCTCGACTGGAAGAAGATGAGCAGGATATAAAGTCTCAATTAGAGGAAGATGAACAACTTGCTAAAGCCATTCAAGAAAGCTTAATTGTCGATTCCTCCCATCCACCCGGTTACAGGTACAGTAAATGTATAGACCATCTATTTTTTTCTATTCCAGTACTTAATAATGATAAGGAATTTTTTAGCTTCTTTTTAAAATTTCCTTGAAGAGTAGAGAGTGGCATTGGATTGCTGTGGCATGAACAATTTTGGCTGGATGATGAATTGATTTGAGTAGAGCAGTTTGCCTTCATTCAGAAGCTGTTTGAAGGATGTAATTGGCTTATTCATATAATAGGAAATAATATAGACTTGTAGGATATCGATAGGAAATGAGTATTTTCATCTCAGCAAGGATTGAGAGTCAAAAGAGCTGCATTGCTTAGTCTGCTAAGCTTTTTCAATAATTGGCAAAAAGTTACACAGATTCTATAAAATGATCAAGCAAATTGGTGCCCTGGTCGAAGATATTACCTCATGTCTTAAAGTTCACTTTTGTAGTTTGCAAGATCAGTTGTGTAAGAAACTGTTCTGTTATACTTTCCACTCAGACTTGAGATTACATCTACCTTACAAATCAGAAGGTTTGATATTGCAACTACTTGATGAACTTGAAATGCATACAACCTTATTCAATATCAGGACCGATCAATTTTAACAATTGCTTATAGGACTTGCTTCAGCTTCTGGCACAATGTCTTAAGTGATTTTTGCATGTTGCAGACATATATGAACCCTGACCTGGTTGTAAAAATGTCTTGGTACTAGGATCTGTGCTGGGTGCCATGCAGAGATTGGTCTTGGGCGTTTTTTAAGCTGCATGGGCGCTGTTTGGCATCCTGAATGCTTTAGATGCCATGCTTGCAATCATCCAATAACTGATATTGAGGTTCAACTTTTATGCGAGTTAATGGATTATTTGATTTTGAGGTCTAGAAAGTGTTGAGTAATTTATCAATTTCTCCTCTCGTCTTTAACATTATTGAGTTACATCAATAATCATTCATCTCAAAAAGTTTCCATCTTTTTCTCTCTTGTGATAGTTCGCCATGTCAGGGAATCGTCCTTACCACAAATCCTGCCATAAGGAACATCACCACCCGAGATGTGATGTTTGCAGTAACTTTGTAAGTGCTGTTTAGAAAAGAAAGAAGTGTACATGAATGTCTCCAATGAGTTACTGGAATCATATTCTACAAATCTAGACCCACGCATAAGCAGCCTGAACTGTACAGATATGTTAAATTTCCATATTGGTATTCTTACAGATTCCAACAAATGCAAGCGGTCTTATCGAATATAGAGCACATCCTTTCTGGATGCAGAAGTATTGCCCTTCACATGAGCGTGATGGGACTTGCCGATGTTGTAGTTGCGAGAGGATGGAGGTCAGTTAAAAGAATATGGAGAGGAAACAGCTCAATTATCACATTTGTTTTTCCTAATCATTAACTTGTTGGTCTCATAAAGAGTTTCCATCCATGCAGCCTAGGGATATGAGATATCTATCACTAGATGATGGTCGCAAGCTATGTCTAGAATGTCTAGACTCTGCACTAATGGATACTCATGAGTGCCAGCCACTTTATTTTGAAATTCGTGCATTTTATGAAGGTTTAAATATGAAAGTCGAGCAAGAAATTCCCTTACTTTTGGTTGAGAGGCAAGCATTGAATGAAGCCATGGAAGGAGAAAAGAATGTAAGGCTGGTGCACTGAAGCTTTTAGGAGGCAAACAACCACGGTTCTTATTCTCCAGAGAACTAACATATCTTCACTTTCAGGGCCATCATCACTTACCTGAGACCAGAGGACTCTGCTTGTCTGAAGAACAAACTGTTACTACTGTATGTGTTCCTTTTCAGCACTCCCTGCTTTAATTTTGGTTGCAATGTTTATTTAAGTGAGCTGACATGTATAATTATATCACCAAATGTTGTAGGTATTAAGGAGACCAACGATTGGAGCAGGCAACCAGATCATAAACTTGGTGACAGAGCCCTATAGGCTAGTACGTAGATGCGAAGTAACTGCAATTCTTATTTTGTATGGGCTCCCCAGGTAATTTCTTTGTTCTGATTTGTTCGTAAGAGCCTACTCTGCAGACTTTTTGCTCCATGACTAAGAGTTTTCCCACATACAGGTTATTAACTGGGTCGATTCTGGCTCATGAAATGATGCACGCATGGCTTCGGCTTAAAGGTTATTGTTCTATCTATTCTCTCATCAATGTTTGCACTTCCGTTTCTGCTAGCTAAATTTATTTGATGACATATTCAACAGGCTATCCTAACCTGCGTCCAGAGGTTGAAGAAGGTATATGTCAGGTTCTAGCTCATATGTGGTTGGAGGCAGAGATCTACTCTTCTTCTGGAAGTGATGTTGCTTCTTCATCATTGCCGCCTTCCTCCACATCGTCAAAGAAGGGAAAACGGTCCGACTTTGAGAAGAAATTTGGCGAGTTTTTTAAACACCAGATTGAGTCAGATGCGTCATCAGCTTATGGAGATGGGTTCAGGCAAGCATACCAGGCAGTGCTGAAATATGACCTCAGGACTACCCTGGACCACATTCGGATGACAGGAACATTTCCTGTCTGATTCATAGCTATTTATAAGGAGCCATCTTCCTTCAATGCCACCACCTTGGCACTGTCATGGAGTCTTGGTTGATTCATAGCTGTGGAAAAACAAACTGTCAAAAAACAATAAGCAACGAGATGCTTGCCATTAGGCTGATCACCATTTAGGTTGGGGTCATGTAAACATGCTATGATGAGGTATTAAACAGAGTATTAATAGATTGAATACAAAGATACAATAGCAGTATAAAGTTCTCTTCTCCTTTGATAATTGTGTTTTTCTGCACCATTGATCACCGTTAAGTTTGACCAAGGATCTCAATCTAGCACACTGTTCTTCTTCTTCTTCAAAAATAAACTAAACTTAGTTCAGCGTTGATGAAATTATTACAAGGGTTTGGTTTCTCCTATGCAAGAAGGTAGACTATTTCAAGGCTCGATAATTCTAAATTTGTTATCCACAACAATGTTTTGTGTGGTGTAACTAGTCGAACTGCCCTATTGTTAAATAAAGAAACTGAAACATTTTGTCACAATCATTTCCAATTGATGTCATTTCAATCGTTCATATGATATATTTCTATTAATTAATAACTGTTCAAGATTTATAAGTTTAATATCACATTCTATTCCTATTTCTAATGTAAAATATATTAAAATAAATATAATTATTGTGATCTAAATTAAATTTAAAATATTTATTACTAAGTATCTCTAAAAGAAACAAAAAATAGTTTGCTAGAAATTTGAAACGGACCTAAAAATCTAATAAAATCAAATAAATCTCTTTGTTTATGTATTGATAATGTCTTTAATTTTATTTAACTCCTTAACATTATTGTGTTTTAATGTGCGAGTCATTTACGAGTTGTTCCGCTTTATTTTTATTTTTTATTTTCTATTTTTTAAAAATAGAAACACGTCTAAATTTGTAATAAAATTTGGAAAAAAAAAATATTTACTTGAAACTTTTCATAAAATTAAAATTGTTTTTTTTAATCATTATTTTCTCTGTTTTATTTTTGATAGTATGATCATTATTTAGAATTCTAGATGGCTCTTTTCTTATTTATAATCCAAAAACGTCTCAATCCAGTTGTTTAAGAGAAAGCTATTATCATTATATGATTTGGTAAAATTTTATATCAGGGTAATTAATATACATACTATTACTTCAAATTGAACAATTATATGAACACATTAATTTAAATTACATTAAGAGACATCAAATCACTTTAATATCTAAATTGAGTATATTAAAATATAATTAGGCATTTAACGTTGCAAAAATAAGTTGCATGTTTTACCTTGTATAACTTCGCCTTTAAAAGAAAGTGTTTTTACCTAAGGAAATCTTTGTCCATCGAGTAAACTATAGTATTCCTTCTCATTAACTTTTCTTGATTCATTAATCATATATTGATTTAGATTTTTATTTATATAGTTTTGGCCTTTGAAAATTGCTAAAATTGTTTCCTTTATTTCTTTATCCTCATTATTTACTAAAAGGAAAGCAAACAAGACATTGTTCTTTTGTAGATGTGAGTTAGAAAACAAGTATCTTATTATTTTTGTTTTTAAATACTTCTTATGCATATTTTCACGCATTTATTTAAATATTCAAAGATTTTTATTTTCATTTAATGATATGTAAATTTATGAAATTTATTTTATTCTAATATTTATAATTTTAATATAGTTTTGAAGAACTGCAGAAAGTATGACTAATTTATTGCAATAGAAATTAGTTAAAATGACGTGAAAGAAAGTAGTAGAGTTTGTGTCTACTTGTTAGCCCCTTAGCACATAAAGACACTTTTACAACTAGCTAAAAACAAATCTTGGATTGAAGGTTAGTTGGATCACACGTATGAAGGTAGTATGCAAGAGCTCTAAGGTAACTTAGCAAGATAGGTCAAGCATGATGTGAGTTCTTTTTAGAGTTTCGGACCTTGTACTGACTGACTTGGCTAAGGTTAAGTTCTTAATGGGCTAAAGACTTAGTGTATACTTAAATGAATGAACCATGATTACCAGACTTGATATAGGTAAGCAGGGGACCAAAATACTATGCTATGAAAGGCTTTGGGCTTGGATGACTCATACAGAGATTATGGGGAAATCTTGGATGATGTTAAAGATAAGATCAAAGAGAATAGACATCAACTCTAAAAGATAAATAACATATTAGAGGATCATCTACAAATATTAGAAATCTTCGTGAATATAGATATATCATTCTTAGATAGATATAATATCTTTTCTTGTTATTTAGGTTGTAGCTAAAATATAAATCTTATCAGATATAGTCCTATTTAGACAGAGATGTAATCGTTAGTATAATGAAATCTAATAAGGATAAGATGTGATCTAATAGTTTAGTTCAATTAGGATAAGTTCATTGGAGCCTTACTCCTCAGATACATATTGAGACAGATACATATTGAGAGAGAGTATTCTTTTGTATACTCTGAGAGAAGTAATAAAGATTAGCATTTTTTATATCTCTTTCATACTTCTATTATTGTCTTTAATCTTGCAAGAGTGAGAGGGTTAAACACTGTGAAATTGTAAGGTATTCGAAAACAAGTTAGTTAGTCAAAGATTATGTAGAAAGGTTGAGCCTAAATGAATCTAAGTGAGATTATCGTGTAAAAGAGTAGGTTCAACTTGTGGTATATGTTTGGTGCTTATAAGAGCTTTGTAATAATAAGTATCAGAGTCATATTTGATATGGTGGGAGTCAGCAATTTAATAGAGCATGTCACTAAAGTGGAGACATATATAGGGCCAATTCCTCAAGGAGGCCACTTCCTACAATACTTAGTTTTAGATGTTGAAGGAAAAGATCTAACAGTTTCAGCATCAAATATCATATTTGATAAAGGTACAAGAGGAGACCAAGTTCCTGATGACAATCCTAAGATATGTTATTGAAATATAAGATGTTAGATGTGTCAAGAGCACCATGGTAAAGGTGTATGAATTCAAAGATTTTGAAGGTGTGCAAAATGTGAAGGAGTTCAAGAACTTTCTATAGGATATAGAGTAGTATTTTGTGACTACTAAGGTACCTGATATTGAAAAGGTCAATCTGACAGCTATGTACTTGGATGGAGATGCCAAGCTTTGGTGGAGAACGAGAATCTCTACCGAAATCAGTGTGGGTAAAACTCCCATCGACATATTGGAGAAGATGAAAGGGAGTTAAAGGGTCAATTCTTTCCAATAAACCCTTTTTGGCTTGTGAGGGATGCCTTGAAAAAGTTGAAGAAAGATGAATCGGTAAGAGATTATGTTAAAAAGTTTATCTCTCTAATGTTAGATATTGATAATACGACAGATGAGGAAAAACTCTTGAACTTTTTGTCTAGGTTATAACCATGAATGCAAATAGAGATGCGGAGCCAAAATGTGAAAGATATGGTTGGCGCAATCATAACTGTTGATACCTAGGTAAATTTTTGAGTGATAAAGGATACTAAAATAAACTATTCTACTTCTTCCAATGGCAAAGACCTAGCCCAATAGAAGAATACTGAGGGAAAAAAGAATCCAAGAAGGGAGATCTCAAAAGAAAAGGTAAGCAAAACGACAACTTCAAGAGTGAGAGATGTCCTCCAAAAAGGGAAACTTACTTGTTACCTATGCATAGATCTATATTTTACGAGAGAATGTCTAAGGAAGGAAAAGTTAAACGCCCTGATCACCAAAGAAGAGGAAGAAGATTCGAAAGTAGCAATAATTTTGAACACCTTGTTGAATACGATTAAAAGCAAATCCAATCCTTTTGATAAGCTAATGTATGTAGGAATATAAGTCAATGGAAAGGAGGTAACCATAATGCTAGATACAGGTGCTTAAAAAGATGGTGCAACACACTTTTTCATGGTATAAAAGACAATATGTAAGTTGGGACATAAGGTATCAAAAACCTTGACAAAGATGAAGGCCCTTAGGAGTAAGGCACAAGTGGTGGTAGGAGCTGTTTATAATATCCTATGAGCATAGTGAGTTAGCATGCCATGTTCAACTACTTGGTCATACCACTTGAAGATTTTGAGTTGATACTAGGGATCGACTTCCTAAAGGCAACAAAGATGATGTTATATCCAAGTTTGGAAGATATGATGATCATATATGAATAAAATTTCTTTTATGTTGACTGTTGTATATTCAGTAGGGGAGTGACAAATGATATAATAATGATATCTCATATGTCATCCATTAACGCCAACAAAAGGGTTGAAGAAAGATATCGAGACCTATCTCACTACCATATGGAAGATTGATGAGGACTACAAGGTGAAAATTCGTTATGCATTGTAAGTTTTTTAAGAGAGTTTTGGAATGTGATATCTAAAGAGTCGCCTAAGATACTTCTCTGTTATTGAGAGATTGATCATAGGATCGAGTTGATTATAAGATCGGATCTTAAACAAGGTAACAATTAAAAACAATTATCATGTTTCCTTATTTCAAGATTTGATGAACAAATTATTAAGGGCATCGATTTTCACGAAGCTTGATCTACAAAGTGGGTATTGACAAGTGCAAATAGTTGAGGGTTATGACTAAAAGATAACATGTGGCTCGTTATAGGTCATAAAAATTCGTAGTCATATTGTTTAGATTGACTAATGTCCCTATGAAACTTTGCAATTGATGAACGATGTGATGTATGACTTCTTTAAAGAGTTCATTATGGTGTATCTCCACGATATACACGACATTGTGGTATATAACATTAATATGGCAAAAAACGTGGAGCACTTGAGGAAGTGTTTGAGCAACTAAGGCACCACAAGCTCTGTGAAGTTAGAGAAGTGTGAGTCTGCACATTTGAATATAGATTCTTAGGTTGCTTGGTGAGCAAGGGTCATATCAGGATGAATCCAAAGAAAATGAAGGGAATAGTTAAGTGACAGATTCCCATGACAATACAATAGTTACAGAGTTTTCTCAAACTCGATGACTATTATAGGCAGTTTAATGGGGTACTCAAAGAAAGTGACATCATTTATGAAATTGCTAAAGAAAAAGTAAGAGTGGTAATGGTCGTATGCATGTCAGGAGTTAATCGAGAAACTTAAATTCATTACCTCAATCAAGCCTTCCTGATTTTGATCTTCTATTTGAGATATATATAGATACATCAAACAAAGCCATTGGTCGAGTTCTAATACATGAGGGCTAATCGTTAGCATTTGAGACTTGAAATATCAATAGTGTGGATCAACATGACACAGTGTATGAGAAGGAGATGCTCATAGTGGTGCATTACCTTAAGACATGATGAGAATATTTGTTAGGAACCAAGTCTACTGTTCATACCGATAATAATGCTAACGTAATTTTCAAAACTCAAAAGAATTTGTCTAAAAACCAAGCCTAATGACAGGAGTTTCTTACTAAATATGACATTGCATGAGAACATAAAGAGAGATACAACAACATGGAAGATGTCTTACGTAGAAAAGAGGTGTTGCAGCTCCATTCAACAACATATACAGTAAATTAAACTCATAAGTTAAAGAATGTTAGGACCCGATCTCGGAACCGAACCCCAACCAGAAAAACGGCTGGAAACCTAACGGAAACAAAGTGGCGGAAAGCGAAAACCAAAGCAAAAGCGAAAATCGAATCGTAAAGCGAAAGAAACCGAAGCAGAAACATAAGCCGGAACTCGAAAGAACGGATTCGAAACTAAAAAGGGACAGAAGCAACACAAATGAACGAACGAAATCAAAGCGAACGAATCGAAGCGAATCGAATACGAATCGAAGGCAAAGCAAACAAATGGATCAATTAGAACTGAACAAATTTTCGACATCTGAGAACTCAAACTTTTAAACAAAAACAAAAGGGTCGCGTTGGATACCTTAGACTAAAACAATCCAATTCGGTATAAATTTTTTTCTTTTCTTTTTCTTATTTTTCATTCTTTCCATCTTTATCCAATCTTATACAAATCAAAAACAATCTAATTTCCCCATCTGGAAACTTATCCTCAATCAAAACTCAATTCATAGAATTCGTCTTATACAATCATACAAATCCCATAGTCCATCTTTTAAACATCCTATTCTTATTTCTCTCTTTTTCCATAAATACTCACACTTGTCAACATAATCACAAATCATACACACATTCTTTATTTAACAAAAGTTGGGCAGCATAACGGCTACATTTTAACAAACCCAAACCTGCAAAGGGTTTTTAAAAACACACTTCTATAATTCCCAAACAAAACTCAGAGTCATCGGACCCCACGTCCGGAATCCATATCACAATCAAATCACAGCATATACCAAAAACAAGTCTAAACCTAGCACTTCAATGATTCTCAATCATAATCAGAATCATCCATATCCAAATCGCAATCGTATCTTAATTCAATGCAATCATAATCCATAAACCATAATCATACGCAAATTCTATATCTCAAATCCATACACAATTTTCATAAATCTTCATAATTCATACATATCAATATTAATGGCCTTCCAAGCCATATACAAATATAATACCAAAAATCCCAAATACATACAACACAAGCTAAACAAAATCGAACAAAAGTCTCGACTTTCTTTCATCCGATCTCCTGCTCGATACCTGGAGATAGGGATGAAAGAGGGGGTGAGCTGGACAGCTCGTAGATAACATGTTTATAAAATGAACAATAAGCAAAAACATTTGCAAAACTCATTTTCCATTTTATCAAAATTTCACAACAGAAAATTTATCAAAAGCTTATTTCTGAAACTTTTCAAATCATTCATAAACAGTTTCCAAAATTTTCACGGTTGTAAAACTCAATTTCTCATTCCTCGAAATTCCAAAACTTTTCACAATTCATAAATGAAATTGAAACATGAATGCATCACATAATAAATGCATCTCATTATAAACAAATCAAAAACACATAACACATCAAACGGTTTGGGTCGGTCCAAAACGGAACGTACTGCACATTCCCGCATAGCGGTCCTGTGCAGC
>JAOSBK010000204.1:27955261-27971077 GCA_027568895.1 Erythroxylum shatona | reverse complement strand
GTGTCTGATAAAAATTGTATTTTCTGAATTTTTGTACAAATGATTAGGTCATGTTGTAAAGTCAACAGACTGAATTACTTTGTATTTATAAAAAGGACCCCCGTGGTCATTGATATTACCGATGATTGTGTATGTTCATTGTTTCCACATTGTTCATGTTTGTGTTTCAAAAAAAAAATATACTGAATTTTAACTGAGTGATGTAGCACGCCACCCTCGCAAGGCACGGACTCGGATATCACCATCGATGTCGGGTTTGGGTCATGCAGGAGTGGGGTGTTACATTTGGCAACTACTTACTGAGTGGGAAAAGATCTTCTACTTATTAAGATTTTCATCTCCCCTTTTATAGCTTTAAGCTTTTGAATACAAACAAATTTTTGTGTACTTACAACTGTAGCCTGCAAACCCTTTTGTAAAGCCTCAGAGAACCCCTCATCATTGATTAATAGATTGTTAAACCTGAATGGCCCTCTTCTTCCTTTGTTATGAAGAAGATTCTCAATTTGCATGGGTGTATGGTCTGAGGATAAGGGGTCTAGGAAAGAAGTTACAATATTAGGAAACTGAGTAACCCAAGCTTTGTTCACCAATGACCAATCCAGTTTTTTCCTCAAGGCCCATCTTCCTATCTTCTTATTACTCTAGGTATAGAAATGTCCCTGAGACTTTAGGTCAAAGATTTCTAGCTTACCCACATAGTCATTGAAGTTAGATGTAAAGTTTCTTATACTGTAATTTCCTTCAGCTTCTATTCTATATAATGTAGAATTGAAATCTCCACATGAAGGCTATGGTCCATTGACTATCTTCTGGAACTGTAGTAAGCTTTCCCATAACAATTTCCTCTAGAAGGCATGATTAGCACCATAGATAAAGAGGAAAAGATGTCAACATTTACCTGAAGGAATTTACATTTCAGGTGAATGGCTTGCATCTTTATGACAAAAACCTGAACATCCACCAAAGTAAGATCATATTTAATAATGATTCTCTTATACCTACAGGCTTGATCGGTGGAGATAAATTTCCATCTTGATCTCAGTTTCAATAGATTAAAGCTTTCATATCTGATTTTAATTTCGAAAAGAGCAAAAATCCATGGCTTTGTGTTATAGACAAAATCCCTTAGATCTGAGAGCTTTTTAGGACAATTAATCCCCCTCACATTCCATGCAATGATTTTCATAATTCAAACGATTTTGTTTTTGAAGCCCTTCCTTTTGCACTTGTTGGATTTTCTTTTAGTGGCTGTCAAAATTCTCCAAGAATAGGATCTTCCTCCTTATTATCCTTAGGAAGAGAACGTATAGTTGCCTTATGATCAAATCCCTTGGGATTATCATCAAGGTTGAATGGCAATTGATCCACTAAGTTCTCCGTACCCATACTAGTGTCTTTGACATCAGGAGTAAGCTCTTTAGCTTTTCCCCCACCATTGTCTTCAACAAGGCTTCTTCCCTAACAACATCTTCAACCAATAATTCCCCAGCATCATCTACAACCAATAACCTTTCCCTATCACATTCTAGTTCATTTTTCTCTTGTCGATCTTTAGATGTAATCTCAGGTCTAGGTTCTGTGACCTGCCTTACCTCTTTATTTATGAGACCATCACACAACAATTCCTCATAATCTCCCCTAGAAAAGTTTTACCAGTAGGGATCCATTTTTCACCTAGAGAAATGAGGGAAGGCTTCCATTAGTATTGGATGGACACGTTATCCTCATAAAGAGATCCATCAAGCCCCAATCTCATAATAGGAATAGTTTCCGGTAAGCTGTGGAAAGATATATGTTAATGCAAATTCTAGCATACCCCAACCTCTTCTTATTTGTTGTATTATCATCCAAACATAGAGGTTTACTAAGAAAACTAATTATCATACTCAATCCTTTTGTTGTCCAGTATTCAAGAGGAACATTAAAGAAATTTACCCACATTGGCACTAGTCTCTTTTCCTTACAATCAATCTGAAAGCCTAGATGTTAAGACAAATCATTGTTCTTCCAAGCTAATTGAGCCCATTTTTGGATGACAGGAAATGCATGTCTTTTGTCCCAGAAGAACCCTAGGAGAGAGTTTTCCCTAAGATTTGACACCCTCTTGCAAGGTTTCTATATCAACGGAAATAATAATTTGGCCATCTTCTGATTTGGGAGGGCAAAAATGCAGAGCAAGGTCTATGGAACCACCCACTACAACTTGATTGCACTATCCTTGACTATACTATGACCACCCTTTACTACTACAAATTTATGGTAATCCGATTTTGGTTTTATCTATGGTTCATTCTCTACTTGTTGCTTCCTATTCATCTGTTTTTGTCCGTGCCTTTTTGCCTAGATTACTTACTATTTTGTTTTGTGTTTCATACATTAAGGTTTTATTTTTGAAAAGCTTTGTTGCTTATCCTCTAAGGTATTTTGTATAATTAGGACCTTACATTTTGTATACTTGAGGCTTTCCTCAATTCCTTCAGAGCATGCATATTCCAATTACAATCATAGTGCAACTATGGACATTCTAATTTTAAAATTAAACTCAATTCGATGGAAACATAACTATACTATATGTTCCTTTGTGCTATTGAGGAGCTCCAAGATAAAGAGGATGAATTGAGACTTAGAAAGTTGTTAGAGCTAATAAACTAGAGAGTTAGAAAGTGGAAACACTACTAAAATGACTTTTTCTTTTATTGTTATCCACCTTTACCAAAATCTAAGGTAATTTCTTCCAATCTAAGATGTCAATTTTTTGCACTGTTTACTGCATGATCATATAGTCAGTTCATATTGGAGCTTTTTGTAGCATTTCTATGCTTAATATCAATGGTGGTTCTTGATTGATCTCATAATGCCTTTTGAAGAGTTAGATCATGAAGCCTTTTTAGCATTTATGTATTAAAATTTTACTATTGAAGGTTTTCAAAAAGTGTTAATTTAGAAGTTCTAGCTTTTGAAAATTAAATATTATGGTACTCTTTATCAACTTTCCACTGTTATTACTAATATGATGATGCATTAGTTCATTACAATAGTACTAAGACAATATACTCCTTCCTTATAATTGATGAATGTTATGTAATACCTAATTAAAAGATTATCTTAGACCTAGTTAACCTTATTGCAAGAATGCTATTTAATACCTAGTTGAAAGATTATCTTAGACCTAGTTGACTTTATTGTATAACTATAATTTCATCACTAAAAATTTCTAGTAATAACTCAAACATTGTTGGAAGAGAAATGTTTAATTTTGTTTTAGTTTTTTGGATTGAGGTTTTCATTCCTAGCAATTTTACATTGTGAGTTTCTTTAGTACTTATGTAAATGGAGTCATCATCATCTGTTAATACAATAATAAGTTTAAATGTAGAAAATGTAGTTCACTATTGTGGGTTAAAAGCCCCAATAAGGACTTCAAGGAGTGATTATATTTCCAGTTGAAGATTCTATAAATGCCTTAATTATCCGGTGAGAATTTATCTTTTATTAGAGGTTGGGAGATGCAATTTTTTTAAAATTGTACAATGATAAATATGCCGAGAAAGTCATTGAAGTGATTGAAAAATTAAGGAAGGAAGCATCAATATTAAAGAAGGGGATTGAAACAAGCACAACTAACGAGTTTGAAGAACAAAAGAAGCTCATATAGGAAGACATAAATTTATTGAGAAAAGATGAAAAAGAAATGAAGTTTATCTTAATGAATATTGTAACAGGAATTGATATAGTTATGATACTTGTTATTTTCAACTATAATATAGGGATATTATAAATTTCATTTCTATTTGAATTATGTAATGTACAACTATATTTTGTATGAATTATTTATATATGAACTATGTAATGTACTTGTTATTTTCAACTATGTTTATAGGGAAACTGTATTGAATTATATTTATATATGAATTATAAGATGTACAACTATATTATATAAGAATTATTTATATATGAACCATGCAATGTATAACCAAGTTTATTTCATATACGAAATAACAGTTAATAAAGAAAAATGAACAATATCACATGAAATCAATAGATACTAAAGAATTCAATCCATAAAAATTGAAGGCAAATTACATGTATAACATTGATTTAGTTTCCCATGATTCTGCAATTCATATTGGTCAAGCAAAAAAAGATATGCCTAATATGAATAGTTTGTTTATACAATGAAAACATTTGTCACTATTATCACATATAGCAGTAGCACATGTATTTAAAAGCCAATGGGACAAATATCAAAAAGTCAAAGGCATTATTAATTGACAATGTTTCCCTCATTTGTACTTGATTGCAAAAGTTGTTCTTCTAATGATTATGTCAACGGTGTTCTCCTTTTGATTGCTTGAGCTTGAAACTATAGAGAAATAATACTAGAATGTTCTCTGAACTATAAACCCCTTGACTCAAATGATAATTGGAATAAGCACGGGTGAACTTCTTTAAACTTTCTTTTACTAGTATATCCAAATGTACCAACCTAGCAAATTGAAGAAAAAATATTAGAAACACATTCTCCTAATATTTCATTATAATATTATTTTGTTGACTCGATATAGTACTCTCATCAACTGTTTGCACCGCTTAATGACTTTTATAATGAAAACAATTTTTTCAATTATTAAAGCTAATAATAATTAATAAAAAATTGAAAATTTACATATTTGTAAATATGCCTTTGTGATAACCTGATTAAAATAATAATAGACATCAGTTATTACAAGCTTTAAAAATCATGTTCATATGATTAAAATAAGGTGTACATAATTGTGAATAAGCCTCAATGTATTAGGTTAGCTATCCTTATTGCATTTTCTGGAATTGTAACCAGAATTACCACATTTCTAGCATTTATGCACTTGTTCTTTTCTAGATAATTTGCTTCAAATTTTTTAACTTGTTTGACTCAATTTATTGCCTCCTTTTTGTAATTTTAGGTCTAACGGGCGTAACTTCTTTAACTGGAGGATGCATCACCTCTGTATCATTTGAAGACTAAAAAATTTCACCCCTAATAAGTTGTAATACATGTTCATACAAACTCATTAACTGACCCTTCCTATAGTATGAATCTACGAATGTCTCAACCCTTTATTTTGAGCAATAAATTGCTCTAATCACATATTTGCATGGGTATCCATATAAGTACTATACTTGAAACTACATATTTGTTATCTACCAATTTTCACAGTATGCTTCCTATCACCATTTGACACTTCATAAGCACCATCTTTATTCTAGACAATTCTCAATTATATTGCTTCTTTTTTGTTTTTCTTCAACTTCTTCATTATATTTGGTGCAATATCTAAGTTCCATCTAATTACAAAATGTCTCATATCTGCATGTCTCTTCATCACCATTATTCTAATTGTTTTAAGCATACTAATCACCTGAGATCCACCCATTGTTGTTGTCAACTATCGAACGTTTAGATTCAAAAGATTGGTAGCATCATGTTCACCTCTTCTTAGGTTATTCAAGTAATGTCAAAGCACGTCCAAGCTTTATTTTGTCAAGCCTATGTTGTTGTTCATTGAAATCTTCAATGTAAATAGACCATGCACAATTCCAAAACTATTTTTCGCGGTCCTTTCACACACTCACACACACACGCACATACACACACACAAATTTGATGAGCTACATTTAGCAAAGTCTCCTCTATAGCCCTAAACAATCCCTAAATCAAATTAAAAAGATATTAGTTAATATTTCATATTGTAATCAAATCAATTATAAGTATATAAAGATGAAGATACTACTTGCATATTAGTTATGACTACAAGTCCTTCACCATCATCCAATTCCAAATCAAATGCTAACAAATTTATGAACCAAGTCCATTAATCCATGTTTTCTACTCCACTACTACCCAGTCTAGTAGATACATTCTTCCATCACTATCCCTACCACTACGCTCAACAATTAGCCTTGGAACTCTATCTTAAGGAAGCAATCATTAATCCCAAAAATTGATCTTAAATGCTTCCATCCCCTTGTCATCGACAGTAAAACAAATGTATAATATTTTAAACTATAAAAAAATATGAAAAGTACTAATATAATGTATAACATAAGATAATGAAGTATTAATAAGTTAGTGAATTTCATTTATCATTACTTATAGCAGCGAACTCTCCTGATTCCTTGATAATTGTAACTCCACTATTGATCCAAGATTTTTTATCTTTAACTCATGTACATAATCTTGCAGCTTCATTTATTCATTAATATAAGATATTGCTTTCTCTTTCATCAATCTTTGCTCTTTTATGCATGCTTTAATTAACAAAAATATTAAGTTTTCCTTCGAGATACTAGGCTTCTCAAGAATTCTATTTAAGAAGTATCTCATCAAAATTTTGGCAAAAATCAATTTTGGATTGTTTGTCTTAAAACAACTATGTTAAGGTTTGTAAGTTTTTACTTCAAAACATCTTTCATTCTTATCATATACAACATGTAAAACCCATGGACATCTATTAATACAACTAACCCTGATTTGACTTTATCCTTATATTTTATCTGGTTTGTACTGTATAATTGATAACGACATTTTAAAATTATTTTGTAGTTCAAACTCTATTCCCAAGCTTCACTATTGTGTCACATTTGTAGGATTATTCCTAACACTTAAACTGGGTCCAAATAAAGTTTCACATGGCTCGTCTCTATTAGGATATTCATCAGTGTTAATAAAACTACCACAATTAGTTGATTCAATTTCAACTAGTTGATGGTCATCTAAAATGTCTACATGAAAGTCTGATTGAACATATCCAACATGTTAATCAACATATGCAACCTGTTGCTTCGTATTTTTATTCATATGTGCACACTATTTCTCCACATTTTCAACCATATGTTTGCATTATTCCTCCACATTTACACTCTGTTCATCCATATCTACACCCTGTTTATCATCATCACAGTCCTCTCCTCTAGTTATATGTAATATGTCAAAAGCATAGAAAGGTGTGTCTAAATGATGAGTTATATACACATCAACATTTCTATAAAGTTGCACAAGGTTTTCTAGCCTAATATAACTTTTGTTTGACTCAATAACTCTTTAAAGTTAAGACCTGACTCTACAATATGCCTTATCAATTTAATGGTACCATAAATCCTTCCCCATCTCATACATTTGTCTATTATTGATGTACTCAAAGTCATCATTTTCAATTGTATCAATATCCTTGTGAACATATATGAATTTAGGTTCTAACATGAAATTCTGACTATAGAAAAAGCCTTATACTTTCACGTTGAACCATTAAAACCATTGTAACAACCATTAGAAAATAATAAAATAAATAAATGTCATTAAAACAACCAATAGAGACTCGAGTGTAAAAAACAATCCACAAGAATTCAGATAGTTCCTTTTCCTTTATTAATTCATTAATAATCAAAAGCAACAATAATAACTTAGTGAAAATCTCATTGATACGCGAGGTCTGGTGAGGTTTACTAATATGCAACTTATCTTTAACTGGTAAAGAGACTATTTACATTCATAATTAAAAGAATAGCCAAAATGATTATAAGCGAATTATACTTTTAAAGACAAATTAGAGGAGATTTTTCCATTTCTTCTTATGAAAGCAAAGATGGCAACTTAATGCCTTAAGTTGTTTATGAAGGAAGATAACCCTGCTTACATGCTAGAAAAGAGTCAACAGAGCATGCACTAATAATTTGTTAAAAAGTAGAATATTGGAATGACTACAATAGTTTGTCAGTTTGTTTCATAAATTGGATAGGAAGGGGACTGCCGATGAGAATAATCATATCTCATGATAATGTATAGTTTTATATTTTATGTTTTGTTATTAATTCTATTAATCAGATTATATGAATTAAAGTGATTTTAATTTGAAACAACAATTTAGTTGTATATGTGATGAATTACTTCATATTTTCTTATCAATATCTAAATTAATTCACAAGCTCTCAAAAATAAAAACTAATTTTGCAATAAAATAGAGGAAATGAAAATAGAAATTGCTTCGTTGATCTAATAATCTTCATTAATAAAATAATAATAAGAATATGACAGGTTGGTATATTTGATGAACTAAAGTCTAACTTGGTCATGTGGATCATAATCGTGAAAAAGTAAGATTAGGATATGTTGAACTTAACTATTCCAATCAACATCAAACAAAGCTATAAAACACTAATTATTATACTTGGTTCAACTTTTTTTTTCAAGAATTCCTCCATGTTCCCAGAGAAATAGCCTTTTTTGTCCTCTGTTATGTTACGGTTGATTTTCAGTGATAAGATCTTAGACACTATTAAGTCAACTTTATGGGTTGCTTTCCATGAGTTAAAACTGTGGTTTATGTGTTGACGAGACCGTGCTATTACCGACGTCGTCCATAACTTTTCCTAAGATAATTGTTGCGCCTACTCTTAGTTCATTAAATGCCAACATAATTAGACAATATCTGAGTTTAATCAGAAGATGCCAAGACACTAAAACATAGAAGGATTTGTTAACTTTCCTGTATGAGATAGAGAATCTGGGCAAATGAGTGGGACTTCAAGAATATTTATGAGACACTAAGAATTGAAATATAAGGAAAGGGTGCTTGTACAAATACGTGGAAGTATTGTGTTCAGGTACCTTGCTATCAAAACCTCCCCCTGGAACTCCGATGACCCGAGTCAGAACCGCTTGACTGTTCCCACGACAATGAAGAACTCAGGATTCTTGAGAGAGATTGTGCAATTTCATCCATGGCTGGGCGATCGGATGGATTTTTTTGCAAACAACTATCGATCAGTCGGACAAAAACAACAGCCAGTTCCACGGGATAATTCCCTTGCATAGAAGAGTCAATGAATTGGCTTAGGTTCTCCGGCTCATCGTTGTCAGAGAGAACTGTTTTTAGAACATCTGAGATGCACATGTTCTCTTCTCTGTACAGTGCTGGAATTTCCTTCCCTGTGAGTATCTCCAGCATAAGGACCCCAAATGCAAAGACATCAATCTTAGTGGAGACTATACCACTTTCCAAGTACTCAGGAGCCATATACCCTTTTGTCCCAACAATGTGCCTTGTCAAGGTGAATTCACCTTCCTGTTTTTCTGCTGACCTTGCTAAGGCAAGGTTAGCAATCTTAGCCTTGAAATTACTATCAAGAAGAACATTACTGCATTTCATGTCTTTGTGGATATAGGGAGGACTACTGAAATTATGTAGATAGTTAAGCCCTGTAGCCACATCGAAAGCAATCTGAATTCTTTGTCTCCAGGTTAAGAACTTCTCATGACTACTGATTTGATAGATCCAATCTGACAAGGGTCCATTTGCACCATACTCATAAACCAGATACCAATGCCCGTCACTGAAACAAACCCCAGATAGGCGAATTACATTGGAGTGATTGATCCTGTTCAACAAATTTATCTCTTTTGACACATCTCCATTCATTTTCTTGATGGCAGCAAAATCACCATTAAAGGAACCACGATAAACAGATCCCTTAATCCAACAAGACGGACTGAAATTATCTGTTGCAACTTTCAACTCCTCAAACTTGTACACCTTAACTGATTTAGCTATACTAGGTATAATACCTAAGAATTCGAGGGATTCTTCATCCAACTTTTTGTTTAATGGCTTCTCAACCGCCTCAAAGCTTTGTGTTTCTGAGCCCATAACGGGATCAGCTTTCTTCTTACTTCTGCGAATGAAAGCAAAGAAAACCCCCGTCCCTGCTGCTAACGTAAGAGAAATTCCTGCAACAACCCCAACAACCAAATAAACCCATGTTTTGCTTGAATTTTTGCCAGAGGTTGAAGGCGACGATGGTGGTGGCGGTTGCAGAGAAGGTGGAGGTGGTGGCACCACAGTGTCAGAACTAGAAGGTGGGTTTTGAAGAGGAACCAACAGAGTGGTAAAAGGATAAATATTGTAATTCTGCTCGCTAAGTTCATTAGCTTGAAGTGTCCTTCCTGTATCGGCTCCAAATTGCACACTGATGGCTGAAACCGTATCACCAAAAGTTACAACATAACTCAATAAATACTTGATACCTACATCACTCTGATTTTTTGTAGGACAAGCACATCTGAGAGGAACACTGACACGTTCACCAGTATATATATTTTTAGTAAGTTTAGTGCTCTGATTCAAGAGAGCCTGACATGTCGAGAGACCTTGGTAGGTGTTGTTGGCAATCAAGAAGTAGGTGTCACCTTTCTGAACAACGTAAGATGTGTTCGTTTGATAGTACTTACCTGAACATGAACAGTTAACAGGAACTATCACCAGCTTGTTTGTTTCAAAAGTTGCATTCTCGGACACTTCATTTATCATCGATACCTTCGATGGGTCGGAACCTAAAAGTGTAGATATTGAGCCAACAGTGTTGTAAGGCGGTTGGGATCGGAAGGTGAGGTAAGATTGACAGGTGTTGTTCATTCCATTGCAGGAGAATCCAAGAGCAGAGCTTTTGGTGTTGGAACAATCTGTTGTTGATGTTCCAACGTAAGGTTGCTGGGCATAAATCAGGATGCATGAACAAAGATTACAAAGAAAAAGAAGAGAAACGACAGAGTAGGAGCTCATGGTGGATTCGGTTGAGGAACCAGAATCTGTTCGGACAAAGGGAAAGCTTGGCCGTAGCTCTATAAACTTGTTAGAAACGAAAACGGAGATCCTAACAAAGGAATAAATTATGACAACTGATAGGCTTGTGAAGATGGCAATGGTACCGTTGACCATTTCACTATTATTAGCATAGAGTTCCTCCCCTGACCATCTCCAACACGGTTTCCACTGTAGAGAAGCACTTCGGATTCAAACTTTGACTTAATCTAGTTTGCTCTATTTGGTTCCACAGCCAGATATATATATATTTTTCAAAAAAGAAAAGGGTTTTCTATTATGGGTGTCCTATAGCAGTTACCATTTAATTGAACATTAGACGAATTACAAAATTTATAAAACAAGTTGTAAAATATTAAATAATTTATGAATTTAAAAATAAGCAATATGTTAATAGATTAAACGTACTTGGTGCACCCCTGAATGACGAAAGAAAAGGAATTCATTACTCAGTAGACTCAAAAAGACCTGGGTTGGGGATATATATCAAACGGGCACTGAGACAGAGATGATGCTCTTTCCGAAAGACAGAATTGTGGGGTTTTTCCACAGCCTAAAATATTTTTAGCAACGCACAGTGGTAGTGGTTTATTGCAACAACCTACGGCGACAGCCGCCAACTTTGACATCGGACCCTGAAAATGTCAACACCGTTTTGGTCCAGGAAAGTTTGAGCTTTGACTTGTGCAAGAATTGGTCTATGGTCCAGGAAAGTATGAGCTTTGATTTGCACAAGAATTGGTCTATGGACTTAAGCAGGCCTCAACACTGTCACCATTGGTAAGGTATATTGACCAAAGCCCACAGTCTTTTACGAGCTTAAATCGTACCAACCCAGATGACTATTGGACTTGTCCAACCCATATAAAAGCTTGCCCCAGTTGGTGACAAAAAGGTTATGCCTCTATGCCTTTCATCGTTGATTCAGCAATCCGATTCTAAATGGTGAAAAGGGGTAACTTCCCTTGTTTTACCAAAGTCCCAGGCATAGATACAATATTGTAAAGAACAACAATAAAGCTGTACCAATACAGTAACCAAAGCAGCGTAAATTACATACACAACTCCTGGTCCTGAATCCTTCTCCTACCATCTCTGTAATAACAGTCAAAACCCCAATTATGAGACACAAAACTCCACCAACAATACTGGTGCGAAGTCCATCAGCCAGCCATTTAGGTGTGACAACAAATAGAGTAAAGCGAGAAACTGCAAACAAAAGGGACAAACAACAATCAAACAAAATGAACATTCAGTTATCGATAGGAACAGATGCTCCTTGATCATCTAAGAAATAATGTACAAACCTGGAAAATTTTCAGGAAAGAATAGATTTGCCGCAGTTAAAAGAAAGGCTACCCAGTAACCCAACTCGCCTCTGAATATGGACAAGTACTTCTTTCACTCGGTGTACATCAAGTGAAGGCAATATTCAACATAAAAAGGGACATGATTTAAGAAGCAAAACAATAAGAACCTTAAAATCATGAAGAATACAGATGGAAAGCTTATGAACAGATACAACGCTAGAAGCGTAGTCTGCATGGATGATTTCCTCCCTGTTTGGTTCAGTATCAAAAGGAATCTGCAAGACAAGGATAAGAATAGATTTAAAAAAATTGATCAAGGATATTATTTGAGAATATGGACATACCACTAGGGGCACCCCAATCCAACATAGTTTTATGTTGAAGATCAACTGAAGTTGCAGAATAAGAACGGAAGTGACCCATATGATTAATTAGTATCAGAATCTGAAGAGAAACTCACAAGGAAGAGATGGTTCCACCCCATTCGAAACTTGCTAAACTCCTGACAGATTTCGATTCCGGAAAGCCAATTGTTGCTTCTGTTGCGTTGTATACAAGACTTGCAGCCACCTCAACTATCAAATTGTCCATCTTTGCTCTTCTGGGTCGAATTCTTCACCATTCAACCTGAACTTTGCTTCATTTCCAAAGATGCTTTTATCTCTTTTGATGATCGTGTCAGAAAGTGAGTTTCAAGATCACGGAGTTCAAGAACCTCAGATCTGCGTGTCTAAGAAGGTCTATATGTTGGGCCCAGCTTACCTAATCCTGAACACGTGGCAAACAGGTTGCCTTACCATTCCTCGTATAAATCGAAATATCAAACATAAGTCTTGGGCTTCACTTCGCAAATCTGCCGTGGGCTTCAAATTAACTTATAGAAGAGTTGGGGCAATTAATCCCTTTTTTTTCAAAAATTATTCTTTTCTTTTTAATGTTGTAAAGAACAAGTGCACCTTCATCAACTTTTACGGATCCTCCATATTATGCTTCACCTTTAAGTGCACTATTATTCAAGCAACAACATAACTGAACTGAATTGTGGGGTTATTCTATATGTGCTCCTTTTCCCTTGAGAACCTCAATTTTGACCCTTTGAATATCAAATAAGTTAAGCATTAAATCTCTTTTATTTAAAGAATCCCGTGAAAGTCGAGTTTCAATCTTACTTGTAATCGTTAAAATGTTTAATACACATTCATGTAATTTTTATATAAAAAATGATTCATAATTTAATATATTAAAATAGAATTTATTCATTTTATATGAACCACTCCACTCTTAAATATGAATAATTGTAAAATTTAATATCATATTATGAGTGTAATATTGGATTAAAGATTTGACTAATCAAAATATTCCTCTATTTGTAAATGATACTTGAGTGGATTAGAAAAATAATAATTCTAAAAAACCACGAATTGGTTAATAATTGTCGTTAAAAAGGTATATTGATTACATATGGTCCATATACTATTGTACTCTCATCATAAGAGTTATAACATTACATGTTAGGATATATCACAAGGGATTTGATTGGTTTGAAATGGTCTGGACTATATAGCAACAGTTCTAGTATAACCAGAAATAGTTGAAAGTATTTTAGCTTTGTAATACGTAGTACAGACTTTATTACATATCCAAGATCAAACATGAAAGGATTAAAAACAAAAGTAATGCGGAATACCTCATTTCGGTTTCATCTCTAATTCCGATACCGATTCTGAGCTCCAAACAATTACGAATCTCTCAGGATCTTTATCGAAAGTGTCTCCTGACATGAGGTTTAGGACTTTCCACAGTTTTCTCAATACGTAAGCTCTTTTAATGGATCAGAGATTCCTTATGCTTACGATTGATATGAGCAACTGTAGGAGATCTTAACCTTTATATAACTTCCATATCGAGCTTCTCCATCACCAGACTGATATGGGTCTGGTTAACACTAATTGGGATCCATTTTCTACCCGGACTTCGACCTATTAATCTAGATCATTTATTGGGTCACTTTATTATCTTTATCTGGATCAAATTACGTAACTTAACCAATAATTTATTTAAAAATTGAAAAATGCAATTAATAGTTGTCTAAATTTATGGGAAAGGACAAAATTGTCGAAGATTCTCCCTTTTGGACAAGCATTAATTGTAGTTTTGAATCTAGTTTAAAAACAGTTTAAAACTCGGTTAAGCCACGCAACTGAATTATTCGACTAAGTTTTTAAAATAAAATACTTGATCCAAAGATAATGAAAGTCCATCATTCTGTCCTACAAAGCTTTTGATACCAAAAAGTATCAAATGCACATATCATGTGCGACACAGATCCAATACAATCATGTATACCTAATACCTCAATAACATGAATGAGAAAATAGAGTGTGACAAAATAAGATGATACCTTATATGATCTAAATTATATCATCTTCGTTTGTAGGACTCGATTCTTCAAACTTTATGCTAAACTGTAATAGAGAAATCATGTTTTCTCTTACTGAATGCTAAATAGCATTAGAGAAAAACTTGTTTCCTCTCACCAAATACTAAACCACATTAGAGAAAATATTTATGTTCTCCAACTGAATGCTAAACTGCATTAGAGAACCTTTATGAGATTAAAAACTTATATCCCCTATATCATGTCAAATTCATAGATATCGATACTAAAACTGTATATATCTAAATGACATAAGTACAAGGTCAATCTATATATATGCCCACTGACCTTTAAATGCTTAAGATCGATATAAATCTTAAGACTTTCATATGTATTATGACAATGTATGATAACACGTATTACTGAAGATAAACGATAATCATCTTTATTGATGAACCATCACACTGTCATAATATATCAAAATGTACAAATGTATATGGAGCAAACATAATGATCCACTAACTAATAATGTCTAAAGACATCAAAACACCCATAATATATACTTGTGTTACAAACATAAGTGGGTGAAGTCCTTTAGTTAAAGGACCAACTTATAGTTCCTCAGTCTTTAAATGCTCCAAACTTTAATGTCACCTTTTCGCATCAACACCTTTATGACCAAATAATTGACCTTTAAATGCTAAGATCTTGTGATATTCTTTATTGTTATTAAACAACATAGTAAGAAGATTATCACAGTACAACCAAATGGGTCTAGCTACTGTTAAGTCAAGAAGACTTCACTTCTATTAATTTTGATGACAATCAAATAATAATAATCTTATGAATTGTTTTGATAAGTGTGTTAAGAGCGTAGAAAAATGTAAATAACACGAAGTCAAACTCAAAAGATATGCGAAGTCAAACCCAGAAGATGCGTAGTCAACACTAGAAGATATATGGTCAACACCAGAAGATGCGAAGTCAATATTAGAAGATATGGAAAGTCATTATAAGAAGATACACGTCAGGATAAGAAGATCCATGTCATCATAAGAAGATACATGTCGACACTAGAAGAAGCGTGATAACAGAAGAAATGTGACACCAAAAGAAACACGATACCAGAAGAAGCGACACCAGAAGAAGTATAGTATCAAACGATACAAATGGAAACTATTCAAGAACATTAATCAGTTAGTTAGTTGGAGTTAGTTACAGGACTCAACTAATAACAGTTTCTAGAAGATTCAAGAAGCAATTTCTTAAGAAGACAGTTGAAGACTTAGGCTATAAATAGTAGTCTTAGTTGTAAAAAAAATAACGTTTTTATAAAAGAGAAAATTTTGATTATACAATACTTAGAGAAACTTTGTATTTAAGTGCGAAAGAAAGAGCGAATACATCTGTAACATGAAGCTCAAACAACATCTTTCAAAGAGAAAGAAAGGCTAGAGCTTGAAGAGGCTAAGAAAGCAGATAAAGAATACTT
>JAOSBK010000204.1:27912321-27923271 GCA_027568895.1 Erythroxylum shatona | reverse complement strand
ATTAAATGCAAGACTACATTTCTTTCTTCCATTTCTACCCTTAATGAGTCCAAAAAGTCCATTTTACCCTTCCTTATAAGCTCATGTTCTTTTGACCTTAAATGTCTTGCCAAAAATACCCTTGAATATTCTTATAACCTTAACATTTAAATTCCATTTACCCATTCAATAAATCCTACTAACTTTGACATAAATAAATAATTTCAAAAAAATTAATCTATCAAAACCTCAAAATTATCTAAATAATGCTTATTCATCAAGAAAAGTTTTTGGGGCCAACATGAATAACTCAAGTTATTAAATAACTAAGAACAAATCATAATACACTTGAGATAGAAAAGGACAACTTCCCGATAGCTTTAGCTCTACTGAAATAGATCTGAAAGTTGTCACCACGTACTATGGACTGATTCACGCAAATTCCAATACCATCTCACAACTGCAATAGGAAGACATCAAACATGAAAAACTAAGCAAACAAGCCTTCGATAAAAGACATACGTAATACGCAAACCAACCCAGTCATGAGCCACACACCAAAAGATCAAGGAAGAAATCACAGTAAAATATTAGACAATAACCACACTTAAAGAGCTGCCATGAATCATATACCAAAAGACAACACCCAGTCGTGAACACTTCAAGCTGTCACATCCATAAAATCAATCGACGCACATACTGAAACTTCACACACCCAAAATCAATTCATAATTAAACCCAGCTGAAGTCATAAAAATAACATCATAGGGAAAATCACAGCTACACACATACACCCATCAACTTGTGTTGCGTGATTCACTGAGGACCTACCCAACATTTGTTCCTCACATCACTAAGGAGTCTTCAAACATGCACAATCTTTAGATTAAACATAATACCCTTCAACCCACACAAACATGATCTACAAGAGTTCTTCTTTAGATAGAGTTCTAACTCTATCCAATTTTCCAAGATAACAGATTTTATTCTATCTCACTTTGATTTGAATTTTAAAATCATCAACATTATCTTATATGATAAATTATCAAAAAAATGCCAAACCAAATAATAAGATATATACCATATATCTTAACAATCTCTCCCTTTTTAGTATTGTTTGTCACAAATATGAAACTACCCTAAATAAAATAATTGGACACATAATCCACATGAGAAAAGAACTCCCCTTTAATCCAATATCAAGTTCCAAAGAACATCCGTTAAGTTCTTCAAGTTTAAGAAACATCCAAAGAAACAATAATGAACAGTTATCCAATCATCCAAATTTCTTCCCTTTGGGATAAAAAGATGTCAAAAAACAAGATTAATAGTCATGGAGATACCTTAAAATCTCCCCTTGAATTGAACAGTCACTAAAAACAATATGATGTCTCCCTTTTGGGACAAGACAATGCCAAAACAACAATGCCTTCGATACGAGCAATCTTAGTGAATAAAGAAGCATAAAAATCAACAATAAATGCAATGGAAGAATCATAAGCATGCCAAAATAATAATTTATCACCAGTCAAAACACTAGCCAACATATCAGTATTCACGTTAAAGACATCATCATATGACTGATTAAATTCATAAATCTCAAAAATGCATTCAACAAATCATAATCAAAGTTAATCAATCTTTTTCTCATATTAACCATATGAACGCATATTGTCTAAATTCATACAGGCCATGATATAGAGAAATCAAGATAAAACTTGAAAAACTTAGATCATAGAAAACTCAAATCTTCCTACAATTCTCTAACCAAGAATTAACTTTTTCTCGATATAACTCCATAAATAAAAATCCAAAAACAAAATTTTCAAATAATCAAGCAGAACTTCATTCTCACATCAAATATGATATTTAACAATTAAAGAAAAATCCAAACACACACTAATCAACTAAACTTTAGAAAACTTATAAATAAAAAGCTTAAAACTCCTTCGAGCCCTCTTTTTTTTAATAAACAACATCAAACTATACTTCAAAAATGTAAAGTATACAGTCCCTATACCCCTCGTAAAAATTCAAACTTGGTCTTCTTCCTCATCACTTTATCTCTATCATCAGATGTTTGGTTGGCTTCTCTTTCATAAGCAACTAATAGATCCAATGTCTGACCAGTTGCTTTAACATCAGCAACTAACTGTGAATATGGACAATTTCTTAATTTTCTCACTACATTTTTGTGCTTGTACTTGACCTTTTCTAACCCAAGAGTGCTTCAATATCATAGATTTATGTTGCTGGAAATTTAACGTAGAGTATATGGTTTTTTGATTTTGACCCCTTTGAAACATCATTTGTAACAACTTATAACATTTTAGTCTTATGTCTCGAATAACGCCACCAAAATGATATATAGGTATAAACCTCCGATTTTTCCTTGAGGTTTCTTCTTGGGCAGATCTGGTTGCATTACTTCTCCCATCATTCACTTTAGAACATTCACCTTTGTAGCCAATGCCTTGAAGATCCCCTTTAATCTTACCGATTTCTAGCAATTGTTCTAATTTTTTGTACCTCCATTTAACATTCTCATTCCTTTTTCTGTGCTGACCAACTTCAATTTTGTTTCACCAATCTAATGTAGACAATAACTTCTTCTTCAGATCTTAAATGATGTTCATCATAGAGAGGTTTTCCTTTTTTAGCTTTTCATTTTTCTTGCATGTCTTCATAGATATCCTCCTTTTTGTCATCTAAACCACTGTCATCACTATCATAATTTGAGATTGAGCTTTAACCTGATTTGTCTGTGCTTTTCTCATAATTTTCTGATTTACTCACATTTTCGTCATCGGTTACTTCGTTCTTGATTGTTGTTAAGCAAGCAACTGGACTTTTGTTGTATAAAGTAACCAACACAGCACTATTCACAACTTCTCCTTCACTGCCATATTCACTTTCAAATTCATTCTCTCTCCAAGTGCTCATATAGGATATCCCTTTTGTCTTCTTTAAGATGTTAGCACATTTTGCTTGCACATGTCCGAAACCTTGACACTCATGACATTGAATTTTCGTCACTTTTCTTTCACCCTTTTGAGTTTTCTCTTATTGTTTGAAATTACTATTTGATTAGCTCTCACCGTTTTTCCTAAAATCAGATCTATCCTTATTCACTTTCTTTAACCACGTACTAAAATTTCTTATTAATAACTCCATATCCTCATTCTCATCGGATTCATCTCATAAGTTATTCACGATTTTACCAATATTGGCTTGCAATGTTAATCCTTTGTTCTTCTCTCGATTGTCCCTCAACAAATTCATCTCAAAGTTGGTAAGAATCCTAATTACCTTATCCAAAGACAATTCAGTGATATCATAAGCTTCTTCGATGGCTGCAATTTTTTATATGAACCTCAAAGGCAATGATCTCAATGTCTTCTTAACCAATTTCAGGTTAGAGTACTCCTTCCTGACTTAATGTGCTTCGTTTACTATGTCACGTAGTCTCTAATGGTTTCACTCTCATCTATCTTCAGCTTTTCAAACCTCACAGCTAACATCTGAAATTTTGAGGCTATTATAGATTTCAATCCTTCATGTATAGTCTACAAAGTGTTCTATACTTCTTTCGCTGATTCACAAGCTAATACCATACTAAAGCGATCTTCATCAACTATACTGAAGATGGCATGTAGGGCTTGAAAATTTCCAATTGCTCTCTCTTTTTTAGACCTTGTCCACTCAGATGCATCTTTAAGCACTAATTCTGACTTTTTCATTAGTCATCACTAGATGTGTCCAACTATTTAAAATTGAGTTTCACGCTTTTGTTCCTTATGCTTTAATAAGTACTCTCATCCATGATTTACATGTAAGATAATATGAACCATCTAATAACAGTGGTCTAATGATTGATGCCTCTTCTCCTGTAGCCATAATTACAAAGCACGGAAATGCACCAACTTGATGTACCAAGTTCTGATTCGGTGACTTGCTCTGATATTAATTGAAAATTCCAAGGGGTGTAGTAGTTTCATAAAATCCTTGATTTATCACAGTCGTTTCTAGCATAATCAAAACTAGAAAAATTAAACGCACAAATATAAACTAACACTGAAATTTGTTAACGCAGTTCGGCATACCTTGCCTATGTCTGTAGGGCCCTCACCTAACTTAATACTTTCACTAACGACAATAATTTTATACAATTCTTTACTGAGCCAACACTACTCAACCCTTGACATTATCCCTCGTCTTCACTATTTGTGAAAGTATTTCACACCTGATAACACGACCAACTCCTGTTAACCTCAACAGAGAATTTTTCTCAACAATCTTTTAATGAAAGAATAATAAATAAATAACTTAAGTGATTAAATAACTAAGAACAAAATAGAATACACTTGAGATATAAAAGAAGGACAACTCCCCGATAGGTTTATCTCCACTAAAATAGATATGAAAGTTGTCACAACACACTATAGCCTAATTCATGCAAATTCAATACTAACTCACAACTGTAACAAGATGACATCAAGCATGATAGACCAAGCAAATAAGCCTTTAGCAGAAGACACACGCAATACACAAACCAACCCATTTGTGAGGCATACACCAAAAGATCAAGGAAGAAGTCACAACAGAATATTAGACAAAAACCACACCCAAAGTGCTGTCATGAATCATACATCAAAAGACAACAACCAGTTGTGAACACTCCAATATGTTGCACCCACAAAATAAATAAATGTACATACTGAAACTTCACACACCTAAAATCAATTCACAATTAAACCCCAACTAAAATCACACGAATAACATTATAGGGAAAGTCATAGCTACACACATACACCTATCAACATGTGTTGCGTGATTCATTAATAACCCATCCAACATTTGTTCCTCACTTCACCAAGGAGTCTTCACAAACGCACAATCTCTAGATTACACACAATACCCTTCATCCCATACAGACGTGATCTACAAGAGTTCTTCTCTAGATAGAGTTTTAATTCTATTCAATTTTCTAAGATAACAGATTTTTATTCTATCAGACTTTGATTTGAATTTTAAACTATTCAACATTATCTTAGATGTCGAATTATAAAAAAACAAAACCAAATAATAAGATATATACCATATACCTTAACACACCCGGCTGATTGGACCGTTTAAACTTATGTGCGATGCAAGAGATTATGTTGCCGGGGTTGTCTTGGGCCAAAGAAAAGAAAAAGTTTTTCATGCAATTTATTACACTAGTTAAACCTTGAATAATGCTTAGGTGAATTATGTTACTACTGAAAAATAATTCCTAGCTATAGTTTTTTCATTTGATAACTTTTGTTCTTATCTGATTGGAACCAAAGTGATTGTTTATAATAACCATACTACTGTTAAGTATTTGATTTCAAAGAAAGATATCAAGCCTAGGTTAATTAGGTGGATCTTACTCCTTTAAGAGTTTGACCTTGAGATAAAAGACAAGAAGGGATCCAAAAATCAAGTTACAGATCACTTATCCCGCCTGGAAGGAGAAAAATTCCAAGATCATATGATAATTAATGAAACTTTTCCTAATGAGCAGCTTATAGCTTCATTAAGACTCCATTCCAGGTATGATGATTTTGTGAATTATATCCTAAGTGGTATTTTGCCTCTGATTGAATTATCATAAAAAGAAGAAAATTTTAATTAATGTTAAATATTATTTATGGGATGAGCCTTTTTTATTTAAGTGTTGTGTTAACATAGTTATGAGAAGGTGTGTCCCAAAAGAGGAGGTAGAGAGTATCTTGCATCATTGTCATTCCTCAAACCATGGAGGACACTTTGGTGGAGAAAAAATAGTGACAAAGGTATTACCATGTGGTTTTTATTGGCCTAATTTATTTAAAAACTCCTTTGCTTTTATAGTGCTTATGATAAATGCCAAATGGTGGGGAATATTTCTAAGCGTCATGAGATGCCACTTAATTTGATCTTAAAGGTAGAGATCTTTAATGTTTAGGGGATTAACTTCATGGAACCCTTTGTGCCATCTTTCAACAACAAACATATTCTTGTTGCAGTAGATTATGTATCCAAGTGGGTTGAGGTTGTGGCATCAGATAAAAATGATTCAAAAGTGGTGCTAAAACTCTTGAAGGGACATTTTACACGATTTGGAGTACCACGTGCAATCATTAGTGATGGAGGCTCATACTTCTACAATAGATACTTTACAACTTTGTTGACAAAATATGGAGTGACACACAAAGTAGCTACACCATATCATCCTAGAACAAGTGGCCAAGTGGAAGTATCGAATCGAGGAATCAAGAAGATCTTAGAAAAAACTATCAATGGGTCAATAAAAGATTGGTTGCACAAATTAGATGACACATTATAGACCTACAAGACTGCATATAAAACCCCTATTGGTATGACACCATATCTTGATCTATGGAAAGAACTGTCACTTATTTGTAGAACTTTAACATAATGCTTATTTGGTGCTTAAGCAACTCAATATGGATGAAAAAGCGCAAGAGAAAAGAGAAAATTGTAACTATGGAAGAATTGAGATTTGATGCATATAAGAATACAAGGTTGTACAAGGAGCACACCAAGATGTGACATGATCGAAAAATTCAGAAAAGAAACTTTGAACCTAGGCAACATGTTATATTGTTTAATTCACGTCTTAGGTTATTTCTAGGTAAGCTTAAGTCATGCTGGTCAGGTCCATTTGTGGTGGTCAAGGCATACCTACATGGTGCAGTGGAGATAGAGAATCAACAGTCCAATCAAACTTTCAAAGTCAATGGCCAAAGGCTGAAGCACTATGTTGGCAAAGATCAACTTTGTGAGAGGTCCACCATCACCCTCTTTGATCCGAAGTAGTGTATCCCAGAGCAGTCTAGCCGGACGATAAATGAAGCAGCTTTTTGGGAGACAACCCAAAGATTCTCAACTTGTTTTTGCTTTTAATCTTTTTATTTTTTTTCGTGATTTAAATTTATTTTAGTTTACATTACTTATATGGTCCCAATGTAGATGGATGCTCAACTATAGAAGCACATTATGAGGATTCAAGGTAAATTACGAGTGAGCTGCACATCATATTAGGGAGTCCCTTTCCCTTATGCTCTTTTTAGTTTTCATAACATTGAGGGTAATGTTACCTTTAAAGTTATGGGTGGGGTGTTGCATATGCTGAATTTTAAAAAGATTTAGGTTGCGATAGTTTAAAACTAGGGAGTTACATATGCTGAATTTAAAAAAATTTAGGTTGCGAAAGTCTAAAACTAGGGAGTGAATGGGACTTTTGCATAATTTTTCTCGATATTATCTGGTTGGTGTTTTTGAACTTGTTTTGTTTTACAACGTTGTCATGATATAGGGAGTAAGATGGGTGCTATTTGTGCGATTTAGTGGTCCTTATGTTGAGTTTTTATCTATACCATACTTGAGAGGAAATTTTTAAAACACCAAGGCCAGGATTATGTTTATTTTATGAGTTAAGATGAGAAACATGGAGATCATGATTAATGTTTACAAGTGTGTGAATAAATATTTATCTATAACTAGACTTCTTGAGGGCACAACTAGAAGAAGTCATTACGGATACCGCTCAATTCCATTACAGTAAGCCTTTTAGAACCTCAATAGGTTGACATTTTGCCACCCCCTAAAAAAAGAAAAAGAAGTTACTCCAATGCCTTAAGTTGATTAGTAACTAGAAGTAGGCATGCACCCATGTTGCCTTTCACATAAAATGGTGGCTTAAGGTATGAGTATGTAAGTGCACTTTGGGTTAAGGCCAAAAGTAAGTCAATATGTGGTAACTTGGGGAAATTTTTTAATAAGGGCATACGAACGATAGACGTAAGGAAAACATTTGTCTATAATTGTCAGGCTCTTCTTACCTCAAGTTGTTACCAAAAAAAAATAAAAATCTATGCATATATTTAAGTATTGGTGGTTAAGCATTGTCATGGTTTGTGTGCCATTGTCCAAAGTTGTACAAGACATATGAGAATGGCCTTGCACACACACATTCCTTGATACTATGTTAGGTTAGAACTTGATATGGGGATTATGAGGTTGTTGAGGTGGTTCCTTGAATAAACCCAGTATCATGTACAGTTTGTAGTTCTTGAAACATGGTTAGAAGATTTTGAACTAGGTGATAAAAACTAGCTTATATTTCATTTTCCCCACTTTTTTCCTAAGGATGATCAAAAGCTAAGTTGGGGTATTTTGATAAGCTAATTTTATACTATATTTTACGCCCTCAATTGCATACATTTTTATTACTCTTTGATTGATTTTACCTTAGTACACCTAAATTTGATTTACGTTCACTTTTTATAGGCGAAAGGTGATTTTTGCTTATAAAAGTTCAGTTTTTAAACATATCTTCTTCATTTTAGCTCCGACTAGGGAGATTCAAAATCTTAAACAAAGATAAGAGGATGGACTGCAACTCATATGAAGGAGTCAAATCCTAGTTCTATCGTTTGATAAGTCAAAATCAGTAAAGAAGTTGCAACTGACTCCTGACTCTGATATCTGCTGACCAAGTCACAGTGGTTGGGCCATATCTTGAGTTCTACATGACCAACTGAGGTGATTCAAGAGCCCAGAAAAAAGAAGACATCTAGGCTATGATTTTTATGAAGATACTAGGTCAAAAAGGGATCAAGAATATACCCATAAATCACATCTAAGATCTGCCCAGAATCAGTTTCCTAAATGGCCTCAATTTCCTAATTGTTTTAGAATTCTTAAATTGTGGGGCGTGATTAGGATTGGGAGAGATGATTTTAGGGTTTTTTTAAAGGGAAAAAAACATAGAAGAGAGGGAGAGAGTTTCAACCAAAACAATACTCAATAGGAGGCTCTCACGTTGGAGATTAAAGGCTACGTATTCGTTCTTCACGAGGGAGTAATTTTAGGGTTTTGTTTCTTATTTTTATTTTAGTTTAGATTCTAAATTTTATTAATGAATTCTCTGAGTTTTTTGAACATATTTAGAGTTATTATTAATATAATTAATTAATTTTATTTACTAGGATTCTACGCAGAAACCTAATTGATTGTGTGTATGTGATTTATGGTCAGTTGAATTGATTTACTTACTAGCTTGGTTGTTTATTTCATTCTGTGCTTAATGCTTTTAATTGTCTGGCCAATAATAAATTGGTTTGAAAGGATTATGTGATTCTTGATGGAGATAATTTAATCCTAGGTTTAATTGGATGAAATAACATGCATGTTGAGGATAGAAATATGCCTCAATGTGTATGCAATTGTTAATGGATGCTTGTTTTTAATGAGTCTCAATTTAGTAATTCACATAGACATATAGTGTTTTATTCTATTAGGATATAGGTAATAGGTTGAGACAACAAATATCACATACATTAGAGCATTCAGTTGACAATAATTAAAGTTCACTAATGCTAAACAGATAATGCACTAAGTTTGTTATAGATTAATTTCAACTGTTATAATTTGCATTGCATAATTGATAAGGTGGAACTACTAGAATCCTTGGTTTTTCTATTTGGTTGATTTCATATCTTTATTATCGATTTCATATTCTATAGTTAGTTTAATTTTAGCTTAATTAATTTCCTAAATTCCTACTTTCGGTTACCTAAATAAAGTCGTAGCATAGTAGTTTAATAGTTAGTGAATTTAATTAATTCCTTGTGGATACGATACTTGGATACTTCCAAATTATTACTTGTGACCATGTACATTTGTACCTTTCATCGTGATTAGAATTACACAATCAAATTTGCAACAAGAGCGAGATCATATGCAAGTGATAATTTTTGGGCTTCAATTAAAACTCTCCCAACATTAATCAAAAGCAATCAACTAATCTTAAAGGATCAAATCTCATAAACAAACAACCAAACAATATATATGAAAAAAAAATCAAACACTAGATATATGTGAAAAATCTTCCAATATAGAGCAAAAAGTCACAAGCCAAACTTACAAACAAATCCACTTATTCAATTAAGAACTTACAAGAGTCTAAAAGTTACAAGCTATTGACCCTTGTTTGAAACTATAACACAAAACAACTATAAGTTATCCTATAAATTTTAGTATTTAGCGCAAATTGATGCCCCAGAGGACCAACACTCTCAATCTAATCTTGATACTAACACTCAAAAAAGATAACTTGTTGCAAAAGTTACTAATTATAGAATGAGAAAGACTTCTTAGTTCACTCTCATTGTCATTGTTTTCCTTTTCGAGATTCATTTCTTCATATCGATGAACCTGATCATTTCACCTTTTACAAAAAAAAGGGTTTCATAAATGAACTTAATCACTTACACAACTATATAGGTCCATTTCCCAACTATATTTTGAGGAATTGCGAATATACACAGTCTCAATCAGTCACATATGGTCCCTTTATACAACTTTGTATATTTGGAACACGGGTGTGTATGTTTCCTCACGGCCATATATGATAGGAAAACAGATGTGCCATCTAATCTTACATGATCATTTAGGTCATCTATCTTATACATATTCGCACGCTTATGTAGTCTTCACACACAACTGTATAAGTCAAGAGCGCGGTCGTGTTGTTTTGACTTCAATCATTCATCATTTCAACATTCAAGATCTCCAAAACTCACTTTTGTCTCCAAATGGGGCTGCACACTCAACAATAATATCTTACAAATGAAAAACTCGATCCTCCAATACCAAAAAATTCCAACTAAGAGGCGAAATATCAAATTTCTTATTTTTAGGGTAGAAGCTATTCTTATCTTTCTTTTCGTGGCTAGCCTTAAGTTAAAGAATACTAAAACTTATAGAAACATACTAAAAACTACGTTTTAAAAATTAAATTGGAAGTTAAACTTGTAGGAAAATCCCGGGATGTACATCATATGTACCAGCAGCGGAAAACAAAAATTTTTGTTACCGGGACCTTCCCGAAGGCCAGGATCTATGTGTCGGTATGAAGACTCAAACCTAAACAGCCAA
>JAOSBK010000204.1:27871656-27882678 GCA_027568895.1 Erythroxylum shatona | reverse complement strand
CTAATGATTACGAATCATTAGTCGCTACACATGAATTTCAACATAACAATTACGGATTATATTGAAATTCTAGCAATAGGTTTGAAATTAACGATTCAATGAACGCATTAAAATCATCAATTCACAATACTCAACGGGTTCATACACAAATAATTGAATAATAACGAAAATCCGATTATCCATACACAATACCAAACTCAATTAAAATAGGATAACACAATTAATTCCAAATGAGAGAAAGAAACAACAAAATAATAATAAAAATACTTAACCTGGGTCGTCGGTGTCGATTTTACCTCCGAATCGGTATCAGAATGCCTAGCCCTTCATGAATATTTTCTAGAAAAATGCTTCAGCCTCCATTTTATTCCTTAACCGAAAATCCCTAATTAACTCTTGCGCAACCCCAACTTATTTCACTGTTCTTGTATTTGTACTGACGCTGTGCTTCCTCGTTCCTCTCCTCACGCAGCCGAGCCACCCAGCCAAGTTGGCAACAACTCCAAGCCGCAGGCGCAGGGTCACGCCCCCATGTCCACACCACTCCTCTCCCTGGATCACGCCTCTGCTGCTTCTCCTCACTGTTGCTTAACAAGACCAATAAGGGTCTACATCAACTTAAAACATTTGCTTCTGCCCTTCTCTTGTTCTCTGCCTTCCAAAAAGACGCTACTTTTATGCAGGATGCTACCTCCTTATTTTCCTATTGCCTCCATGCATCGTGATCTACGCTCTCCTCTATTGTGTCTGATTGTTGCGTGATTTTAAAATCCTACACAAGGCTGCGTTTTTAATAAAACGCCGCACAACGTCTGCTTTAACGCAGACGTTGCCTGCATTTTGTGTAAAACGTTATGCGTTCTCCTACAATCAGTTTTCTTCTGTAGCTTATGTCATTTTGCATTTTCTATTGCATGCTACTTTATTTTCCATTTTTCCTTTCCCTTTTGTTATTTTTTTCCTCCATGAAAGCAAGTAGATATTAATCTTCGGAAAATGATCCATATGTCGTACTTTCGACTCACTTTAATTTTTTTGCTTCCAAATTATATCTAAAATCAAATATGAATTAAAGTGAGTATCTTAATCATTTTTATATCATAAAACGCTAAGTGTAAATAATTAAATATATCAAAAATTAAACACATATCAATCCTCCCCCACACTTAAAATTCACATTGTCGTCAATGTTAGGAAAGATAAAGAAAAAGCAATGTAATTAACGGAAGGCAGAGTAAGGGTAAAGAAACCCCTTGAAATAGTCGATTGCCTAATTTATGAACCCTGTGTTCATATCTCCCATCAGAAAGTACACATTATGGAGATATAGCAAAATCATACCGCATCTAGTCTTATAATTACCAATATAAAACCAAAAATGAGGATGAGACTAAAAGTAAATTACCTAACTACATGCATGAGAGTTTAATATAATCGTACAGCCCTATGATATCATGGTTTTTGAGGAAGTTATTGCTGCTACATAAAAGCCCTCAACATCTCTTCTATTTTGGCTTATTAAGCCGCGAGATTGTCCACTCCTACTTAAAGACCTCTAATGTCTACCTGCATCTAAACCAGAGTCAGAGTATCCCTTGAAGCTAGATGGGCTCTTGGTTACTGTGCAGTGCAATCCTTTAGGCTCAAATTAGCTCACTTTATGTATGTTCATAATTATACTCTTGTTTGAGTTGTTAAATGGTTGTTGGAAATTGTATGTATGTTAGAGTTGGATTGTTGGGATCTAGGTTGCAGATTCGAAGATTTTTTTGTGGCAAAGCCAGACTTTGGTCGTGGCGAACTTTTCCCAAAAGGTGTTTTTAGCTCGATTTCGAGACTTCTCCATGGCGCAGCAAGACTTTCGCTGCGGCGTATTTTTCCCGAAGGCTACATTCATATGATGTTGAGACTTTGTCAAGGCGAAGCCAAACTTTACGTAGTTTATTTTACCCGAGATGTGCTTCTACTTGATCTTGAAACTTTGCCACAACGAAGTCAGACATTCGTCGCGGCAAACTTTTCCCAAAGGGTCTATAGAAACGATTCGATAATTTCGCCACGACGAGACAATTACTTCCCCGCGACAAACCTGCCAATGTTGATGCTGAAATTTTCTTACCAATTGAACGCTTGCAACTTTCCTTTAGCATGACCTCTACCGGATCGTCTCAAATTGTCACCTTGGGATTGGGAACAAGACCTGAGCCTAACATCTTTTTTGTATTAGAGCTTAGGGTTTTTAAGGATTCCTAGGCTTAGAATTGGTAGTGTTATAAATTATTTTGATGTGTGATTAATTGTTTGCAATGTTGAATTGATTTATTGCATTAAGTGACATGCATATCATGCATACATGTAGGAAATAAGATTAAAGTGAAGCGTAAGCTAATTATTAGAGTTTAAATTGAAGGAGTAAGATGCCACCTCGTAGAAGAACATGAGGAGTTTTGCATGCATTTATTACACCTGACTCTCCACCAAGAGGGGAGGGTACTGATGAGTCTAGAGCCCCAAGAAATTATGAGGCTTCTGTAGGGCATAGTAATGGGCCCTTGCGATCACAAACGTAGGAGTCTCCTCTTCCACAGAAGCAAGTGCCTACTCCTTTGAATCCTAGGCTATTCCAATCCTTTGCTCAGGATTTCATCCAGGTTATGGGTCATATGCCACAAACTTCTACTCCGACCCCAGTCAAGAAGGGAAAGCAATTTGATAAACTTAGAAAGTATCGGGCAGTAGATTTTTATCGGACAACTGATCCGGAAGAAGTTGAAACATGGCTAAGGAAGACAGAACGGGTATTGGAACAAATGGAATGCGAAGATGATGAGAAGATGGAATATGCTGCAAGCTTATTGTAGGGAGATGTCCTATATTGGTGGGAAAGTGTACCAGGGAGTCAGGTAAAGACCCCAGTGTTGGCATGGAAGGATTTCATAGTTACTTATAGGAAGAAATATTTGTCTGAGGTGTATATCTAATATAAGTAAAGGGAGTTTCTGAGTCTCACCCAAAGGGATATGACTGTGGGTGAATACGAGCGTAGATTCATGCAATTGACCTGATAGAAAAAGTGGTGGCGTAGAATTTCTCTAACTTCCACAACTGGTTGAAGCGACGTTAAGGGTTAAGAATGTGGAGAATATAAAGAGCGCTATGAAGGGAAAAAAAAGGAGAGAACAGTTCAGGAGAGGAGGTGGTGCTCCTATGTCAGAGAGGAGTGCCAAGACTTTCCTTGTACAATCTGAGAGAGGAGCAGTGGTGCAAGCAGGTCCAGACAGATGAGAACTATTTCTCATCAAGCCTCAATGGTAGAAGGCAATAGAAGGGGAGAGGGGGATAAGCCACCCATTCACAAATGCAAGCATTGCGGTAAATTCTATAAGGAGGAGTGCTATAGATTAACGAGAGCTTGTTTCAATTGTGGGAAAAAAGGGCACATGGCTAGAAAGCGCCCGCAGTATTTCGGACGAGAGGAAAATTAGATGCAAGCTTTAAAAAGGGCTGAGACTGTGGGACACAAGACTGCAACTGAAGTGGGAAGTTCTGAGGTAGCTAAGAAAGTGAATCCTCCAT
Organism: Erythroxylum shatona; assembly: GCA_027568895.1. Lineage (NCBI taxonomy): Eukaryota > Viridiplantae > Streptophyta > Magnoliopsida > Malpighiales > Erythroxylaceae > Erythroxylum > Erythroxylum shatona. The sequence goes on along the minus strand of JAOSBK010000204.1, from coordinate 27,879,102 downwards.
GAAGACCGAGGGGGCAAGCGCCAACTAGAGTGTTTGCAATGATGAGAGAGGACGCAGAGACAATTTCAGAGGCTATGACTGGTATGGTTAAATTATTTGAAGATGATATTATTGTTTTGATTGATCCCGGGTCTACTCATTCATTTGTTTCGCAAGTAAAACTAGGCATGGTAGAATTTTGAGCCTATTATATAGTCCCTTAATGGTTAGTACCCTTGTTGGTTAGTATGTCATCATTAGTCAAGTTTATAGAGATTGTGAAATGTATATTGGTGGAGAACAATTAGTGGTGGATTTAATGCCATTGAATATGGGAGGATTAGATGTGATTTTGGGCATGGATATGTTAGAAAAATATAATGCTAGCTTAGATTGCAAACAGAAGATAGTAGAGTTTGAGTTGGACGACGGTAGAAAGGTGGTGTTTATGGGAGGCAGGAAAGTAAGCCCACCTAGAGTTATTTCGGTTTTAATAGCGGAGAAGATGATGAGGAAAGGATGTGAGGCATTCTTGGCATATGTGGTGGTCCTGGAATTTCCCGATATCTTTCCAGAGGAATTACCAGGACTACCACCACCTAGGAAAATTGAGTTTTCCATAGTACTTCTTCTAGGCACAACACTGATATCAATTCCGCCTTATAGAATGGCTCCGGTAGAATTGAAAGAGGTTAAAGAGCAGTTAGAAGAGTTGTTAGAGAATGGGTATATTAGGCTTAGCCCTTCACTTTGGAGAGCTCCAGTTCTTTTTGTGAAAAAGAAAGATGGATCCTTGAGAATGCATGTGGATTACAGGAAGCTTAATCGTGTCACTGTCAAGAATAGATATCCTCTTCCACGTATAGATGATTTATTTGATCAATTGTAAGGGAAAAAGTCTTCTCCAAGATAGATTTGAGATCAGGTTATCACCATTTGATAATAAAAGAGCCTGATGTGTCAAAGATTGCTTTTATAACACGATATAGGCATTTTGAGTTCTTGGTCATACCCTTTGGATTAACGAATGCCCCTGCAGCTTTCATAGACTTAATGAATAGAGTCTTCAAGCCTTTCTTAGACCAATTTATCATAGTCTTTGTTGATGATACATTGGTTTATTCCAAGAGTGACAAGGAGCATGAGGAACATTTGAGGATTACTTTGGAGACACTGAAGAAGAAAGAGTTGTATGCCAAATTTGATAAATGTGAATTTTGGATAAGGAAAGTGGTATTTCTTATACATGTAATTTCAAATAAAGGAGTACATATGGATACAAGAAAAAGGAAGTTGTAGTTAAATGAGAAGCACCTAAGAATATAACAAAAGTGAGGAGTTTCTTGGGTTTAACTGACTATTACAGAAGGTTTGTAGAAGGCTTTTTTATGATAGCAACCCCACTCATCAATTGACAAGGAAAAATCATAAATTTGTGTGGACAGAAGAATGTTAAAAATGCTTTGGGGAATTAAAGAATAGGCTCATAACTACACCATTTTTGACTTTGCCTTCTGGTAGTGATGGGTATATAGTATATAGTGATGCCTAGAGAATGGGATTGAGGTGTATTTTGAAGCAGGGAGATAAAGTGATTGCTTATGCTTCTAGGCAAGTAAAACCCTATGAAATGAATTATCCCATATATGACTTGGAGTTGGTTGCCATAATTTTTTCATTGAAAATATGGAGACATTACTTATATGGAGTCACTACCAAGGTATTTACAAACCATAAGAGTCTTAAATATTTGATGAGCTAAAAAGAGTTAAATCTAAGACAAAGAACGTGGTTAGAATTATGGAAGGATTATGATTTGATGATAGATTACCACCTAGGGAATGCTAATGTGGTGGCAGATGCATTGAGTAGAAAATATACTATGGCATATGTGGAGACATTATACCTTCCTTTGTTGAATGAATTGGCCAAACTGAAGGTGACATTGAGGCAAGCTGAATCTAGTTGTATATTAGCTAATTTTAGAATAAGACCAATGTTGAATGAGAAGATTAAATAATTGCATGAACAAGATGAGTACTTGAGCAATCTTAGAGAAGAAGTTAAAAATGATAACTCCTCTAAAATAGAGGTAAGAGAAGATGGATTGATGGTGGTAGGTAACATATTTTGTACTCCAGACACGCAAGAGTTAAAGGATGAAATTCTTGATGAGACACACAATGCTCCATATGTAATGCACCCAGGAAGTACAAAAATGTAAGAAAGAGCACTTCTGGTAGAGAGGAATAAGGAAAGATGTTGCAAAGTATGTTAGAAAATGTTTAGTGTGCTAGCAAGTTAAAGCAAAAAATCAAGCACCTACTAGCAACCTTAAACCTTTGCCTATTCCTGAATGGAAGTGGGAGAAGATTATAATGGATTTCTTGATGAGATTGTCAAGGACGAACAAGAAGCATGACGCAATATGGGTGATTATCGATAGGCTAACCAAGTCAACACATTTCTTGCCAATTAGACAGACAGATTCTTTGAATGCATTGACCAAGAAATACATAGATGAAATAATCAAATTTCATAGGATTCCAAGTTCTATAATCTCAAATAGAGATCCTAGATTCACCTCCAGGTTCTGGGAAAGCTTATAAGAGACTTTGGAAACCAAGTTACATTTTAGCACAGCTTTCCATCCACAGACTGATGGTCAATCAGAGAGGACAATATGAACATTGGAGGCAATGTTAAGAGCTTATGTTATGGACTTCAAAGGATTATGGGATGATCATCTGTCTTTAGTTGAATTTGATTACAATAATTCCTACTACTCAGGAATTCAAAGGGCATCTTATGAAGCCTTGTATAGTAGGAGGTGCAGAACTCCTATTTGTTGGCATAAGGAAGTTGAAAGGAGACTTGTAAGGCCTGAGTTGGTACAAGTTACAGTTGATAAGATTAAATTGGTGAAGTAGAGAATCAAGGTAGCTCAAGACAGAATAAAGAGCTATATGGATACACATAGAAAAGAGATGAAATTTAAAGTTGGAGACAAAGTGTTTCTTAGAGCCTCTCCATAGAAAGGTTTGGTAAAAAGGGCAAGCTCAGTTCAAAATACATAGGCTCTTATGAGATTATTGAGAAGATTAGGTCGCTAGCCTATAAGCTGGCCCTGCCATCAGAATTATCTAAGATTCACAATGTCTTCCATGTATCAATGTTGAGAAGATATAGATCAGATCCTTCTTACATAAGCCAACCTTTAGAAGTTCAATTAAGGGAGGATTTGACTTATGAGGAATAACCAAAAGAGATTCTAGATACAAAGGAAAAGGTCTTCAGAAACAAGACTGTGAAGCTAGTTAAGGTCTTATGGAAGAACCATGCAGCAATATGGGAACCGTTGGAAGCCATGAAGGAGAACTATCCACACCTTTTTGTAAGCTCAGGTAAGAATTTCGTGGACGAAATTTTTTACGAGGGGAGAATTATTGGACCCCAAATTTTTTTCTTTATTTTATTATTTTATTTTTCTTAGAATTTAGTCCATTAATTTAGCAAGCATGAATAGAAATTAGAGTTATTAAATAGAGATGTTAGTTTTAAGTTAGTATAATGGCCATAAGAGACAAAAGGGGCAAAATAGACATTTCATTAAAAGAAGGGAAAAATTACAAGAACAAAAGAAAATGAGGGGTAATTTTGGGAATACAAGACCAAAATGTAGTCTTGAATAAGAAAGAATGGAGAAAATCATGAGAAGAGAGAAAGAAGAGAGAAAAATGTGGGAAAGAAGAGAAAAGAAGAGAAAATCGTGGAGAAGAAAGAAAGAGAAGGAGAAAGAAGAAGGAAGGAAAACGAATCAACTTGCTTTAGGTAAGCTTCATCTTTTCTTCATACTTAGGTAGAAAAACAAAAGGGATTAGAGAAAGAATGGGATTTTAGGTTGAGAAAAAGGGAGAAAGATGAGAACCATGAAACCCTAGTTGGATGTTTATGGATTTCTAAACTAGGTTTGAGATTTCTAACCTAGACAAACTATAGGTAGGTAAAGTTTAAGCTCAATTTTATCATTTTTGATTATTGAAGCTTTACGAGTTTTCCATTTGAATGTTGATTTGAATGGAAAATGTGTTTGCTTGAAGGAAACCAAGAAAACCTAAGGCAAGAGCAAGAGGAAGGGCAATCTTGAATTTGGATTGACAAGAAATTAGGTAGGTGATATATTTATGGTTATTGTTATAATGGGTAACTTCTTGTTTGCTTGCATGATTAATTGTTTGTCTTGAATTATTGTGATTGTTGAGAAAATGCACGATGATTTATTACCATGTTATGCATTAAATGATGTTATGATATTTTGTATGAATCGAAAGAGGAAAAAGCATAAGAAATATAAAAGTATGATCATATGATGAAATGAATTGAGCATAAGAAGTTACTTGTGTTTGGGCAAGAGAGAAACTATTTCATTCGTTACGTGCACATTTACTCAAAGCCTTCTCCCGGATGCCTGCTTATGACATATAAGCTCCTAAGAAACGGACTTATTTTGTTCATAGTGTAAATTTCAGTTTCTCCATTTCATTCCATAGGACTCTCGAGCCATTATGTTTGTGAATTGCATTTGATTTGTTGAACATGATGCATAATGGAGTGTTATGTTGATGATTATATCTTTCATGATATGCTTTATGTGATAATATCCAAAATTATGAGTTTTGAGTTAGAACTGTAGATAATCTAATTACTCGTTATCACTAGCTTTAAATGTATTAGCCACTGAGCTTAGTAGCTTACCCATTATTTTTCACTCCTCAAGTGCAGAACAAGAAGATCGTTGATCCTTGCAAAGTTTGGCAACTCCAAGAATAGAGATTTTTGTAACTAAGTTAGTAACTACATTTTGGATAGCTTTATAAGCATATCAAACATGAGCATCTATTTGTATTTTATATTTTGTATTAAGACAATGGTGTGGCTTTTGATATGTAACTAAAACTGTTCAAACTCTTTTGTTTTAGTAATGAGATCAAAATTTGAAGAAGATCTTTTGGGTATGTTCATATTTATACTCTTGGTTGAGTTGTTAAATGGTTGGTGGAAATTGTATGTATGTTAGGGTTGGATTGTTGGGATCTGGGTTACGGATTCAAAGGTTTCGTCATGGCGAAGCCAAACTTTGATCGCAGCGAACCTTTCCCAAAAGGTATTTTTGACTCGATTTCAAGAGTTCGTCATGGCGTATTTTTCCCAAAGGGTGCATTCACTTGATCTTGAGAATTCACCATGACGAAGCCAAACTTTTGCCGTGGTGTATTTTTCCTGCTTGATCTAGAAACTTCGCCGCGACGAAGTCAAACATTCGCTGCAGCGAACTTTTCCTAAAGGATCCATGGAAATGATTCCATAGTTTCGCCACGGCGAACCTGCTAATGCTGACGCTGAAATTTTCTTATCAATTGAACGCTTTCAACTTTCCTCTCACATGACCTCCACCGGACTGTCTCAAATTGTCTCCTCGGGATTGGGAATGAGACCTAGGCCCAACACTTAGTTAGTCACCTTGGTAGAGAAAAGACACTTGAAGAGGTGAGAAAGAGAAACTATTGGTTGAAGATGAAAAGAGACATTGTTACTATTGTGGAGAGGTGCCAAGTTTGTCAGGCTTATAAAGGACATGCTTTAAATGCTAGTTTGTACATATTATTGTCAGTTCCTAATGTTATTTAAGATGATTTGTCCATGGATTTCATATTAGGTCTTCTAATAACACAAAGAGGTATAGATTCTAATGTTTTAGTGGTGGATAGGTTTTCTAAAATTACACAATTTATCCCTTGTAAGAAGATGGCAGATGTTACAGTGGTTGCCAAGCTATTTTTAGATAAGTGGTATGAATCTATAATATTGATGTAGGTATTTTATCACTGAAATGAGTGACATTTTCTCTTAATTTTTGCATACAGTCATTAGGTTCCACCCATATTTTACCTGCTAAATTGCTTGGTTCACTTGAATTTGCATTTATAATTGTTCATGTTTAATTCGTAGGAAATGCACTTGATTTTAGTTGTAAAGGACCACAAATGTCCAAGGCAAAATGCTGGCAAAAAAAGGAGCATTAAACGATGTTATAGGAGCCAGCAACTTAGCTACAATAGAGACGAAATTCACGCATTAGTGGGTAGCTCCAGCACACCACGTCGACAGGAAAAAGAAGCACAAAAATCACACAAAAAGATAGACCATAGGAAGAAAAAGAAGACCACGCATGCAAAAGACGGCAAGAAAATCACGCTTCAGCTACAAAAGGAGGTTGTAGCGTGCGTAGAGCTGATAGAAGGCAGAAGAGGACGACGTACGCAGCCAAGGAAAATAAAAGAAGATCTGACACCAACATTAAGGCTGTGAGAAGATAGCTTGAGGCTGTGAGCTGGAGAAAAAAAACAGATGATATATGAATAAAGTGGATTTTGTTGAGGGACCAACGTTATAGCTGAACGTTAGACACTAGAGGACAGCTCAGGACCTACAAAAAGAAGAAACAAAAATCACCTAGAGGAGCTACATGCATGCGGAGAAGTTAGAAAGGGACGTTGGCAGCTGGTTGTTTTGAAAGAAAACAAATAAGAGGGGACCAGCTTGGAGACTCTTGAAAAAAAAAAAGCTTAAGCACTCGTACAAATCCAAGAGGGGCCACTCTCCACTAACGTTGCTCTAGCATATTCAGCACTCACGTTACACAAGGGGGGGCTCCATTTATTTACAAAATAATCTCCACTTACTTGGACATGGAGGGACTAACGTTACAAGGAACAAAAAGAGCAAGAGCACTCACTCTACATTTGAATGCTCTCCACTCACGATATTTTGATATTCTATTACACCAAAACCTTTGGCCATTAACATCTTTGGGGCTGTTGGCTAAAAAGAAAAAAAGGAAACGTGGAAGCATGGTGGGGAAACAAAGAAGGGGCCACTAACTTGACCTACCAGAAAATACAACTCTACAGCCACAAAGACACAAGGAAAAATAACGCAAGGGGGGACTAGCTAGTGGAGTTGTGGCAAGTGGAAGAAAGATCAACCAAGAAGGCGCAAACACCAAAGCCTCCACCAACGTGAACAGCAAGTGAAGAGGAGAGACGCAGCTGCTGGAGACGAGAGTTTTAGGAGCAGACCCACACAACGTATACATGCATCAGAGGGAGACCCGAAAACTCATTCATTCTCTGCTTTATTATCTTATTTCTCCTAATGTTGGTTGTTGACTTTAATGTTTGTGGTTTTCATTCTATCATGAGTGAGTAGTTTTCCCAAAGCTTCAAGGTTGGGCTGAAGCTTTTAGCTAATTTTTATGAACTAAATCTCGGTTGATTTATTTGTATGGATTTTTGGTTTTGATTTCTTTGTTTTGAAATTGATTTTGCTAGTATTGTGTTTGGCCAACCATTACTTGACGTTAGTTGTTAATTGAAGAACCGATAGGTGAAAATTAATAACGGAACT
>JAOSBK010000204.1:27857006-27870454 GCA_027568895.1 Erythroxylum shatona | reverse complement strand
CCGACATCTACATAAAAAGTTATGGCAATCGCGCCAAAAGAGGTTCAATTTGATTTTGGATGTGAACATAGTCTATTATTTTGGGCATAACTCCCTCATCCGACCTCCAATTGGGGTGATTCTTGGACCAATAGGTTCCTAAGATATATATCTTTCCCTCCATAAAATTTTGTACCAATTGGAGTTGAATTGAGGAAGATTGCACTAAAGTAAGTGAGAGGTCGATTAGGAGAGCATGTTTATGGTATGAGCTCTTTTAGGTTTTTGAAGCATATCTTGAGTTATATAACTCCGTTTGAAGTGATTCTTGCTTCAAAACGAACTCGAGGCTTAGAGCTACAATTGTTATGAATAAGTCAACATACAATTTTAATGGTTAATTAGTGTGCGCTCACCACAATTGTGAAGTGACAGCTAAGTATCCTGCAAGGTAATAAGCACAAGGTTCATAATTTTGCAGGAGTTGGTTTGGAAATGAGTTTTATTCCGTGGTGAGGAATCCCTCCCTCGTGGGACGCGCGTCCAGATGTCACGTAGGACGTCGGACCTGTGATCCACCGGGGAGGGGTTCCAACAACAACTATCATTGGAGAAGTGAGGCTATTTCTAGTTGCTTTTGGTTTGTAACTATTGAGTAGGTTCTGTGGTTATCGTGGAATAAGTTGGTTGCATGTGTTGTTGTCGACTTCGGCGTTTTAAGCTACCAGTGGCTACTGTTTCTGGATGTCTTCTCCTAACATAGGTGCAGCTTGCACTAAGAGGTGACAACATGTCAAATGAAGGCCACTATGCTTGTAGAAGGTGGTAGTTATAGTGATGTTGGCATGGAAGTTGTCAAAGGCAAGTGACTTTGTTTAGACGTGGTGCTGGTTGACGTAAATGACTGACAACTGGAGCAAATGAGTCATTTCCAATGGCGATAGTTGTAAGACATTTTTTTCCTTAAGGACAATTTTGCCTTTTTCCTGTTAAGTGGACAATTATTAATTGTAATTTTGGTTTTCAATAAATTGTCAGTTAATTTAAGTGATCTGATCCAGATAAGGGTAATAAAGTAGCCCAATAATGGGTCAAAATTTGGGTGAAAAATGGATTCCCTTCAGTATGGACCTGGTCCATATCGGCCATGGGATGGGGAAACCTGATATGGAAGCTATATAAAAGTTAAGGTCTCCTACACTTGTTCATATTAATCGTAAGCATACGATTCTCTGACCTGTTAAGAGAGCTTACGTGTTGAGAAAACTATAGAAAGGCCTAAACTTAGTGCGATGAACAACTTTCTCAACTGTCCTAGGAAGATTAGAGCTCGTTTTTGCATCAAAAATTGCCTCCGAACTCATAATGAAACCGAAATAAGTTATTCCAAAATTTTTCATTTTTACCCTTTCATGTATGATCTTGGGTATGTAATAAGGTCCATAATACGCATTACATATGGTATCAGAGCGGTTATGTAATTAAGTTGACAAAAATGAAGGTTTTTTGGTTTCCATTCAATATGGTTTACATTAGTTCTTGATTCGTTTTTTGGTTTTTTATGTATATTATTATGTAAAAGTGGTATACATAGGTCTAGCTATAAAAAAAAGGGTTAAAAATGGGTCGAATGGAGTGAAAAATGATATCCTAGGATGTCAAAAATTTCCCTCCCTGTCAAAGGGTGACGTAACGTCTGGCGCATGCAACGTACACGCCCGATGTTACTATAATGATTGAGGAGCGGATGTACGACTGGAGGGTGTGTTGCACACGCCAATTGTGTGCCACCAAATGGCACCACACATACACCTCACGTGGCATGCGTTCCCACGAGCGTGGAATCGCTGGCACTTACGTAGCACGCACCACAGTAGGCCTAACATATGGATCACTGGGATTGGGACATGTGTCAACGCGTGCAATGCATGCGCTATATAGTAGGTGTGCGTCTGCACGTGGGTAGCTTGTGACGTGCATGTGCGGTTTTGCTTCATACGCACTAAAGTGGCACGCATGTCAACCGGCTGATGTCAGCGAATTTTGCTATAGTTTTTTAAGAAAAAGGAAAATTTTTAGAATTCCCATAAAGATACTCCAGTCATTTTAGGCAAGTTCTGGGTTTTGAGCAATTTTTAAATGATTTTTTAATTTTTCTGGATTTGTTACATTGGTAATTGGATTTCGAAAAAGTTTTTAAAACTTTTTAAAGCTAATTTTCATACTCCAAACAACACATAAGGAGACACTTAAAGTTTTATGTCTCGTGTGGTAGGTTCGATATTCAGGAAAGTACAATAGACACTCTCATTGAGATTTTTTCATTTTTAAAAGTCTTAAATAAAGTTTAAAGACAATGTTTTTAATGTTAGTATGTGATTATTTAATTGCGAATCTAGTTTTTCATTTATGACTAATTTTCACATACATTATGCCTATATATAAAGTGTGAGGATGACATAAAGAGGTATCCCTTATGTTTGTGGTCTTTTCAGGTACTGGTAAGATTGCAGTCACCACAGTGACCTTTCAAGCCAATATTTGGATTATACCGTGTATATGTTGGGGGATGTCTTTAGTATCATATTTGGTCATTCTGCCCACAGGTGTTTACCTTATATGAGGTTTTGAGATATAAATAAAGGCATTAGATGGAGCAAAGATATCGCTTAAATGATCTATTTTCCCACAGTTGGTAGTGTTATGAAAACTGATGGTTTGTACTCTGATCGCTTTTATGTTGAGGTGTAATTTCATATATTATGTATTTAGCCTACAGGTGTTTCATAATGTATGCAATTGGGTTCTCTATAGAGATACTACTTTAATGCTTTGAGTATTGTTGTTGTCATGCATTTATACTAATTTTTATATTGTCTTTTCTATTTTTCAATTACCTTCTCAGTTAATAACAATGTTGTCACCATTGAAACCTTAAATGGTTTCAACTTCAAGAAGTGGAAGAAGGACATGGAGTTTGTTTTGGAGATGGAAAATGTCAACATAGACATACACATAGAGAGGCCTCCCCCACTTACAGATGTCAACTCGGAAGCTGACAAACCAGTGATGGTGACTTGGGAAAGGTCAAATAGGATGTGTTATTTGACCATTAAGAGGTCAATACTTGATCATCTTTTGATTGGATTGCCGAACATGACTATAGCGCGAGTGTTCATGGACAACATATCCCAGAGATACAAGGTCTATTCTCATGCTGAGCAAATCACCTTGATCAAGGAACCATTCTCTATGAGGTACACTGGAGAGGGAGGCATTTAGGAGTATACCATCGGGATGATGCATCTATAGAGCAGGCTGAAGGCACTGGATATACCGATCACTGACTCACTTATAGTGTATCTGGCACTAAACACTCTTCCTCAGGAGTTTGAGATGTTGGCCACCTCATATATCTCACAAGATGATTCCTGGGACATTAATGCTTTGGTTTCCTAGTGTGCTACAGTAGAGGAGAAGATCAGGAGCTCTCCTTAGATTAGGAGCTCTCCTTATATAACTATGTATGCAGCTGCGAAGGGTAAGGGGAAGGCTAAACCCCAACAGACTAAAGGTAAGGGTCAAAAACCCAAATCCTCTCCTTAGATTCAGAGTGGGAAGTCTAGCATTAAGAAGGGACCATATGACCTTAAGAGTATGAGATGATTCTTCTGTAAGAAAAAGGGATATAGGAAGTCCCAGAAGTACAAGCTATGGAAGGTTAAGTAGGAACTGTCAGCTAACTCCTCGACCTTTATGATTCATGAATCCAATGTAACTATAACCACATCAAGCTCTTTCTAGTTAGGAAATGGAGCTTCTAACCATGCTGCTTCCACAATGTAGGGGTTTAAATTCAAGAGAAGGCCGACTAAAGGAGAGGAGAAGTTGATGGTAGGCAATAATGAAGATGTGGATGTTTTCTATATAGGAGATGTAGGATTAAACCTCGATACAAGGTTTGTACTATTTTTATGAGACACATTTCATATACTATCTTTTAAACAGAATTTAATCTTTGTATTAGTTTTAGATAAAGAAGGTTTTCGTTTTGTATTTGATAATGCAGTTGTAAATATTTCCACTAATACAAGACATATCGGTACTGCCTTATTATCCTACGGATTGTATAGAATGTGTCTTACTCCTAATGAAATGTATGCCTCTTCTTATGTTGTTGAATCTATTACTTAAAAGAGAGCCTTTATAAAGGAAACATCATACATTTTATGGCATAAACATCTTAGCTACATTTCTAAGGAGAAGGATGAGAGATTGATAAAGGATAACATTCTCCTAACTCTGGACTTTAGTGATTTGAAAACATATATCCATTGTTATAAGGGTAAGTTGACAAAGGTAAAGAGAAATGGGTCAACTCGTACTTTTGGTTTATTGGACCTCATACATACAGATATTAATGGTCCTTATACAGTCATGTTGTCTAATGCCAGATACTTTTTGACATTTATAGATGATTATTCTTGCTATGGTTATATGTTATTGCTTAAAGAGAAGTTTGAAGTTCTTGATAAGTTCAAGATCTTTAAGACTGAAGTTGAGAACTAGTTAGGAAATCAATAAAGATTGTCAAATTTGATAGAGGAGGGGAATACTATGGCAGATATGGGGTTGTAGGACAAGAAAAAGGCCCATTTGCTAGGTATTTGGAATCGGCTGGAATAGTGACTCAGTTCACTATGCCAGGTAGTCCTGAGCAAAATGGTATGGCCAAAAGGCGTAAAAGGACACGATGAGGTCAATGCAAAGCAGGACTAGCCTACCCAAATACCTTTGGGGTGAATCCATCAAAACAACATTACATATTTTGAATAGAGTCTAGAGTAAGTTAGTACTAAAGACACCTTTTGAATGCTAAAAAGGCTGGAAGCCAAGCCTTACACACATTGGTGTGTGAGGTTGCCCTACTAAGGTGAGTTTGTAAAATCCTAATGAGAGTAAATTGCAATCTCGTTCAACTCGTTGCTATTTAGTGGGTTATCCCGACCACTCTAAAGGCTACAAATTTTACTATAGAGAGGGAGGAGCCAGAATAGTGGGATCACAGATGGTGAAGTTTCTGGAATACAATTTCTATGATGAGGAGGGATCCTCACATCCTTTAAAAGATAGTAGGACGGATACTACAATTATTATGTATCTACCTCTCACACAGTCAGTTCTGGTGGATGAAGGCCTAAGTACAGTCCCTATGTAGGCACAGGAACCTATTTCTATTCAGGAAGAGGTTTTTGAGGTACAAGAGCCTATGCAGTTGTGTAGATCCACCAGAGAGAGGTGACCAACTATCTCATCGGATTACATAGTCTATTTAGGTGAACAAAACTATGACATAGGACATGTTGTGGATCTGGTGACTTTTACCGAAGTCATTTCTGGACCCCATGCAGATATGTGGTGGGAAGCAATGAAAAATGTAATGTAGTCTATAAGGTATAATAAGGTATGAGAGCTTGTTGATTTGCCTCAACATTGCAGCCTTATCAGTTGCAAGTGACTATTTAAGACCAAGAAGGATACACAGGGTCAAGTTGAGTGATTTAAGGCATGTTTAGTTGCCAGAGGATTCACTAAGAGAGAAGGAGTTGATTTCAATGTTACCTTCTCTCCTGTATCCTTGAGGATGCATTTAGAGTGATTATGGAAATAGTAGTTCATTATGATATAGAGTTACATCAGATGGATGTTAAGACTGCTTTCTTAAATAGTTACCTTTATGAGGAGGTCTATATGGAACTACCTGAAAGTTTTTAGGATCAAGATGCAACTGAAAAAATCTATATATTAAATAAATCAATATACGACCTGAAACAAGCTTTTAGACAGTGGTACCTAAAGTTTGATATGGTCCTGACCTCATTCAGCTTTGTGAAGAACAAAGTCATAAGAAGTTTATACTATAAGGTCAGGGGGAGCAAAGTCTTCTTCATACTACTGTCGCTGATCTTGCTCGCGTCAAATGATTTGACCATGTTGCATGAAGTAAAACAACTTTTAGCCAAACATTTTAACATGAAGGATTTGGGTGAAGCATTTTTTGTCCTCAACATGCAAATTCACCGATATAGATCTCAACACTCACTGAGCCTCTCCCAAAGAGCATACATTGAATGAGTGCTACAATGATTTAATATGGTTAATTGTAGACCTGTTGTAGCACCTATCTCCTATGGTAATAGATTATCTTTAGCACAGTGTCCAAAGAATGAAGTTGAGAGAGAGGCTATGAGAAATATCCCATACTCTAGTGCAGTTGGTAACCTGATGTATGCCCAGGTATGCACTGGGCTAGAGATTATGTTGGACCTCGTTTTCGAAGCTCAACTATCTGCAGTCATAAAGCGTGAGTGGAATACCCTGTAGGGTTATTTCAATGAACCCCCACTTTCTTTCCCTCCATCTTTTTGAAATCAACACCAAAGACTATCATTTTTTTAAGAGAGAGAAAAATGTGTTAAGAATCTATTGCTTTAAGAATCACTTCATTTGGAGGTCAGATGATGAAGTTATGGCCAAAAGAATCAAACATGTTTATATCCTCAATCATATTGTACCTATATTGGGAAAATTGGCATAACTTTCTCTAGAGACCTCAGATTAAGGTCATTTTAGGACCGTTTCAAAGAGTACTTCGAGATATACAATGTTTATGAAGACCTTGAAGAGAGATTTTGCTATCTATAGGGTTAAAATCATAATTTTTCAAAAGTGCACAGTGTATGTCTGTTAAACAGACATGCGTGTCCACCTAACAGATATACACGAGGTTGGGGGCCATTCCAGACCCTACAAGGTCTGTTTAACATACTTAATGTCCGTTAAACAGACATAGACAATGTTGGGGTCCTCACAGACCCGAGAAGGTCCGTCTAACAGATATAGGGGATACCTAAGCCCCCTCCAAAGCCTCTCACATGGTTCCTACATCCTTTCTAACATTACTTTCGCTCATAATCCTCTCAAATTCTCATCTCCTAGTGCAATATCACTTCATATTTGTTCAAACTCCAACCCTATTTCATTAAATCCCTTAATCTCTACTCATTTGATTCATCAAAATCACTAATTCTCCTCATTTACCATGGTTGTCCTGTGTTTACATCCTATGCATCAACACCACTTATAATGCTCATATCTCTCAACTCTGATATCTAAATTTTACATACTTTATACCGTTGGAAAGCTAAGAAGATGAGCTACAACTTAAGACAACTTGTCTAATTTAGTCTAGATTAATCCAGTTTTTTCCCTAAAGTCAGTACACAATTTTACCCTTATGGAAGACTTGAAATATGAAATGTACAACTACAAGAGAAATATGCACATACACATTGGAAACTTCTTCAATTCTCAATTCATTTCTCAATTCATTTTAAAATCAAAATGAAGTTCATATATAGCTTTAATTATCTATCAACATTATATCAAAGGCTTAACACAAAATACCAAATACATTGAATGCTCAATGTTTGATATGTGTTATCTACAAGTCTAGTCACTAACTTAGTTACAAAAATATCTAACTATCTTGGAGTTTGTCCCGATGCCTCACAGGGATTGCTAACCTTCTTATTCTGCACCTGAGGAGTGGCAAAAATATTAGGTTGAGCTATACAGCTCAGTGACTAATATATTTATAGCCATTGACAATTGACCACAATCAAGTAATTCAAGCATTCTCTATCTATTTTAACAATTCAAGCATAAATCAATTTAGCTTAAAACTCATAACACATAACACTCAAATGCACCATACTTGACAATTTAAAGATGCAATGCACAAACAAATGACTCGAGGAATCTATGAAAACATAATGGAGAAACCAAAATTTACCCTATGAATAGAATGAGTCCAATTTCGAAACTCATATGCCACAAGAATGGTTCCACTTTTGCCCAAACAAAAGCACATATTCATTTTCTCATACGCTTATACTTTTGTGCTTTGTCTTCTCTTCATTTAATACAAAATGGCATGACCTCTTTGAGGTATAACATAGTCATAATTCATCATGCATTTTCCACGTTTACAAACAAGTCAATTTCAAACAAATCAAATCCAATCAATCCAACATATACACATAGGCAAGAATTTGCCTAATTACACAATAACTATAAATACATTACCTACCTAATTAGCTTGCGAAAATACAAGTCAAGCTTGCCTTTCCCCTTGCTCATGGGTAGGATTCTCTTGGTTTCCTAAAAAAACCAAGGTTCCATTCAAAACAACATTCTAATAAAATTTATGAACTTCAAAAATCACAAAAATAGCAATAAACACAAATTAAGCTTAAACCTAACCTACCCACAGTCCATCTAGGCTAGAAAACCCAAGACCTAGTTTAGAAACCCTAAAATCAATTGAATTCTCTTAATTCATCTTCTTCCAACACAAACCTTTCATTCTCAACACAAACCCCTTTCTCTCTCTAACTCCTTCATTCTTAACACAACCCATTTCTTTAATAAAGAAAGAAGAAAAGATGATTAACTTACCTTGACAAACTTGATTTCTTCTTCTTCCCACATTTTCTTCTTCTTCTCTCTCTCTTATTTAGTTTCTAGTCTCTCCTTTTCTCTTCTTCTATTTCACGTTTTGTTCCCTTCTCTATGGCTTCTCACGATTCTCTCTTTTCTTCTTCTAATTCAAGACACAATTTTGTTCTTTTCTTCCAAAATTGCCCCTCATTTCCTTTGTTCTCCCAATTTTACCCTTCTTTTCTCTTTTAATCCATCTACTAACTACTTAAGCTAACTTAATTCTAATATTCCCATATTAATTCTAGCTTAATTCTAATCTTTCCATCTAATTCTAATCTTTTTTCATGCTTACTAAATTTAATGACCCGATTCTAAAATAATGAAATGAATAAATCAATAATAATTAAAAAATTTAAGGTCCAACACATTGCATTTATTGTCAAATTGTTGGGTTGATATCTGACAAACCTAGTTATAGGCCATTGGAATGCAGTCAAATGGGTGTTGAGATATCTAAAGGGAACCAAGGTTTATACATTGACATACAGAAAAGTCAACGATTTAAACCTCACAGGGTATACAAACTCCAATTTCGCTATATGTCCGAATGATTGCAAATCTACATCAGGGTATATTTTTATGTTGGCAGATGGTGCAATATCATGGAAGAGTTTCAAGCAGACACTAATAACTTCCTCGAGCATGCATGCAAAGTTTTTTGCATGTTATGGAGCTGCTACATAGGTAGTTTGACTCAGAAACTTGATTTCTGAGTTGTATGTGGTGGATTCAATAGTTAGACTCATTCGATTGTATTGTGATAATCTTGTTGTAGTGTTGATCAGTAACAACAACAAAAATATCACATGATCTAAGCATTTGGAGATCAAGTATTTGACCATAAAGGAGATGATTTAGAAGGGTGACATTGAAGTGGAACACATCAGGACTGAGGAGATGTTAGATGATCTTTTGACTAAAGGACTTCGCCTATTAGTGTTTGTTAGACATGTATCTAGTATAGGCGTGTTAAAGTCCTTAGACAGTAGTAGTTAAGGATCATTGTATTTTCTCCTTATGATTTTGTGTATTTTGATGTATTATGACATTATGATTATTTATTAATAAAGATGATCATATTCTTTTATCCTTAATAAAAACTGCTTTTGTATATAGTCATAATACATATGGAAAACTTAAGATTTATATTGATCTTAAGCATTTTAAAGGTCACTGGGCATTTATAAAGATTGACTTTGAGTCTATGCTATTAAACATATAAAGTTTATATGGATATCCTTAAAGTTTCATATGACATAGAGGGATATAAGGTTTTAATCAAATAAAGGTTCTCTAATGCAATTTAGCATTCAGTTGGAGAACATAAAGGTTTTCTCTAATGTTGTTTATCATTTGGTGAGAGAAAATAGGATTTCTCTATTGCAGTTTGGCACATGCAATTTAGCATAAACTTAGAGAAATCGAAACCTATAAACGAAGATGATACATTTTAGATCATACAGGTATCATCTTAGTTTGCCACACTCCATTTTTCCATTCATGTTAGTAAGGTATTAGATATTCATGATTATATTGAACTTGTGTCACACATGACACATATGTTTGATGTTTTTGGGTATCAAAAGCCTTGTAGGACAAAATGTAGGACTTTCATTATCTTTAAAACAAATTTTTGTAAATTTGGTACCAATATAGTAGTGTGACTTAACCGAGTTTTTAAACTATTTTTAAACTTGAAAAAAAACTGTAATTAATAATTGTCCAAGGGGGAGAATGTTAGACATTTTTGTCTTTAGGGACAATTTTGTCTTTATCCTATTAAGACAACTATTAATTATAATTTTGGTTTTCAATAAATTATCAGTTAAGTTACGTAATTTGATCCAGATAAAGGTAATAAAATTGCCCAATAAATGATCAAGATTAATGGGTCAAAGTTCGCATGAAAAATGAATCCCTTTCAGTATGGACCTAGTCTATATCGGCCTTCTAATGGGAAAGCCCTATATCGAAGCTATATAAAGGTTAAAATCTCCTACAGTTGCTCATTTCAATCATAAGCATACAGTTCTTTGACCTTTTAAGAGGGCTTACGTATTGAGAAAACTATAGAAAGGCCTAAACTAAGTGTGGTGAACAACTTCCTCAACTGTCCTGGGAAAATCAGAGCTTGTTTCAGCATCAAAAACTGCTTTGAAACTCAGAATGGAACCGAAATCATATATTTTCATTTTCTTCATTTTTACCCTTTCATGTATGTTCTTAGGTACATAATAAGGTCTATACTACGCATTACAGTAGCTTCATGTGGGGGGGAGAGGCTAGTGACGAGTTGGCGACAATGGCAGTTGGAGAAGAGCGGCAGCTTCCTTGTGATGTGTCTAGGGTTTTCTTACGAAGAAAGTAGTGTTTGGTTACATGGATAACCTATTCTAGGGCTAGGGCTGTTTGGCAACTAGAATATATTTATTCTAGGGCTGGAATAAGTGGTGTTTGGAAATAGGCTAAGGAATGGGCATGTTTAGCAACATAAATAACTTTGAGGATGTTTGGACACTAGAGTGGGATTTGTCTTACTTGGTTACAAGTTTAATGTAACCTAAACAAAAAACAAGGCATGATTGATTTTAAGATTATTATCATATTAATAAATCTTATTCCAAACACAAATTTAAAATTGTTTTAAAATATGAAAACCAATTCCAACATTAAATTAATTATTTTCTTAATATAATTAAGATTAATAATTAGATCGATTCCTATTTTTTAGAAAAATAATTTCTAAACTTAGAATTAATTAGTTTCAATTGGATTGAAATTAATTAATTAGTGTTGGACCCCAAACTTTTTTTAGAAGATTAGAACTTTTAAATAAGAAATTTTGGTGATTAGGCATGAGTAAAGAACAAATGATGAAAATTCTTGAATTAGAAAGGATAGATAAGAGTAAAGTAGCGAATGAGAAATGTGAATAGATTCATGTCTTGCTTTGGTGTTTTTGTGGATAAGAGATTTTGAAATAAGAAGAATTAAGGTGAAAGTTAGAAGTAGAATGAAAGCAAAAATGAAGTTGAATTTGTGTGGTAAGTTGATGAAGAATATGTACATATGTGTATGTTCTGTTGTTGGTATTCATGATTAATCATGGACTATATATATTTTCTTCAAATGCTATTGATTTAAAATGGAGTTGAGAATGAGGAGTAAATGAAGTAGAAGAGGTGACCTTAGTATGATTTGTGTTAAGGAAAGATTGTGAAACAAAATGGGTGTTGATTTGGAAAATGTCCACGAGATGATGCTTCAATCTTTTAGCCACAACTTTTTCTCTAGCTATCCAAACGAGATGATTCTTAATTTGGATTAAACTAGAAACATATGGCAACATTTCTTATGAAGATATAGAATTTAAATTATATCTTTAAGAATCTCAAAATTTGTCATGAATTTGAGAATTGGGTGCAGTACATTGGATGAAAGTAAAGTACGTATTCTAAATTCGGGGGAAATTTTGAGACCGAACTAGGCTAGATTAGAGAAAGTGTGTTTTCTAGAAAGTTGTAAGTCTTTCTTTATCTTTCCAATAGTATATAGCATGAAAATTTTAGACATCTGAGCCGAAAGTTAGGGTCTTTATAAGGAAAGGTGTTCAAAGGAGAAGTTGTATCTTCTTCCTTTTTGCTTCTTCTGTGATGACCTCATCTTCTTCTGTGTGACGTCATCTTCTTCTGTGTTTTGATATCGTCTGTGTTTTGCTATCTTCTGTGTTTTGTTATCGTCTATATTTTGCTATCGTCTGTGTTTCGCTTCTTCTGTGTTACTGTTCATAAACTCCTTCTGTGTTACTATTCATAAACTTCTTCTATGTTTTGTTTCTTCTGGGTTTTACTTCTTCTGTGTTTTGCTGACACGTCTTCTTCTGTGTTTTGCTGACGTGTCTTCTTCTGGGTTTTGTTCCTTCTGGGTTTTACTTCTTTTGTGTTTTGCTGACGTGTCTTCTTCTAGGTTTTACTTCTTCTGTGTTCTGCTGACGCGTCTTATTCTGAGTTTTGTTGACGCGTCTTCTTCTGTGTTTTGCTGACGCGTCTTCTTCTATGTTTTATTGACGTGTCTTCTTCTGTGTTTTGCAGACTTGCTTCTTCTGTCTTTTGTTTTTTCTAGATTACTGTTCATAAACTTCTTCTGGGTTACTGTTTATGAACTTCTTTTGTCTTTTGCTATCTTCTGTGTCTTGCCGATTTGCTTCTTCTGACTTTTGCTTCGTCTGCCTGTTGCTTCGTCTGAGTTTCTGCCTTTCACTTCTTTGTTTTCGTTTCTTCTGTTTTCGCTTCGTCTGTGTTTTGCTATCTTCTGGGTTACTGTTCATCGTATATCTTCTGTTCCATTTTGATCCTTCAAAAGATAGAATTTGTCTTCAATGTCTTCATGAAAGTTGTAGAGCTTGAAGTCTTCTTTCGAATCATCTAAAGAACATCTTAATGCGATATCCATAGGGAAAGTTATAGAAAATTTCCCACTTCTTCTGCCTTTTTCCATTTGTCTGTTTTTCCTTTGGCTTTGTCAAATCCTATTGTTTGATTCATTTTGACCCTTCAGATGATAAAATTTGACCTCAAGGTCTTCTTTAAAGTTGTAAATTTCAAAGTTAAATGAAATTCCTAACATTCTCTTTTTGTGTCTCCATTGAAGGTCATAGCTCTTGGTGTTGATTTGAAAGGTGTAGATTGAACCAAAATAAAGATATCAATTGGATATTTTACTAAACATACTTTAATATTTTGATGACTTCTGGATCAATAGAGCTCCGAATAAGATGATTCTTATTTCAAGATGAACTAGATACACGGAGCTACAAATGGTATGAAGAAGTTGAAGTCAAATTCAGTTTCTAAGAGGTTTAAATTTCTGATAGGAGTTGTGCATAGTATGCTGATTTGGACAAG
>JAOSBK010000204.1:27843414-27856906 GCA_027568895.1 Erythroxylum shatona | reverse complement strand
AAATAAGAAATTTTGGTGATTAGTTATGAGTAAAGAACAAATGAATGAAAATTCTTGAACCAAGAAATGATAGGCAAGGGTAAAGTAGCGAATGATAAATGTGGATAGATTTATGTCTTGCTTTGATGTTTTTGTGGATAAGAGATTTTGAAATGGGAAGAATTAAGGTGAAAATTAGAAGTAGAATGAAAGCAAAAATGAAGTTGAATTATGATGCCTAGTTGAAGCATATATTATCTAGTCAATGATAAAAAGTTTATAAGATATCCAAAAGGTTAGATATAATCTTACAGACCTATTAAGCAAATTATTTATTTCATTGTATACTTATAGGAGAATGGTTCTCAAGATAAGTAGTGGGAGTAAGATGAAATTTGAAATTTTCAAATCTTATGACAGTACGTCCAATTGGAACTAGTTCCTTTTTTGATATATTTGATGTTCAGTTGAAATGCTACAAGATATTAAAAGATTTACTTTTATGATGAGTTCAAAGAGTTTGTTTTAGAAATGATTATGAATTTAACATATCTACAATAAGGCTAGTTGGAGTCTAATTGTCCTTTTCAATGTGAGTATGTAAAGACATACTATTTATAGAAAATAATAATTTTGTTTTTTCAATTGTTGGAAATATAATTGTCCAAGAAAAACTCTTAGTAGATATGAAAATGTAACAACTTAATTATGGAAATTAGATCTATAGATATAGATTGGAATTTATTTACCTATTCTAAGTTCAAGTACATAGATGATGTACTAAAGATGTCTAATTTTTAAGATGTTAAAATGCACTCTTTTTCGACATGAAGGATATATGGAAACTTTAATCTATATGAAATATTGGTCTAAATAAGTCAAGTTTTGTAATTTGTTAATTCTTATGAACTTCCAATCATGTTGTAATTGAATGAAAGCTTAATAACTCATAACTCATTGTAACGATGTATTAGCTTCACCTATAGTTAACAAAATTTATTCATTTTTCAAAAAAATATTTAAGATGTCAAATATTTTTGAAGTATTAAAGATATTAATTATTCTATATATGAGTTGATATTTAAGTTGAAGGTGGATATTTATTTTAGAAGTACATCGTAATTAAGGTTTATTTCACTAATCAATAGTATCTTGAATTGATTATGACCTTTATCTATTTTAGGCCCTCTTCATTTCAATGTGAGGGCGAACGACTCTTTTTGTCATATAACACCTCATACAGTATTCTAATAATAGCACTATGATAACGGTTGTTATACCTGTGGTCAATTAGAACTATACATTGATCTCATGTTCCTATGAACTCCAAACATATAAGCTTTAAGCATATCTCCAATAGTTAGGACTATTGGTAATTCAAACATTCAGTCACTTGTTTCTATATCCTTAGTAGCTAAATACTATTTTGGTATATTCTTACTAGTATGTATAACTTAGGTCACCATTTGTACTTTATCAAAAAATCTCTTTTCTTAATCATCTTTATCGAGTACATATACCTCTTATTTCAATCCTAAAGTAACATTTTTCCTAATCGAACTCAAAATTTTAGATTCAGTTTCAATTCCTCGATAAGATTCACAATCCTGAATCCTTAGTTTTTGGTCTTTGTTAATTCCTTTATATGAAATTGATCTTAATTTCAATAGCTAGGAATACTTCATTTTGCCCAACTTCTATGCTCTTTATTTCACTAGATTTGGTGAACTCAATATCTTAATTCATGCTTCACTGCTATTGGTATTTTTTCTTAATGCAACAAATACAACACTAGCTTTATAGAAAAATATCCATTCGTACAATCATAATCTGCAAGTAACTCTATTCATTGACTTGGTTTTTTATTCAATCCTTTCATACTCAATAATTACCTCCAACTTAAATAATTTCTACATGTTCGAAATGTCTTTGTACATCTAATGTCTCCAAGCTCCCAAAGCAATTATTATTATAGCAATTCTAAAACGTGTATTAAAATCAACTCATGAGACTTTGATTGTCTCTATGCATACAAAATCACTTTATACTATTGCAATAAATTGTATCTTAATCTCCAATGTGAAACTTCTTTATATACTGCATAATCTCCATATCGAAGCGATGTCATTATCATCAATGTTATAATTCCTTAAAATTCTGTTTGCATTCATCACTCATACGATTTACACGTTTTTCCTCAAACATTTTTGTCAAATGACTAAGATCAGTAAAAACTCCGAAATAGTCTCTGTTGGTATCCAATTTTCAGTAATTCTAGAAAACTTCTGATCTTATATATATTCCTTGTAGTTTCTCCCTTCATCATTTCCTCTATTTTCTTTGGGTCTCCCAATATGCCATGTTCAGATATTATACAAACCATTTTTTATTTGATCAAGCTAAGATTCACTCCCATTAAACTTGGCATATAATTGTTTCTACCTCCACGATATGTATGATTAATCTCAATGTTCAAAATGTTTGTTTCATTTTTTGAATACACTCTAATTATCCTCTATGATCATAGTCACTAATTGATCCAATTTTGTTTGGATCACTTTAATCTTCGATACCATAATATTGTTGGGGCATTGTTAACTCCAATAGATATAACCCAAATTTTCTTATGCCCATGATTGTTCTCGTAATTCTTTAAGGATCTAATTCCTCAATTATTATCTCATATTATTTTCAGTTTTCCTAATTGAATTCTTCTCTAGAATGATTTTCTCAATTCATTCTATTTCCTCTGACTTCACATTAACTTGTGCTAACATCTATTCATTCATACTAATTTCTCCACTCATTTTAATTTATTTGAAATCTTAATTTCCTGTTTTAGTAACACATTCATTAGATCTGATTTGTATCTCTTATACTTGATCATAAGATCTGGTTTGTATCTTTTATACTTAATGTCACCTCAAGTTCAAGAATCCATCACTTAGTTGGATACTTTACATCAACAAAATGCATACATTTCAGTAGCATATTCTACCTCTTATGTTTGAGTCTCCGTTAGGATTAGGACTCCAATATCATTTCTAATTTATTCCTTAATTGATCTTTCTTAAGAATAAACTACTCAGTCCACTTCATCTAGTTCAATGAAATCCTTCTTTGGAAGAAGATTTCTTGTTACAACCATATACGATGCATCATTTAACCTAGGTCATGTTATCCCTAATGATTACAAATCATTAGTTGCTACACGTGAATTTCATCATAACAATTACGGATTGTATTGAAATTCTAGCAATGGGTTTGAAATTAACGATTCAATGAATACATTAAAATCATCAATTCCCAATACCCAACGGGTTCATACACAAATAACCGAATAATAACGAAAATCTGATTATCCATACACAATACCTAAATCACTTAAAATAGGACAACATAATCAATTTCTAATGAGAGAAAGACACAACAAAATGATAATAAAATTACTTAACCCGGGTCATCGGCGTCAATGTCACCTACAAATCGGCGTCAGAACGTTTAGCTCTTCATGGGTCTTTCCCGATAAATTACTTCAACCCCCATCTTAATCCCTAACCAAAAAGTCTTATATTTTACTACAGCCTCCACTATTATCTTGCCCACTATTTACTCCACTGTGCTGTAGCTTCTCTTTTGTTTTTTTTATCCACGGCACTGCCTATTGCTTGTATTTGTTCACTGTTGATGCCCTGTAACGTGACTGGTCCAGCCAAGCCAAGCCTCTCCTCACTTGCACCTGCGCCAACTGAGCCTAGCTGTTGCCGACTCGCCCTTCTCCAGCCCGCTACTCTGCAGCTTTATTCCTCTTGTTGCTGCTACTGTGCTTCCCTATCACTGTAGCGTGATTAGACGAATAAGTTTGACCCTTCATGCTATTTTGCTCCTCTGTCGCGTGTTGCCTTCGTGACGCTGCTTCCTAATTACAACGCAGCCACCAAACTTTGTTCTCCATTTTGTTTTTATTTTTTTAATTTTATATCAAGCACTTGTAATTCTCCTAATTGGATTTTTCTTGTCTTTCTTTTTTTTCTTGTCTTCTTCTTGCTTCATGAAGACAAGAAAAAATAAATATTCGAAAAATAATCCAAATGTTGTACTTTTGACTCACTTTAATTCTTTTGCTTCCAAATTGTACCTAAAATAAT
Organism: Erythroxylum shatona; assembly: GCA_027568895.1. Taxonomy (NCBI): domain Eukaryota; kingdom Viridiplantae; phylum Streptophyta; class Magnoliopsida; order Malpighiales; family Erythroxylaceae; genus Erythroxylum; species Erythroxylum shatona. Next base: position 27,852,779 of record JAOSBK010000204.1, on the reverse strand, counting down.
ATATGAATTAAAGTGAGTATCTTAAGCATTTTTATGTCAATAATTACTAAGTGCAAATGATTAAAAATATCAACAATTAAACACATATCACTGTTCATGTAACCTTTATCAAACCACTATTTCCATTATTGCTTATAAGACATTCTTACTACCTCAAGAAGATCACCTTTTTATCATTTCTTACAATATTCTATTTACCAACACTCGATGAGGTAGTAGACATGATTATTGTTGCATATTCCAAGGTGTACATCTTCAAAGTCATCTCGTTCTATCCAGAGATTTATTTCCGACAATTCTCCAATTTACATCTTACAATAGTAACACTTTGATCTTAATTGATCCTATGTTATATTTCCCCCTTTATCCTACCACGATCAGGGCTTCTTCGCATTAACACATGCTAACATCAACTTTACTCTAGTTCTCCATAATTTACCTCTTCTAGTGTGACATCATGTCATAATGATTCAACTATCATATTTTCTTCTTATTAGATTCATCATCTTTTCTTTATCTCATTTCTATCTCATCTTCCTATTGTCATTTATTTCATCTCCCAAATGTATATCCTTAATCAATTCAGAATTATTAATGCATAATCATTATGAAATTATGGTCTCATTTCTTCTAATATCTTCTTACAGTGGATCGTAATTCTTGTCACATTAATTAAGCAACCATTTCAGTTCAAAACTCATCTTCTTAAGATCATAACAATTTTTGTTTTCATTACATTCTACTTGCAAACTTTAATCTCATCATTTCTACTTATATTCCTATTTTTCTCGAACAATCTATGACAATACATTTATATCTTTATTACATTCAGGAATATATCACCACAGTACAATATTGGTGTCATATTCAATAATACATCCTCTAATACAATTGCATTGAATCATTATTTATCATATCTAACTGTGTACTATTTCCCATTTCTAATTATCCACAACTTTCATTTTCTCACGTTCTAAAAGAGCATCACTCTTCTCACTAATTCTATCAACTCAAACTCTTAACACATGCTCAAGCGTGTGACTTATATGAATGCAACTCAGACTGGGGATCAGTTGCTACTGCCTACTATGACAAAAATGCATATATCTTGACACATATTTCAGAAAACACCCATATAAGATCGTAATTCTGGGCTCTGATACCAACCAAATGTAGCACCCCACTCTCGCAAGATACGTACCCGACATCCAGAGTGATATCCAAGTTTGTGCCCGACAAGGGTGGCATGCTAGCGCACTCAATCAGTAAAATCTTGTTAATTTTTTTTAAAAATAATGCACATGTAGGAGGAAATCAATCATCAAATTGGGCCTACTTTATTTCATAAACATTTTTTATTTACAAGAGTTACCAAAAATTTTTTGATCATTAGAATTTCATTAATCACTAGGGCCCATTTCAGATACAGAACACTCCTAATCATAAAGTCATTACAATATAAATGCATTTGCATGCACATTGTACAATAATTTCATAATACATTCCTTAATACAAAAATTACTGGAAAATTATATGTAGATGCAAACTAATCCCGACCTCTACCTCTTACTTAAATGTAGTGGTTATACTCTCGTTTGCCCAATGAAGTAACTCTTCTGAGCCTGAAAAATATTGTATATTTTGGGTGAGTTTTGCGAACTCAATGAGTGACCATCCTCGATGGCTCACTCAATCACATAACACGTACAATTCATCAAATCATCAAATCAAATCACATACATTACACATTCACTTAAGCATATGTCACTTAATCATTCATTCACATTTAACATTCAACACATATCATATACATATGCAATGCTCATGAGACTCACTTTCAATTATTACATTATTGTGACCAAGTGCCTATAACTGTCCCGTATCTATTGTGGATACTAGGCTCATTAATTACTGTCTTGTATCCATTAGAGATACTAGGCTCATTTTACATAGTGAGCCTTTAGCTCTTAATTACTTTCTAAGCTCTAGGCTCTTTTTCACATTTTGAGCTTTAAGCTCTTTTTCGATGGCTACTCTGGTCACAACTTCCTTTATCTTTCATGCATTCATATAATGAAATGCATCAACCACATTTGCATATCCTCAATCAATCACATGCGCATATCATCGGACCTTAGTCCGGCATTCAATATTAAAGTTGAGAATAACTTTTCATTCATATGCAAATGCACTTTCGGAACACACCTATCATCGGATCGTGGTCCGACATTTAACAATCAAGTTGTGTACACTTATTTCAATTAAATTCACATACAAGGAGTACTTCAATGTTTTCACATTTATCAAACTCCTCGAACATATATTGTCCAAAACCAACACATTCACATTGCATAATCATTCAATTCATAATATAAACAAAACAAACATTAAAGTAAGACCATCTATGTCTACTCATAGTACTCTATATATTAGCATTTGCTTCCAAGATATGGAATCATTTAAAAGTGGATATTTATCCTGCATATCAAAATTATGCAATATGCACGTTGCACACACACTATTAATAATTGCACAATCACATAACATTCAATTTTACACATATGTATATGTGTAATGTATGATGCATGCTCAATGACAATGCCGGGTATATTATCCAATTGCACATCCTATGCTTCTTTTTATATTATAATACAATCACTCATCATTTATTTTCTAGCATTATTTGCTCTTATTATTAAATTCTCATTCACTTTACTCCTCTTCTTTGAATCACAACCTCAATCATGTGAATATCTTTATTCCAAAAAAAACTCATACTTTGATATCAAAAATTCATTCACTAATGTTATTCCAACATTACAAGATTACACATTATCTAAACTCTCCTTTCTTCTATATAAATTTCTCCAAATTTCTAGACCTTTGGGTCTATTTTCCATGATCAATTAGACAATGAAAATGAAGAAATTTGGCAATACTTTCTTCTAGACAAATGTTCCCCATCGTCTTAAGTCTCTAATGATTCCAAAATCATTTAATTTGGTTTAATATTTTAAAAGTTATTCTCCAACTATTTTTGGACTATTCTCATTCTGAAACAGTATACTATACTCAAATTCCATCTAGAAATTGAATATCTTAGCTTATGAATTACAATTTGACTTCTTAAGATGATTTGTAGTCCTATGTCTCTAGTTTACTCAAATCAAAGATCATCTCATTTAGAAGTCTATAGAAGATGTTATGGACAAAAGAAACAAGATTATTTAGTTTGTAATTGCTCTCGGGTGCACAGACCAAAATCAAATCACAGTTGCTATTGGAGAGCACAGTGTCTTGATGTGACAATTAAACATCTATCTAGCAATTAAACTCATGGTCGTAAGGGAGGAAAATCACGGCCATGATTGACTCACAAGTGTGAGGAAAAAAGTTACAGGTGTGACAGATAAGGACAACAATGTTAGACTATTTGAGAACACACTTAGTCAGACCCGTCCTACGTTTTTCACTCTATCTCTCCCAAATGATTTCAGATGACTAAAATTTTTTTGTAGAGGTAAAACAATATGATACGAGTCCAATGGTTCAATTCTCATGTCATTTGAAGGTCGGACGAAGGAGATATAGCCAAAATACTGAAGGATATTCGTCATCCTCCAACCTTAAAAGTCGCAATCATGCATGTGCACGATCGCGAGTTGACCTTCAAACTTGCAAAATCGCAATTGCACTTTGCTGCAATCATTACATTCACTTAACATTGTGATCGCACTTTTTCACAATCGCGAGTTCCCTTCATTGTCACGATCGTGAGTTTCATCCAATGTCGCAATCGCGCACTCCCTCACTTCTAACCTCCATAACTTTCAATATAGAGCTTCAAAATTTTCAAACTTTATATCAATGAAAATCTAAAAGAAAGATCTACAAATTTCATGAAGAAAATTTTATCAAAATCTTTCTAGATCAATACAGTTTAATCATGGAAGTTTCAACCCAATACTAACTTCTCTAACTTATCTTCTTAATTCTCTATGCTTCTTCTTTCATTCTCCTGCACTTTCCTTCCATTTACATTCTCCAGTTTCATTTTACCATTTTAACTTTCATTTAGCTCAACACATTCACAATAATTAAAAAATCCATGCTTAAACAAAATCATTAAGAACAGAAGAAAAGTCATTCAAGCATTTCACGATTCTCTGCACTTTCTTCACTATCATTTTCCTATATTTTCATTTTCTGCATTGTATTAATTCTTTTCCTCTAACTATCATTTAAACATTTATTCTCATTTCAAAATATCATCTTACAACTATTCTTCAACTCTAAATTCATTCTTTTATCATTCTTTAAAAACACTCAAAACTCACGTATACAAATATATACATAGTAAAAATAGTGTTCTCACTTCTGTTTTCTTCAATAAATTTCTACACCTAGTTATACACATTTTCTATGTTCTATCACTCCCAAAAATCATTTATATACTAACTTATAACCTAATAATCATTAGATCCGAAAAATCATCAATTGCACATTTTCACTCTGTACACGGTTTCTATAAAAATGTCCAGTTTTCTTATGATTATGAAATCTTAAACTAATTCGCCATTTTTGTTTCAAAAAATAACAACTCTGATGGATTATCAAGATACTTACTTGATATAGCTCCGAGATCTGTAGAAACTCAAAAATTCCTAAGCTTTAAGCAACTAACATACATCATTATAGAAGTTAACAAGTTTCAGTTTTTCTTGTGGCAAAAGGAAGAAAACCGAAGTTGGGAGTAGAAAAAGGTATAAGGAAATCAAAGTTTTTCTTTAGTGGAGTTTTGATTGAAAAAAACTCTGTGTAAAGGAGGAAACTTTGAAGAAGAAGCTACGAAGGAGAGGATGAAGACAAACACAGTAACTTGTCTTTCAAACTTAGGGAAACTTATCTTTAGAATTAGACACTTGTCCTATTCTTAAGGTCTTAGTTAGTTTCCCAACTAACTAGTTCCTATTGGACTAGTTCCCCAACTCTCATTTTTTCATTTCAATTATCACTACAATTTTTCAATATCATTTGTTTTCTCATTTCTATTTTCCATTCACCAATTCACTCGCCAAGCGAAATATTTCCTAGTCTAAAAATATTCATCATTTTTGGAATTTATTCCTAAAAATTCTCCAAAGTCTAATTTAACTAATACATTGTTCATATAAATTTTCAATACAACAATCTCACAATTCTCAATAATATCTCATTACAATTCAATTATACATAGAATTATCAATGAATGCATATACAATTATTTTCATGTGCAAAAATACAAAGTTCATGTGTATGTGTATATAATATAATGCATGATTATGAAATGCATTTTTTACTATCTCAATAATATCTCTCATATTTACTATTTTAGCCTGAACGTGAGTAATGGGATGTTACATAGATAATTCTGGTGGCAGGGCTAACTTGTAGGCTAGAGGCCTAATCTTCTCAATAATCTTATAAGGGCCTATGTATCTTGGACTAAGCTTAACCCTTTTACCAAATTTTAAGACTCCTTTCTATGGAGAGGTTCTAAAAAATACTTTGTGTCCCACTTCATATTCCATCTCATTTCTATGTGCATCTGTGTAGCTCTTTCTCCTATCTTGAGTTGCCTTGAGTAGCTGCTTCACCAATTGAATCTTGTCAACTATAGCTTGTACCAATTCAGGTCCTAAAACTCTTCTTTGACCTTCCTCATCCTAGCAAATAGGAGTTCTGCACCTCCTACAATATAAGGCTTCATAAGGTGTCATTTGAATTCCTAAGTGGTAGGAATTATTGTAAGCAAACTCAATTAAAGGTAGATGATCATCCCACAAACCTTTAAAGTCTGTAACACAAGCTCTTAACATTGCCTCCAATGTCTATATTGTCCTCTATGATTGGCCATCAGTTTGTGGATGGAAAGTTGTGCTAAAGTGAAACTTAGTTCCTAAAGCTTCTTGTAAGCTTTCCTAGAATCTGGAGGTGAATTTAGGATCTCTATCCAAGACTATAGAACTTGGAATCCCATGAAGTCTGATTATTTCATCCGCGTATTTCTTAGCCAGGGCATTCAAAGACTTTATTTTTTTAATTGGCAGGAAATGTGCTGACTTGGTTAACCTATCAACAGTCACCCATATTGCGTCATGCTTCCTACTAGTCTTTGGCAATCCCATCAAAAAATTCATTGTAATCTTCTCCCACTTCCATTCAGGAATAGACAAAAGGTTTAAGTTTGCCAGTAGGTGCTTCACGCTTTGCTTTAACTTACTAGCACACTAAACATTTTTTAGCATACTTTGCAACATATTTATTCATTCCTCACCACCAGAAGTGCTTTTTTAAATCTCTATACATTCTTATACTCTCCGGGTGCAATACATATGGATTATTGTATACCTCATAAAAATTTCATCCTTCAATCCTTGCATGTCTGGAATACAAACCACCATCAATCCATCTTCTCTTATCTTTATTTTAAAGAGGTTACCATTTTTAATTTCTTCTCTAAGCTTGCTTAAGTACTCATCTTGCTTCTGTAATTCTTTAATCTTCTCCTTCAACACTGGCCTTTTTATAAAATTAGCCAATATACAGCCGAATTCAACTTGCATCAATGTCACCTTAAGTTTGGCTATTTCCCCCAACAAAGGAAGGTATACTGTCTCCACATGTGCTATAATAGATTTTCTACTCAATGCATCCGCCACTACATTAGATTTCCTTAGGTGTTAGTTTATCATCAAGTCATAATCTTTCAGTAGTTCAAACTACATTCTTTGCCTTAGATTTAACTCTTTTTGGCTCATCAAATATTTAAGACTCTTGTGGTCTGTAAATACCTTGGTGGTGACTCTATATAAGTAATGTCTCCATGTTTTCAATGCAAAAATTATGATAGCACAAGTCATGTGTAAGATAATTCATCTCGTAGGGTTTTAATTGCCTAAAAGCATAGGAGATCACTTTACCTCCTTGCATCAACACACACCCCAATCCCTTCCTTGAGGCATCACTATACACTATATATCCACCACTACTGGAAGGCAAGGTCAAAATTGGTGCAGTTGTAAGCCTATTCTTCAATTCCTCAAAGCTTTTCTGGCATTCCCCTATCCACACAAACTTCTTATTCTTCCATGTCAATTTGGCAAGTGGGACCGCCACCATGGAAAAGCTCTCTACAAATCTTCTGTAATAACTAGCTAAACTTAAGAAACTCCTCACTTATGCTATATTCTTAGGTACTTCCCATTTAACTACAACTTCTATTTTCCTTGGATCCACATGTAATCCACATGTACTCCTTTTTCTGAAATTACATGTCCAAGAAACACCACTTTCCTTAGCCAAAATTCACATTTATTAAATTTGACATACAACTTTTTCCTCCTTAATGTCTCCAAGGCAATCCTAAAGTGTTCCTTATGCTCCTTGTCACTCTTGGAATAAACTAATATATCATCAATAAAGACTATGACATATTGGTCTAAGAAAGGCTTGAATACACTATTCATTAAGTCTATGAAGGCTGCAAGGGCATTCGTTAATCCAAAGAGCACGACTAAGAACTCAAAATGCCTATATCGTATTCTAAAAATAGTCCTTGACACATCAGACTCATTTATTCTCAACTGGTGGTAACCTGATTTTAAGTCTATCTTGAAGAAGACTTTTACCTATTGTAATTGATCAAACAAATCACCTATGCATAGGAGCGGACATCTATTCTTGATAGTGACATGATTAAGCTTCCTGTAGTCGACATATATTCTCAATGATTCATCTTTCTTATTCACAAAAGAACTGGAGCTCCCAAGGTGAAGAGCTAGGCCTAATATAACCTTTCTCTAACTACTCTTTAAGCTCTTTCAATTCTGCCAGAGCCATTCTATAAGGTGGAATTGGTATTGGTGCAATACCTGGAAAAAACTCGATAGGAAATTCAATTTCTCTAAGTAGTGGTAGTCCTGGTAATTCCTCTGGAAAGACATCTGGAAATTTCATGATCACAGGAATATCTTCTAACTTTCCTCCACCTACCTTCGTGTCTACCATATATGTCAAGAATACTTCACATCCTTGCTTTGTCATTTTCTCTACTGTCCGGGCTGAAATAATTATAGGTGGGCTTGCTTTCCTTTCTTCCATAAACAACACCTTTCTATCTTTTTCCAACTCAAACTCTACTGTCTTTTATTTGCAATCTAAATTGGCATTACACTTTTCTAACATATCCATGCCCAAAATCACATCTAATCTCCCCATCTTCAATAACATTAAATCCACCACTAATTGTTCTCCAACAATCTATATTTTGCAATTTCTACAAACTTGACTAATAATGACATACTGGACAACTAGGGTACTAACCATTAGAGGACTATCTAATGGGCTCAAACTTCTATCATGCACAATCCTACTTGACGAAACAAATGAATGAGTAGACCTTGGATCAATTAGAATAATAATATCATCATTAGACAATTTAACCATACCAATCATAACCTCTAGAGTTGTTTCTGCTACCTCTCTTGTCATTGCAAACACCCTAGCTGGTGCTTTGCCTCATCAGTCTTCCTGAAGGATTCACTTTTTTGGCTGTCTTAGAACTTCCCACTTCAGTTGTAGTCTTAAGTCCCACAGTCTCAGCCCTTTTTGAAGTTTGCATCAGAGTTCTCTCCCGTCTTGCATATTGTGGGCACGCTCTGGCCATGTGCCCTTTTTCCATATAGTTATTACAAGCTCCAGTTGTAACATCCCATTCCTATATTAAGAGTTAGAGTCCAAAAATATGGTACATGTGAGACCAAAGAGAGATTAAGAAAACTACATTTTCATACTCATGCGTAATGTTAGCATACACACATGTGAATTTGAGTTTTTGCACATTAAAATGACTGTATGTGCATTCATTGACATTCTGGGTATAATTTATTATAATTGTGCTTATATAAGAATTGTGAATTATTTGTATTGAAAACCAAATTGGATAAGTATAAATATTGGATTAGAATTTGGTCAATTTTAGGAGAAATTTTCAAAAAATGTAGGGTATATTGGCCTAGGAAAAATGTCACTTAGCAAATAAATTGATGAATGAAAATAAAAATAATAATGAAATGATATTGAAGAAATTTCATAGATGACTTTGGATTTATTGAGAAATTGATATTGAGAATTTGGAGACAATTAAAGTAGAAATTTGGTAGAAAAATGGACTGATTATTAAAAGTTATATAGTAGCATAAGTGTAAGGCATTATTATTTACTTTATGTGGTAAGTGTCATGACACAACATTTATTTACATCTATGGAAAGACCATCTTCATTTTGTCATGTCTTTCATTTTCACGAAATACTCTCACCTTCTT
>JAOSBK010000204.1:27811286-27831258 GCA_027568895.1 Erythroxylum shatona | reverse complement strand
TTAATTGTCATTATTATTTACTATTAAGATTTTTGAAAGTATGGTTGATGTAAACAGTAAACTAGTAAAGTATACAGTACAACTGTACAATATACTGCAATTTTTAAAAATTTCAGGGACTATTTTATAAATTTAAATTTTTACTCAAAATGGTACCCGGTATCGACTGATATCGATATAGTTTTGTTCCAAAACCTAATCCGATATTAAGCCCGATACGATATTCATAACTTTATATCAGTTTAACTATTCCAATAGCGAAAATGTTGTCGTACAATATCATTAATTCGAAGCAGCGGCTAGCGTCAGAATCACTATTAATATTGTTCCCTTGCAAAAGAAGAGTTCGGAAAGTGGAAGTGGGCCTTTGCACAGTACTCGTCCATCCGTCGTGGATAGTATAAACAATAATAGAACCACTTTTACTGGGAACCAGCTAACTGGACCATTTTTCATTTATTCTCAAAGGAGCAAATGCAAGCAAAACGATCAGCCTAACGATTGTTTGTTGTCTATCAAATTTGCGATGCTATTCGGATACATGCACATGCAAGGCGTGCTACCGTTTTGCTAGTGTTCTTCAGCACCAATATATGGCTGTAAGTCTTTTCTAAATTGAGCGAGAAAGAGTTCTATTTTCTTTTACTTTATACGTACTTCAAGTTGAAGTTCAAAGAAAGAAGAAACATTTCTTTTTAGCCCCAGTATCTTGCGATTCTAGTTAATTAAAGCTCTCTTTTGCGCCTAGTTTTGGTTGGACCGTCTCTATCGATTAGGTTTGATGTGACACTTCCGTAACTTTTGGACACATAGTAAGACAAGCTTTGGGACAACAAGATGCTTACAGAGGCAAGAACATATAGAGTAATTAGCCTCGATTAGCCATTATTTCATATTAATCGGTGTGTTTGTGATTAGATTAAAAAACAAGAGCATGGTTGGTAAAGATGCTAGAATTTGACTTCAGTTTGACAATTGGTGGTGCACTTGTGGTCTGCGGAGATTTTGTTTTTCGGTAAATGTCTCCGGAATTTTTTACCCGAACGCACATGCTCAAACCCACTTAACGCACATGCTCAAACCCAATACAAAGGTCAGGGATTTCGTAAGAGGAAATCAGTGGCATATCAGATGGAGAGAGCTTGACTGCTTGCGACAAACGCTACCTAACTACAATCCCAGGCAAGATGTTAGAGGGAGGCTAAAGACTCAAATCATGGTCGCTTATCAGGACAATAGGATTTTTTTAGTCATTTAGTTTGAATTTATGTACAATTTAATATTTTTATTATCAATGAAGAAAATTTTAATTTTATATGATCAATTAATTTTCTGTTTAAACAAATTAAATATATAAACAAATCAAAAAACTAAGCACATATAATTTATAGCTGTTGAAATTATCCATTAATAATAAGATTATGAAATCAAATTTAATGTCGAAATTTTTAAAAAGAAAATTTAATATCTTTATGGTAGTATAATTACCGACAGTTTATGGTAAATCGTTACTAATATTTATAGTATTTACTAACGGAGTTTTAGTTTCTATTGAAAAATTGAGTTATATTTACCAATAATTGGTGACAAACTGTCGGCAAAAGTTTATAGTTTTTATTCCGTCGAATCGTTTTCGTCAGTATAGATACAGACATCGACGATTTATCACAAATCGTCTGTATTTATACCGACAGAAACGATTCTTTCCATCGGTAAGTATACCGATGAAAAATATGTTCCATCGATTCACCAACGGTTTATCACAAACCGTCTGTATTTATACCGATAGAAACGATTCTTTCCATCGGTAAGTATATCGACAAAAAATATGTTCCGTCGGTAGTTTTTCTAACAGATACAAAGTTTTGTCGGCAACTTTACCGACAGTCAATTTCACAACGCATTTTTCCATGATGAATACTGCCTCAAAATTTAATTGCCGACGGAAAATTAAGTTCTTCGTCGGTGTTTTCTGTTGGTAAATGTCCTTTTTATTATAGTGGCTGAGTGCAGAATTATACGAATTAAGCACTCCTCACCTATGTTCACTAACAAAACTGTTTATGAGCTCTTTTTACAATCCGGACCCAATTACATGTGATTAACCATTCAAAATAGATTAAACACAACGGACAGGGTTAAAATCACCACAGTAATCAAATCCCGATGCACATTATGCAAGAATGAAAGAGAGTCAAAGGAGATTACCTGTTCTTTCACCGTGACTTCATCAAAACTCTATAGGGGGAGCTCAAGACTGAAGTAGCATAGTAAACAGTGTCATCAATGCTTCCATTTCAGGTGATGATGTCACATTAGTCGAGCTAGCATTATGCTCTAGTATGTATGAGATCTGGAATGAAAAGAATGATCAGTATGCTCTAGTATATATGAGATCTGGAATGAAAAGAATGGTCAGAGAATATTCAAGTTTAAAGAAACAGAAAAGTTTGCTTTCGTCTCCAACACTCTGGCCCAGGGTACTTTTTTCAATATTACCCGAAGGTATCAAGAAATGTAGCTAATCATTGGAAACTCACGTAAGCAACACACAAGAAGGCATCGTATTCATACTTATTAAGAGGTTAATACCTAATTGGAGAGTATTTTGATTCAACACTAGCTCCATATTTTGTATTGTGATGTGGCCATATTGTTTTGTTTGAACCAAGAAGTTGACTAATATGTTTGTATACTTTCTAAACTTACAAGGCTTTGCTTCTCATTTTTATAAAACAACTTTGAAAAAGATTTGAAAGCTAAGTTTAGTAGTATATATTTCTATATTTTTTGTGCAAAAAAGATTGATGGGTCACTACTTTAAGCCTAACTTTTCTTTCAATTATTTATTTATACCTATTATGTGATCACTAAAATCCACAATAAATTTTTAATAATAAAAATTGTCATCAAAAAGAGCTACCGTCGATATGATTTACCATAACGAGGACAATCATTGTGTTTCATGGATTTGTGTTTAAGGTACTTAAGAATCATATATACTTGTGCAAAGAACCAACCTCCATATGTACCCAAATAATCATTGCTGCCATGATTGACCAAAAGCTACTTAAAAAGAATTTGTCAATTTTTCTTCCACGTCATGGATTCTCTTTCCATTAACTTTTGAAGTCACCGACAGCTTTCCCATCTTGGATTAGGCTATGATACCGTGTTATATTAGTACTAATTAATATTAAGTACCATTTTAGATAATTTTATAAATTTATAAATAATTTTTAAAATTTACAAAATAATTTATTAATATATTATACACTTCTAAGTTTTATTCCACAATTACAATCCACTCGAGGTCATTTCCTTCCACACTTATTTTACATCTACATGTTGTATCTATGTCTCTGTTAACAACTTCAATAAACCCGATTTCTAATGTTTTATATTTTATTAATTTTCTAGGTAATAGTATATCTTTGTTTGTTGAATGTCAATGCACACAAAAGGAGTTCATTGACCTATGGATGCCATGGTACTTTCTTAGACTCGTAAAAGTCGATAAATTAAAGTTGCTGTGTCAAGTAATTGCACTTAGAATAATATATTAATCTTTAGTCTGAATATATTTATTGTATAATATCGGACTGCACATGGTGTTACTAATTATTTTTTTTCTGGCAAATGGAATTTTACTTTTATAGTTTTTTTTAATCCATGTGTCTTTGGTCCATATTTTTTCTAGTGTATATATGGGACCAAGACGGTGATAACATAGCGTGCAATCCCAGTTTTGGTCTTATATATTATCTTAATTTGGGTAATTAAATATACCACCTTTTCATTGTTTTATTAAAGAGGCCGATACATATATATACTTGATTACTGGAATTATTAATCAAAACTCTGGCCAGAGAAAGGCTCGATCGCATTGCTCAGGTTGTTTATTAAGCTGCTACGCAAGATTCATACATTATTCTCAAATCCCAGGAGGAGACAGCGAGCACCACGATCAAGCTGAACATCTTAACGCAATTCATCTTCTTAGTATAGCGATAATTATTGGAACTTCGATAAATTTGTTTTACAGATATATAATTAGTCGAAATCCCATTTAATTTATATAATTATTGGAACTTTGACATTTTGTTATATAGATATCAGTCGAAATCCCATTTAATTTATATAATTATTGGAACTGTGACATTTTGTTATACAGATATAAGTCGAAATCCCATTTAATTTGACAAATTTTGGTTGTTTTATTTGAAAACACATGCTATTTAATGGAAATTATAAAAAATAACAGTTTAACTTTAATTATGAAATTGGGTCCACAATCACCAACCAAGTGTTGAGCCTAATTCATTTATGAAAAAATGAGTAGGAATTGTAATTATGTGGTCAAATAATCAAATGTGGGATTTGGGTAGAGAAAAGAGACCGAAAGGAGAGATATGAATGAGATAAAAATGACAGTAAATAATTACATTGACATTTATGTTATTCCCTAACCAACCACAAAATAAAAAATTGTTATCAAGTAAGAAAATTAAAAATAAAGAGATCGATATGAATAATTATAGACAGCCATTGTTTCTTACGCTACGCAATCTGAATGCACGCTCCAAATACAAAACGTCGCAGAGAAGATGCAACCTTTTCAGGTTTTTTAAGTTAAACAAAGCGTGTACTGACTTAAATTGCCTTGAAAGACGACCGCACAACATTCATGAAGTAGACCATGCATGCAACTCCTACAAGTCCGAGGATTATTCATATTTTGATTAACTTGTTTACAGTTTTATGTGGATTCCATTGTCAAAGTATTTATGAAGGTCGGGAAGATGTATACAAAATAGTCAATAGCTTCAAACCTTTTGTTCGGTGTTACCTCACCAGAATAAAATTATTTCCTCAAAAGCCAAATTATCTGAAATTTAGAGATGCTATTAAATGTCGTCTCAAGTAATTGTACAATATGCTGATCAACAAATTAAACTATGTAGTTAGGAATCTCTTGTGAGTTTTCAATAAGATTGAACATCTCATGTTCATGAAAAGAAAGAATGTTAACAAGCATAAAATACAAAGGATCAAATGGTATGCAAACTGCACTCTAAATAAGAGAATCAAAGTTAGAATCGTAGAATAGTATGTTAAAAGCAAAGGAAGATATCAAAAGAAAGTACATCATATATATATAGTAGCATTTCTTTAACAGATGTTTAACTATGCTTTCTCAGGTAAAGGACCAATAAAAAAGAAAAATAGAAGTGTAAGGTAACAAGATCTTATATGACTCTGTAGTCTGTCTTGCCATAGAAAGCTTCCCTCTTCCTTCACCGAACATTTCAAGATCATAACTTAGATACAAGAAGATAACTAGCCATCTAAAGTTTTTACTACCATAAAATACTGTTCTGTCCCAACTTAACTCTCTAGCACTAATCTATAGCTGAAGGTGATCGTAATAGATCATAAGGAGCCCACAAAACATCCAAAGGACATGGCCGGTTCGCGTCAAGCCGAACCCACGGTTTCCCTTTACCACTCCAGTGCAAAAGACTTACAGGACCCGGATGCAAATCCCTGCACAGCCCTCTAAAATTGTCACCTCCAAGCCCATGTTGGTTCCACCGGTGATCCACTGGTGTTATGTTTCCGGCGAACACCAACAAAAACGGTGGCAACGACCCGAGTTCGTAGATCCTTATTCTCTTCTGCAACTCCATCCATTCCACAATCTTTGTCGTGTAATCATTAATTCTCCATCTTTCCAAGTCAATGACCATCACCCCTGTGTTGAAGTAACAGGCATTGCGTCCTGCAAATGTTAGTGACAAAGATGGATTCGACCAAAATGTTGGTGTGAAGTAGAACTTAAAGTTCGCATTACAGTATTCTGGAGCAGCCAACACTGCGTTGTCGCCAATTGGTGTGGCTTCTAACTCAGCAATGTCGTCGACTAAGACTAAATCAGAGTCCAAGTATATGACTCTATGCAAAGACTGAGGAAGAATATTGGCCAGGTAGTTGCGTGCGTAGTTAAGAGGGCTGTCGAGGGCCGATCGGATTGACGTGGAAATGAGTCCAGAGACGGGTGTGGTGTCGAAGGTGTAGACCTGTGACCGTAGATAAGGAAATGAAGAGGTGACTGTGGCGTGGAGAGTGGCAGGGGACGACGGTGAGGAGATGAAGTGGAAGCGAATGTTCTCTGGGCAAGAGGAGTGTTGAAGGATGGAGAGAATCGCGGCCATGGAGCCGCGGAGATAGCGATCGTCGAGAGTCATGGCTACATGAACAGCTTGTTGCGAGTACATGTCGTGAGATGGGAGATGTACGCAAGTTGGGGAGTTGTAGAACTTTGGTGCTTCTTGGAAGCTCTGACCATCGGTTGCGGTGGCTGTTTCGATGGTGATAACCGTGTTGGCCACCGTCAAGAGGAAGAACAGTAGTAGTGGTGGCGGTGGTAGCTTCGACATGGTGTGGTTATAGGGAGTTGAAACAATAGGTTGTGCACTTGTGGAAGTCTTATATGATTGAATGCTTTTGAGAGGGAAATAGCACAAGTCTTGTCTTGGTTTTGTACCAAATTATATGTAGTGTTAAATGTGGTGATGGTTAGCAAGCCTAAGGATTTTGAACCAAGTCACTGGTTCAGCGCACACCCCATGTTAATATTCTATTCAAATTTGGTTTCCTTTCTCTGCACATGGTGAGGCCTATGTCAGGCTTTTTCATTCATTCTTCCATTCACTATAGGATTTCAATACCTAAAGATATCAGTACGAGTCAAAGGGTCATTCATAGATAAAGTTTGTCTTTATTCAAATGCAATTAAGAAGTTTTCCTGAAATGATACATTGCAAAACTTTTAACCTTTAGTCCCCTAGTCTTTAATTTGGATTAAAGTCCTTGTATACTTTATATATTAGTTGCTGTTTTTGGTTAAAATAATATGTGTTTAAAAGCTAAGTCCCCCAGCAATTCAGGTTCATGTGAAATTCCTTGCAATTTTAGCTCCTGATTTAACCATAGACTACTATATTGGAAAGGTCATAAGAGATGTATACTTTTTATAAATGGAGAAATAATGTAAACATTTAGGAAGCTCAAGTAGTGATAATTGGTCATTGATAACGGCATCTAGCTTCAGTTTTGGTTCAAAGCGGAAAAGTGAAGCCCTTGCCACGGAAACAAGCAAAGAGCCAAAATTTGGGACACGAAGCACTCTTTCTCTTATGGCTACTGTTTGATAGTGACTGCTAACCTATATAATTAAGTAGACAGTCACCAGAAGCCGATGACATGAACTTGACTGATGCATATTATCAAGTCTTAACCAATAAAAATATCAGAAGAAATAAATAGGAACCCTAAATATGTGGAAATTAACTAAATTAGTCACTTTTGGCGGTTAGATGTTAAAAGGTTTGAAGGTTGATATTTGTTGTATAGGGTGAAATGAAGAGAAAAATGAAGAACTAGTCCTATTTTATACCCCAACTTAATTTTTTTGATGTTTTTCAGTAAAATGGTATTGGAATTATTATTTTCCCAATTTTATTTATTTTTTAGTTTTTCCACTCCTTCCTAGTTTTTGGTTAAATTCTGATCTACCAAAGAACATGAAACTAATTACCTTTTTTAATTTATTTAATGTATAGCTATTATAAGTTTAAACAATAAAGGAAAAACAGCACTCAAAAGGGTTAATCAGAGAGCAGCTTTTCTTCTTTATCAGTTAGTTTTGTGTTCTGTATTCAAGATCCCGAATATATTACCTTAAAAACTAAAAAAATATCAATAAAAATCTTAGCTCTGTCAAAATCAGTATATAAAAAAACAAACATATCACATCCATGATCCGTAAGTCACGTAGATCATTCATTCATTACAAAAGCCCCGAGTGTGTGGAGCCACAACTGGTGACGATTATTTAATTACAAAAACAGAAATTAAACTTACTGCGACATCATCACCACCTGATTATGCGGACACCTCTACCGACTGCCACATACTCAAGGAACTTAACTAGCGTAAAGGAGGAGGCACGAGCAGCGAAAATATGTCTGACAGGTAGCGTCAGAGTTTTGTTTTAATAAAAGCATAAATATGGATCCCATATGCAAGACGATGGTGTCTGTTCTTGAGGTTGAAGACCATATGGAAGACAAGGAAGAAACCACTAACGTGCTTTTGTGTGTGATGGAGACACAATTATTGAAATTGTCTTTTGATTTTTAGGACACACTAAGTTTATTGTGTTTAAGTGGTTTGATATTAAATTCGAGATAACTTGTCCGTTTTGGATTGGCTTGAAGAGATAAGTTTGCTAAAACCTGCTGATCTAAAAATAGTACTATTTCTAAAAGAAATGATAATTTGTCCTTGTCTAAACAATCAGCAAGCATGTGGCCTTGTCCCTTCTTATTCACATTTACTAAAGCAGAAGAATTGAGAAATGAGAATGCATTTATTGAATGATATGGTTGTTCACTTCTCATTTGAACATGTGTTTTGTTATATCAATGGTCTTAATATACACAGACCACTTTGAATCATACAACCTATATCTTAAAATTAGACAGTACATAGTTTGAGCCTCTCCCCTAATATATATATATATATATCTTCCTTTTACTGCATCCATGTCACGTGAGATTTTCCATATACTTAGAGATATAAACCTTCTAATCGCGTACGAAATTTAATTGAGATTCGTAATCACAACTCACCTCATAAGAGGTAAAATCCCTCCTTCACAAAGTGACTAAACTGTCATACTTAGTTGGCATGTTAGGCGCCTAACATGCTTAATAAAACAAATAATGGTTGGCCAATTTACTTTCAATCTCCTACCCATAAATAGGCAGGAGATAAATAAAGAGAAAGCATCCATACGCACAGAACAAAAAATAAAAAGAGAGAGAAGTGGGCTGAGAGAAAAAGAAGAAAGAGACAAAAAATATATTATGTATTTTTTTATGGGTCTAGTTTTTTTCCTTATAATTCTCCAATTTTTTAGTAGTAAAATTCTTCTATCCTTGCTCGTAGTTTTTATCCTAATTTAAGAATTTTCTACATAAAATTTGTAGGTCTATTTTATCTTTAATATTTGTAGTTTCATTTTAGCTGTGACCCAACTCTGTCCAAATCTTAATTATTCCTAATAAGTGATATCAGAGCCAGCTTTAGGTATGTACATATGTTTATTGTATGCTCTGTGGTTGCCACTAAGAGTGGATCCTCCACATCAAAAGATAAGTTAGAATATTATTCACCCTGTCAAAGGCACTATTCATAAAGCGATTGTGATAGAAGTAATGGCGGCAAACTACGACATTGAAAATTTCAATAGGAGCAATTTCTTACTGTGCAAGCTGAAGATAAAGACAATTTTGAGTAAAGATAATTATATGGTGGTTATTAGTGAACGATTAACTGGAGTCACAGATGAAAAGTGGAACAAGATGGATGTGAATGATGTAGCTAATCTTCACCTAGCTTTAACTGATGGAGTATTATCCAGCATAGAGGAAAAGAAGAATGCAAAGGAAATATGAGATCATCTCACAAAATTATACGAGACCAAATCACTCCATAACAAAATTTTTCTGAAGAGAAAACTATACACTTTACGTATGGCAGAATCCACTTCGGTAACGGAATACTTAAACACTTTTAATACTCTATTTTCACAATTCACATCATTAGGGCACATAATAGTAATAAGTGAACGTATGAAACTTTTACTTCAAAATCTACCAAATTCATATGATCAATTCGTCATAAATTTAACAATCAATACAGACACTTTAGTCTTCGATAATATTGCGGCTGCTATTCTAGAAGAAGAGAGTCGATGCAAGAGCAAGGAAAACAGGTTAGCAAGTTCGCAACAAACGAAGGCCTTGGCGATGATGAGAGGTAGATAAATAGAACGTGGTCCAAGTGGGAGCCACAATCATGGTAGATCAAAATCTAGGAATAAGAAGAACTATAAATGCTACAATTGTGGCAAGAAAGGTCACTTGAAAAAAGATTGTTAGAATCAAAACATGAACGATTATGTTCCTTAAGGAAATGTTTTAAGCATTTCAGATGATGGAAGCACAATAGTTTGTGAAGCAGCAACAACTATTGGAGGAAAGAGAAGATTTGCTGATATTTGGCTATTTGATTCAGCAATTACTTTTCATATGCTCTCTCGAAGAGAATGGTTCCGTCAGTATGAATCTGTCTTTGGAGGATCTATGTACAGTTATAATTATCAAGTTCTTAAAATCGTTGACATTGGCATCATCAAGTTAAAGTTGTATAATGGTACAATTCAGATTATTAAAAAAAATGCAACATGTGGAGGGCCTGAAGAAAAATTTGTTGTCTATAGAATAACTAGATGATCTAAGTTTCAGATTTAAGATTCAAAACAAGATCATAAAAGTGATTAAAGAAGTGTTGGTATTTATGAAAGTAGAGAAGATTGTTGCAAATCTGTATATGCTTAAGGAAGTAACTTTGCAAGAAGGAGAGATATCCGTTGCAGTGACTAGTCTATATGACAAATCTACTATGACGTGGCATAAAAACCTTGGACATATGTCAGAACAAGAAATGAAGATACTTGCCAAAAAAAATCTACTTCCAGATCTTACAAAGGTTTCACTACCCTTCTGTGGGTATTGTATTATGAGTAAGCAGTATCGATTGAAGCTCAATACATCAAAGTTCAGAAACAAAAAAATTCTAGAACTGATTCACTCTGATATATGACAAGCACTAGTTATATTCCTAGGAGGAGTAAATTTCTTTGTATCATTCATAGATGATTATTTGAAGAGATGATGGGTATTTTTTATCAAGAAGAAAGCAGATATGTTTTCAGTCTTCAAATTTCACAAAGCATGCGTGGAATTCAAATATAGTAAAAAGATCAAGTGTTTATAGTCAGATAATAAAGGAGAACATACTGATAAAGAATTTGATAAATTTTGCAAGTAAGAAGACATTAAAATGTAGTTCACGATAGCATGTACTTCTCAACAAAATGGAGTAGCAAAGTGAATGAATAGAACCCTATTGGAAAGAGCAAAAGCGATGTTGAGAACTAAAAGTTTAGATAAGAAATTTTGGGCAGAAGCAATCAATACCGCTTGTTATGTGGTGAATCGAGCTTCATCAACTGCAATGGAGTTGAAGACGTCGATAGAAATATGGACTGGTAAACCAATGGATTATTCTAACCTTCACATATTTGAAAGTTCTGCCAATGTGATGTTCAATACTCAAGAAACTACAAAGTGTTGGGGAGAAATATGGATTTATGCATCACTTGCATGAAAATGCAACGGAAAAGTTGGAATCTAAATTCCTACCTATGAGTTCCCTGAAATTCTAGAAACACAAATGCATGCATACACATATCACAAGAACATAAAATTTAAACACTTGTATCTTTTTGATACTCCTCCTTTCTTGATTCTTCTCCTTGTTTGAGTTGTAGCAAATATCAAATCCTTCCTTGATTACCTAAGAACATGCAAAGGTGAAGAATAAACATTGTATAAGAGGTTGGTTAGAAAACCAAATTTGATGAGTTTAAATAGATGCTCAAATGGGGAGATAGATTAAGAATATTTTGTATGCAATTAGATTCGTTCATCAATTACATAAATTACATGAAAAAGACTCAAGACCACTTTTCTCTCACTCCATAACTCTTCTAAATCCCTTATCCTTTCACTTAAGTGTGTTTTTGACTGATTAAATTATTATATATAAGTGAAGAATTTACTTATGTATGAACCGTCGAGCCTTCGATTACGATCTACTTAAAGCCTAATAATGTCATATTTTTCTCCAATTTTGTCATGACCTGTTGGTCCGTGTGTCAGAAAGGTAATGAAACCATGTGTTGTGGATTAAGTTCTTAAATTGCCGTACAGAGTTCTTGTACGCCCGTGTGAAAACTGTGGTTCTGCTCTATATCTTAATTTCAGAAAATCCAAATGTGTACTTGGGTAATTGACTTCTATTGGTTTTTTTCTTGACAGCTCAAAACCTAATAGTACGGAGATTCGTTAACAATCAATAATCTTTACCCATTGTTTACTTGAAAGAAAAAAGCTTGAGGCTCTGTGACTCTGTGGACTGTGATTTGTTGGGAAATGCGTGGAAGAGACGTGGAAAGTGATCAAAATTGAAATATCTAATAACTTACCCAAAATCTGCCATTATCAAGCACATCGGAAGAAACAGGGTTTGCTATTTTACGATAAAAAGCATGCAACTCCCACAAACTTCATCTCTTCCTATGCCGACTTGCCCCGCAATTAATCAAGGAAAAACGGCAATAATGGATTGTCCTAAAAATATCCAATTAACATCTTTTAACAGAAACAAAGGTCAGTTTGTAATAACTCTTGTGGGACATCGTACCTAAGTACGGCAAAGTCGAATTGCTCACGATAAGGTTTTGTCCTGTTGCTTTCTGCTTGGCCTCCCGAATTACCAGCGCATTTATTTTTCCTGATCTTTGTTAGGCTATGCGATATCAATTTTAAGTTTGCGGAACTGAATAAACCATATGTTTACAATAACGTGGACAAAGTGGTATAGATGGCAAAATTTTAACCGGAAACTTTCATCTTCAAAAAAGCATAATAATAACACATTATAATCAAAATATAATACCTTCCACGTTTGTATAACTATGTCTAGCATAATTACTCAGTTAATAATCTTTTTTGGATTTATATAATTTTTGTAACAATTATCAAGATGAATTTATATAATTTTTCTGCTAAGTTTAACAAGTTTAAGACTCATCATACGCTCATTCCAATTGTATTTTACAATGGAAGTTCATTTCTCTGCTAAAAGGAAAAGAAATAAAACGAACAATCTGAATTCTTAAAACTTATCCCAACCAGTTGGATAAGAAATTCAAGAGGTCAATAGCTGATGTAAGCCTGTTTAGATTGCTGTCGGTAAGGCTTTCTTGTCAAAAGATAGAGAGAGAAGACAATCAATGGGAAGATTTATTACTTGACTATGTAATGAAACTCAAATCCAGCGTAACTCTGGAAGTGATAGAAAATGTCCTTTGATTTTATCTCTGTGCGTACAACAGAACTTTGACTTTTTTTTTGACATTCTCCTGCATGCACCCCATTTTTCTCTTGGTGTCGGTGACATTTATCATGGGAACAGAGACAAAAATCAGTCCCGCAAACTCTATTTCTCTTTTCCGAATAAAATAATAAAATAACTCCACATTTCAGTTACTTTCACTAATAATATGCGATGATTTTGGTAATTATGTGTGGCAGTAGAGTTCTTAAGTAATTCTTTTTTCTACATTGAAAGCATAAACTATATTTCGAAATTATTTATTATTACGATATTTAAACTCTGATAACTGAAAATATTATTATTTTGTTAACAATGTCTGTAAATTATTAGTTGGTTAATATTTAGATTTCTTGATCAATAAAAATATCAATATGATTATAAATAATTAAAACTGTTAGTTACTAATCAGCATTGAATATTGAATAATCGATTAAATTTACTAAATGATTTACACCAAGTAGAAGAACCTTTAAGACGATATTAAATTTATAAGAAATCGAGTTGAAAGTATAACTAGTGCGCCATTTGGTCTTATCAAAATTTGTCAATAAACAAAAGTTACCAAGTAGTTGTTGACAGTAGACATCGACAATTTGACACAAAAGTTCATTACAAATATGCGATTGATTGGAACTAGGAAATAGTAAAAGGGAGGATTGAATTTAAAGGAGACATGCAGCACAAGACTGGGGATGCATGGGCATGATCTTTTTTTATCTTTCACGAACAAGGCAATTTAATTTGAAAAAAGCAAGAACGCTGGAGTAGTCGTTCCCAATTATTGGGAACTATTTATGAGCCTCTTCCCCATTTGTGCCACATGCTAGTGTACCCTTCTAATCCGTTCAATAATTCAATCATAATAATGAAAGTGTCGTACAGTAAAAGGGGAGTCCAATAATTAGTCTCTATTTTTTTAGAGACTTTAGGATTAAGGTCCTACCCAGCCTTTAAATTTTAATCCAAAGTTTTCTATATTATAATAGTAACGAAAAATCTGTAACAAATAGTATATTGAATAATCTGGTAAATTCCTTTTCGACTTAATAAACTCCACAAATTACAGAGTAACAAATATTGTTTTACTTGATAAAATTTGGCATATAAAATAAATAACATTGTAAAAAGGATAAACTCAAGGAAGAGATCGTTTGATGGAATTCAAATGAGGCTGAATTTATTGAGAGCTTCCATTTTATCAGGCAAGAAACACAATTCTAAATCATGAATTGGAGAAAATCCCATCGAACTCATTTAATAACCATGTGAGGTACATGTGTTACTCTAATTGTAAGTTTGAACCTTTGTATATGCTCATTTGCCTACTTAATCCGCAAGTGTATTACCATATTCTTTTCCTTATCATATCACATCCAAATTCTAATTTTCGAGGAATATCGAAGTTGCTCTTATTTTTCAAACAAAAACATAGCATAACTTGATAAAAACAAAGAAGCCTATTTTAAATGGGATCTAATAGTGTGCGCATATTTGAATGTGCACGATATAGATACGAGTCTTCTTGTGATCAGCTCTGTTCTTAATGTTTTATAAGTCTCGGATAAAGTAAAAAAAGAACCATATTTTATATATTTTTGTTCTTTATGAGTGTTAAGTGTAGATCTTCATAAAGAACAAAATGAAACAAAGTAATGGTAAATTAAGAGCGGATCCCAGACAGATGTCCTTCTTACCATTGCCTAGGGTTAGGCCTGCTTGTGGTACTTGTAAAATAGTGTTAGAAACACATTTCAGGAATTGAGTCCCAAATTATTTAGAAGAAGATATGGAGGGAGTTGTTTAGTTGTTAGAAACAATTAGGACTTGGACAGAGTAGGTTCGCAACTAAAACGAAACTAAAAATATTGAAGATAAAATAGACACACTGATTTTACGTAGAAAACTCATAAATCAGGATAAAAATCACAGATAAGGATAGAATAATTTTACTACTGAAAAATTGGAGAATTATAAGGAGAAAAACTAAATCCAGAAAAAACATAATATTTTGTTGTCTCTGATTTCTTTTTCTCTCAATCCACTTCTCCCTCTTTTTATTTTTTGTTCTTCCCGTATGGATGCCTTCTCTGTGTCTATCTCTTACCTATAATAGGTAGGAGATTGAAGGTATGGTTGGCCAAATTGGGCAACCATTATTTGTTTTATTAGGCATGTTAGGCACCTAACACGCTAACTAAGTTTGACAATTCTCCCACTTGAAGATTTGATTGAGAATCAATCATATCTTCACACAATTCTTTTTACCTTGTTGCTTTATATTGCTTACGTCTCTGTCAAACAGCACGAGGATCGATACTACATAAACTTGTTAGCATTGATTGCTTTTGTCATAAAATCTATCAAGTTATCCATTATATGAATTTTCTGCATGTCCACTGTTCCTTCTTTCACTTTCTTATGAATGAAGTGATATTGAACTCGAAGGTGTTTTGTCTTTGAATGAAATGATGGATTCTTTACAAGGTGCAAAGCACCTTGACTGTCACAATATAGAGTAATATTCTTTTGCTTTTACCTAAGTTCTTCCAACAACATCTTCAACCACACTGCTTCTTTACTGGCTTATGTAGCTGCTACATATTCTGCTTCTGTTGTTGACATAGCTATAATTAACTGCAGTTTTGAAACCTAGTTTATAGCCCCTCCAGTTAATGTGAACACATATCCAATCGTGGATTTACTTTTGTTAAGATTACTTGTATAATTAGCTTCAACATATTCTCTGATAGTAAAATCTAATCCTTCATAATATAATGCAATATCTAAGGTTCCCTTGATATATCTGAGAATCCTTTTAACTGTATTCCAATGCTCTCGACCAAGATTCGCTATATATTGAATAACCACTCCCACTATATGTGCAATATTTGATCTTGTACAAATTATAACGAACATCAGGCTCCCCACTACTGATGCATACGGTATTCGAGACATCTCCATCCTCTCTTATTATTGCTAAGACTTATACTTGAGGATAACTTGAAATTAACAGGAAGAGGGTTATAAATTAACTTAGAATTTTTCATGTTGAATCACCGCAAGATCTTCTTCAAATAATTCTTCTAAGAAAGCCAAATCTTCCTATTATTTTTGTCTCGCTGCATCCCTAAAATCTTGTTTGCTGGTCCCAAGTCCTTCATTCTAAAATTCTTAGCCAATTGTGCCTTCAACTCTTTGATACAATCATTGTTGGGGCTTGCTACCAACATGTAGTCTACAAATAATAGTAAGACTATAAAATCATCTTTCTCAAACCTCTTGGAATATGTACAAGGGTCTGCATTTAGTCTGCTATATATAAGGCTCATGATGAAGGAATCAAATCTCTTATACCAACACCTTGGCGCCTACTTTAAACCATACATATATTTGTTCAACCTGCAAACCAAGTTCTCTTTCCCTTTTTCTTCAAAACCTTCTAGTTGGAGCATATAAATTTCTTTTTCAAGATCTACATGAAGATATGCAGTTATCACATCTAACTGCTCATGCAAGTCAAATATATCACATATTATTAAAACTACTCGAGCTACATTGAGTCGAACCACAGGAGAAAATATTAAAATCAATACCTTCTTTTTGAGCATATCCTTTTACCACCAATCTGGCTCGATATTATTCCACTTGATCATCACCACTTCCCTTGATCTTGTAAACCCATTTATTGCCAATGGGCTTTCTTCCTTGTGGTAATGACACCAACTCCTATGTTTTATTCTTATGAAATGCTTTAATTTCTTCTTGAAATACTATCATCTACTGAGATGCATCTAAACTATTCATTGCTTCTTAAAAAGTTGATAGTTCCCCGTCCTCAGTTAAAAGATAGTATGCAATATTGCCCTCTACAATATAGTCTGAGTGCCAACTTGGTGCTTTTTTTTATGTGAGTTGATCTTCGAGTATTTGGAACATCATATTCAACTGGATCGTAACCATATGTCATGAAATGCATACTAAATTGGTAAGAAAAGAGGGGGTCTTTGTCTTTGGAAATCTTTACTAAATTAAAAAGAAACTGTAAAGAAAATGTGTCAAAAAGTATTTTTGGATTTTTGGGAATGTAAAAACGGGAAGATAAAAACAACGATCAAATGGTGATAGTATCCTCTTGAAAATGGGCTTGGCTATCATAGTTTAGAATCAATTTTTGATGGGAGTGAAAATCACTAAGTTTCAAATGGTAAACCTTAAAGAACTCTTTAAGTCCAAGGTCTTAATGTCCAAGTTCTTAATCAATGAACTCCATTTCTTAAGACCTTATTGGATGCCATTAGTGTGTGTGGTGGGTAAGTCAATGCAACAAGTCATTTTGGGATCTCAAATCAACTCATTATCAAACACAACTATGCAAGATAAAAGAGATCAAACAAGATCACAATTTGACATATATGAGACTTCATATATTAAAGCTCTAAATTCTAAATCAACAAATCACAACCACGTATTGAAAATCCAACATTTGATTAAACTCTAATCAGGAATGTTCAACTACAAATCATAAATCCTAAACCTAGGAGTTCATAAATCATAGCTAAGCATAGATTAAGCTGCTTCCATTTTAAGCCCATTGAACTCAAGCCATTGCTACATCTGCAAAAGAGATGCTTAGCCACTCATAGCTTTAAGCAACTTGACAACCGAGAAGCAACTTGAAGATCCCATAGTAGCAACCGATAGTGGAAAGTGGAGAAACTAGTACGGAGAGAAGGTGATGGTGTGCATATGAGAGAAAGATGATGAGAGTGTGAGGAGTGTATTTTTTTCTCTCTAAATAGTCAGCTTCTGTCTGATGGTTTTGTTACCTTCAAATAGGTCTTTGTCATAAAAAATGGGTCGACGAATCGGGTGCAACAATGGGTTGTTTATCCAAAAATGGTGCGGGTCATTGCTGATTTGAAAGTTTCACCGCGATGAGAGGATGCGTTTGTCACGACGAACTTTTCTCGAAAGATTTAGTCAGTCATCTTCAGCTTTCGCGAAACTTGCATATCTATTGAAGAAACCTTTCGGGAAAAGTTTGCCGCGACAAAGATAATATTTGCGCTGCATCGGGCGAAACATTCATGTCGCCACGGTGAACTTGCCTACTCGATTCCGTTCACCTATTAACTTGTGCTCTTGTGTTTCACTCCTTAGCTCTACATCTTGAATCTCCTATAATGACAAATAGTAGTTTGCAGTATCAATTGCCCCAAGAAAATAACTTAACACTCAAGAAGTATAATAAAAATCTGAAAATAAAAGCCAAGAAGCATAATAAAAACCATGAAATTGTCACCAATTGTTATAGAAAACTTGGGTTCAATCAAATTCCCAAACACCTAAATTTTTGTACTCCTAGACAAAGCTTATAAAAGTCAAAGCAATACAAGTGCAAAAAAAATACCGACTAGGTTTAAAATTATAGTAGGAAATTGGTAAAATCACTTTCTCAGAAATCAGCCAAAGCAGATTGAAAGAGTGTTAAGAAAATAGACACTATAAGAATTTACTCCAAAAGATTGAGCAAAAGAGATTTCTCTCAAGGGAAATTGTTTAACTCTCTACTCACTTGTCTTGGGATAATTTCACTCTAAAATCTGCTTAGTCCATTCTCTACCATGGGCTTGTGATAATTCTACCTCTCCACTACAAGAACTATAATTTTGAAAATCAAGAAGACTTTTCAAGGTTGTATTGTACGAAAGGCTAAATGAATGAATTGAAGAGAAGAAAGAAAAATGAGTACATGCATCACAATTATGTTCCTCATGAAACAACGTCAACACAGTAAACATAATCTAACACATTTTTTTATAACTTTTCTCATAAAAGGCCCTTTTTTTTGACAAAGCTTTCTAAACTTTTCTTCCTTTTCTTTTTTTTTGAGAAAGCCATTTGATTTTTTTAACTTGTCTACTTCCAATGGAATGGGCTAATGAGTCTCTCCACTATCTGCCGTTAGTCAGATTTCAATCTGTTTCTAAAATTTATTAATGGACAATGGTACTGTACAAGTTGCATAACTTCACACAATATCACAACCATTTCAGAATTCAATTCGAATTTTTCTCTCTATCAAACATCTTATTCGAACTTGCTAAATTAAGAGTATCCATTAAATCTTTTAAATAATTTTTTTAAAATTTAAAATATAAAATAATTTATTTTAATTAAAACTTAAATTTATTTAAATTTGAATCTTCCTTATAAATTAACCTATTAAAAATAACTAAATTTAAACAAATCAATCAAAAATTGTCATCCCTGTCTTTCTTTTCGACAGAAACGAAGATAAGATTCCAACTTCACCCGGGTGTCATTAATGATTTTGTGTGAAAGGTTGAACTAGTACACTTTGAAAATCCAAAGATATCAAATTTCTATGCATTGCTTTATCTTATCTGCATCATACAGTACACATAAGAGAGGGAGGCATCAATCTCAGCCACAGTTTTTTTTTCTAAGATAAGTCAGAGACAGTGCCAATAATTTTAGTTAGGGGAGTTAAAATTGATCAAACATGAAAATATTATAAAATAATTATTTATTTAAATAATTATTTTTAATAATAATTAACTCAAACTTAATTTTTATTAATAAATTGTACATTTTATCTATATTAAAATTTTTAATATTAGTAATTAAGGAAGTCCCCCGGCAAAAAAACGGTACACGACTTAGCAACACTACATAGCAAGTAACGGCTAGCTATGGATGTCTCTCTTTTGTTCTCGACTACTAATTCTGCTATTACAACCTTGTCGTGTCTCCTCGTTTTCCTTATCATCCTGTGTACATCAACAAGTATTATTGGGAAGTCAGGCAAGAAAAGGATAGGCCCCGAAGCTGGAGGCTCATGGCCTATAATCGG
>JAOSBK010000204.1:27788625-27800528 GCA_027568895.1 Erythroxylum shatona | reverse complement strand
CAAGTATTCTTTTCACCGAGCCTCTTCAGGTCTCGTACAACAAGTATTCTTTTTCTCACTTAGCCTCTTCAGGCTCTCCGCTATTCTTCTTTCTTACAGAAAGATATTGCAAGCTTTGTTACAGACAATATAGCTCTCGTGTTTTCGCACAAATACAGTGTTTAGCTTTTTAAAAATCACTAACAAAATCTTTTTTTTTTCAGTCTTCGACTTCAACTCATATTTATAGTCTTCGTCTTCAACTGCTTCTTGATAGCTGCTTCTTTCTTCTTGATTCTTGATCTTTAAAGAAACAGTTATTTAGTTAAGTTTTGTAACTAACTCAGACTGATTTGATTCTTCGTCTTCGATTCCTTCGTCTCATTTTTGGCTTCTCTTTGTCTCATATTGCTTTTGCTTCCATCTCATTTTGCTTCTGTTTCATTTCGGTTTTCGTCTTATTTTGCTTCGGTCTCATTTTTGCTTCAGTCTCATTTTGCTTCAGTCTCATTTTGCTTCTGTCACATTTTGATTCCGTCTCATTTTTGCTTCCGTCTCATTTTCGCTTCCATCTCATTTTCTGTCAGCTTCATCATTATTTGGTTCTCATCAAAATTAATAGTAAAGTTATTTTGACTTAACACTGAAAACTAAGAAGAAGCAGGATGAGTAATTTACAGAACTCAACTGTATAACGATTTATGCAAGAAGCAAGAAGCAAGATTCAAGAAGTAAAAATAAGTTATCAAGATTCAAGAAGCGGTTGGAGACTTAGTCTGTAAATATTATTCATAGTCAAAGACTGAAAAAAACTTTTCACTTACAAGCGTTTACATACAAAAATTCTGTATACAAAGTACGATATATAAAAGCTAGCATTACTATAACAAAAGCTCACATTATCTTTCTAATGAGAGAAAGAAAAGGCTGAGAGCCTGGAGAGGCTAAGATAGTTGAAAGAATACTCAATGTAAGAGACGTGAAGAGGCTCTGGAAGGTAGGAAAGAATTCTTGTAATTTTGACAAAATATAGTGAAAACTCAGAAGGATTCTGAGGACTGGACATAGCCCAAGGTTTGGGGTGAACCAGCATAAAAATCGAGTCGCCTATCTTCTAACTCTTTACTTTTAAATACTCTTGTTCTTATACAAGTTTATACGACTTATTTGCGATTTAACTAAGTACTTATTTGGTATTCATTTAAAAACTTGAAAAAGTTTCTTTTTAAAGAAATATCAAAGGTTTTGTGTATTCACAAAAAGATTACACAATTCAACCCCCCTCCTTCTTGTGTACTTTGTAAGTTCTATATTAACATGTGATTCACTTCAACAATAAATTCCAAGTTACCAATTATAATCCATCATTGGTAATCCAAAGTACAAGACATTGGAATTGCATATTCATGTCACATTCATTTTAGTTTCATACCCTGGAATATGTCAATTGAGTACAATTTGTCTAAATCATAATTCATGTGTGTATGCTAATATTATGCATATGAATACAATCATAAAATCATATCATAAATGCACCAAATTCACTCTATATGATGTCACTCATATGACTCAATAGTCTAACATTTTAGATCCTCCAATAATTTTAGAGACAGGATATTACACTAGACATACTTAAAGGCTAACGGTAAGTTGGGTTGAATCATTTTCTAGATTTTCTTCTAATTTTATTTTTAGAAAATAATGTAGTTATTACTTCTATTGTTAAGTTTAGATCTAGTTAGGAGATGACTATAGATAAGTCATTTTGCTTGGCTCGAGAGTCTTCCTTCTAGCTTTGTGAAGCTAATTCAGAGGTCTTAATTATATTTTAATTTTTAGACTAAAAAAATTTAAGAGTACAAGTTAGGTTTTGCCTTTTGATCATATGAATTCCTCGTAATCACATATTAAGAACATTTTATCTTTTGTTTTCCAATCTTTAGATTATACCCATATATTAGGATTTTATTGATAATTTAATAAGATTTATGTAGGGATTAGGTTACACCCGTCATCAAGTTTATTAATATTGATATTGTATGGAAGTTCCTTTCCTAAGTCAACCTTAAAATATATTCTTTTAAAATCAATTCACTTAAGTGATGATGTGTTTTCATCAAGATAGAAGGGTTCCTTACAATACTTACAAGATAAACTAAGTCATATATGGGTCAGTATTGCAATATATAATGCTACAAAAGTTAATTAATAGTGCAGATACTTTTTGGTTGATTTTATTAAGATCTATATTTAGACACCATTTCTAAAGGAATATATGTTTCCCCCTTATATTCCGTGTTCATAAAGCCAAACTTTAAGTAAACAAAAGGAGTTGTTAAATTTGAATAACAATATATCGTAATTGTTGATGATGGTTTTATCTAGCCCAAATTAGTTCGTAAGTTCTCATGTTTATATAGTAGTAGGAAATACAAGCCATTTATACATAAAATAACTAATTATTTTTGTCCATTGTAAGATTCTTGATGATATTCAGATAGGAGAAAAAAGGGTGATTATGGATTTTTAGCCTATAAAACTCAATTGGGCAACACTACTGATGTAGAGAGGGTAGTTAATAGAGGAAAAGACAAGTTGGCAAAGAAAGAGGCAAAGAAGATGGTCTCAGAATCTAAAAGTAGAACTCATGAGAAATTATAGTAATGATTAGAAACTTAAGATGCAGAAAGGGATCAATCAAGCAGAATCTCTCAATCATATTTTCTCTTTAGTCTCTCTTTACAATCTTAAACCCCATATATAAGAGCCCTATCATTTAGGCTGCTTCATCCTTTCCTGCTCTCATATCCTACACTCTGATAGCCATATTTAACCACATATTGCCTTTTCTTTTATTCATCCATATCAGCAATCCAACAATTCTTATATCACCTCTTCTTGAGCTCTTAAGCTCCTTTCTTTCTTCTTCATGTCTCTAAATGAACCAAATAGGGGCATTTAGGCCGTCTAATTTCCTCTAAATTCCTGCCTTTAACTAGTTACCATTTTTAGTAACAATCTTTTGAAAATATCTTCTCAACTTTGATCAATTTTCCCTTTCCAAAATTGATCATTATACAAAACCCTAATGTTGCACCCCACTCTCGTAGGACACATACCCGACATTTTGAAGGATGTCCAAGTACATACCCTAGAAGGGTGACGTGTTAGAGCAGTCACGTTACTAACTTAATCATGGCATCATCATTTAAAATGTAATTATCACAATATATAAAAACCGAATTCCACATTTTCATTTCATAAAATCAAATATACATTGTAGCATTATATATTTCATCCTTATATACAATATCAAAGAGTTGTCAGAGTTTACAACTTTATTACAAAAATGTGCTACATGCTACATGAATAAGAAACTATACAAAATTCTATCTAAATCCTTCAGTCTTAGCTGACCGGCCTTTAAGTCATTTCTTCCATCAAAAAGTAGTACTAGGTCTTTTTTAAGTTCTTTTAGATGCTAAGCCCACTCTCTTGCACTTGAAAAGTCAACATTGTAATTTTGATAAGTTTTGCTAACTCAGTGAGCTACCCATCATTGACGGCTCACTCATAACACAAAACACATACTGTTCATGTTTCAAGTTCACAAACAATTCATGTCATCATATAATGCACATCTTTCACCAATTATCAAAAAACACCCTATAACACTTTGTTCACTTATTCACTTTTTACATTCATAACGGTTCATACAATTTAATTCAATCATTCATATAATGCATAATAAATTGTATGTGCAATGTTTATAAGACTCACTTTCATTTATTACTCATTAATAATTGTCCCTTATTAATTGGGGATACAGGGATCATTATATATAGTGAGCCAGAGGCTCTTACCACATTTTGAGCTTTATGCTCTTTTTTACTAGCAACTCTGGTCATAACTACCTTTATGTTATCATACATTCATGTAGTGGAATGGAACATATTTATTCAATCATTCACTTGTGCTCAATTTTCTTTCACATTCATTTTCACATTCACATTCACATTCACCATCGAACCTTGGTTTGGCATTCAACAATTAAGTTAAGTATCACGAATTCTATCAAATTCGTATACAATGAGTACTTTCAATATATTATTCATGCATCAAATGCTTCAGACATTCAATGTCCAGAATCAACACATTTACAACAAAATCAACACAGTCACATCACATAATAATTCAATTTAGAATTTAAACAAAACAATAAATCAATGTAAGACCATCTAGGTTACTCACGTGTACTCCAGATAGCTATTGCCTCGATGTCCCGGTAATGTCTGGATGTTGTCGCTCTAATTGGTCTTTTATATCATGCAATACATACACATTTTTTTGCACATTTACATAAATACTCAATCATATACATATGTATATATGACATGTATAATTCATGCTCAATGACAATCCTGGGTATATTTCCTTAATTCACATCTTATGATCATTCATATATCATATTTTGTGAAACTTGATTTTCCTAAGTTCATCAATCAACCATTTACCTTTCCTTTCCTAACGAATTTAGATGAAAATGAATTTTGGTAGAGAAGAAGGACAATGTGTGAGGAGTATAAAAAGATAAGAAAATATGAGTGCATCAAATTCTCCCACACTTAGCTCTTGCTCGTCCTCGAGTAAGGAAAAAGAAAGAAAGATAAGAAATATACTAAGGAAATGTAGTGACATGCAAAAAGCTAGTGTGGATGTAAAAACAAAGGAAAATATGTATGCAAATGTAGGGAAACTTTTCTTAAGTGTTATAGCTTTTCTCCCATTTCCAACACCAACAAAGAAGCACAAGCATCATAGACAAAAATGAATCCGTGACATTCAATCCATAAAATTAATGAACTTACTCTGAATGTAAGAAATAAGCAAGATAGAATATAAGATATAGAGGAAATCTACACCATGTCAAAATACTAGGTCCTCTCATTGTTATACTCTAACATTCTAAGTCTTTAAGACTTATATGTGTTTAACTCTCAAAAATGCAAACAATGCAATTCTCTACTATATGCTTGCTCTTTAATCTCGAATACAATACTAAATATACGTGCAGAACATAAATCAAAAGGTCTTAACAAGGATGTAACTTGGTTGGACTAGGGGTGAGGTAAAAGAAAGGTAAAGAAAAGGTTAAGTATTAAAGAAAGTAGACCATAAAAATAATTAATGACATACATATCGTGCACTATGCATAACATTAAACAATCAAGCATAACTCAACTTTTCATTTGAACTTTCAGTCCTAATAATGTTCACTAAGAAAATCATATAGGGAATCCTTTTCATTTATTTTTACTCTCGGCCTCAATCCCCCTTTTTAAACAAGCCTAATACTCCCCTTTAATAACTAAGCAAAAAAAGTCATATACCATAGATAACTAAACGCGCAACCTCCTCAAGTTTAACTCAACAAAAGCATGCCCTACTAACCATGATAAGGGTTAGAAAGATAAGTAAAATAGGAACAGGGTAATTTAAACATGGGTAAAACAAAGAACAGGTAATAAGCTCAAGTGGGCTAACTAATGATCAACAAGCTTTGGGTTGGCTTTTTAGTTAAGTGGTTTAAAATCCTAGGGGCCTTTATCATATTTATGTAATGCATGCATAAATGTAGTCTCAACAAGATATAAAGCAAGTTTTAGAGATACAAAGCATTGAATGAAATCGCACATCAAAGAGATATGTTGAAGGTTCAAAAGCTCACATGGGACAATCTTCTATTAAGTCAACATAGTGCAGTTTCAAGGTCAGTCCAAATACCATCATGCTTAAAACATACATAAAAACACATTCATCTAATTTATAATTCAAAAAAATCACAGATTAATTATCATCTATAATATTCTTATTCTTATCAATAATTGAAAGATAAAAAGACAAAACCAAACACTTAAGGTGCAAAAAACGCAAAAATAGAAAATCTTTTTAAATTTTTTGAAAATTGTTTTTAATGTTTATGGGTTTTTAAAAATAAAGCATGCAAGTGCAAGTGAAAACCTTTAAATTCAAGCAAGAGCAAAGATATGGCACATTAAAGCATGAAAATAAAAAAAAATATCCAAACTAATAACCTACTAAAACCTGAAAATTTAATTCAAAAACTAACCTAAATCCTCCCCCCAACACTTAACCATAGCATTGTCCTCAATGTTGAAATCAAAGCAAGAAGAGAAGATAAAAACACACTAAAAAGAAAGAAATTCCAAGAAGAAGAAGATGATGATGAAAAATGTAAAGAGAAAAAGAAAGAAAGAGAAATCAAATCTAATTTTTGTATGATGGGTTGCCTCCCATTCAGCGCTTTTGTTTAACACCGTTAGCTTGAAGTCACGTTAACGCTCCTCACTCATTATAGACAGGCTCAACAAAATGAATCTCCTTTATGGTAGATTGAAAACCTTCAAGGAAAAGCTTCAACTTATGGTGATTGACTATGAACCTCTTGCTTATATCCATGCTCTCAACCTCAACTGCACTATAATCAGAAACACATGTAACAATAAAAGGTCTAATCTAACGAGATCAAAGTTTACATGGGAAGAGGCAAAGGTGTGATTGGTAGAGAAGAACTTTATGACCTATATGAAACTCCTTCCAACTAATCATCTTGTCATGGACTACCTTCGACTTCTCCATGTAAATCCTAATGTTCTTGTAGGCGTCATTCCTTATCTCCTCCAACTCTTACAATTGTAATTTCCTAAAATTTTTAGCTTCATCATAATTCAAGTTACATTGCTTAATGGCCCAAAACACTTTGTGCTCAAGTTCTACTTAAAGGTGGCAAGCTTTCCGATACCATCCTAAAGGCTAGCATTCCTAAAGGGGTCTTGTAACTTATTCTATAAGCCCACAATGCATCTCCCAATCTAAGACTCTAATCCTTTCAATTAGGTTGTGTTGTCTTCTCCAAGATAGACTTGATCTCACAGTTAAAAACTTTAGCTTGGCCATTTGTTTAAGGATGGTATGCTATGCTAGTTTTGTGAAAAACGTGGTACTTCTTCAACATAGCCTCAAAGGATTGATTGCAAAACTAGGTCCCCCTATCACTGATTATTGCGTTAGCAATGTCAAATCTGTGAAAGATGTTAGCCTTAACAAATCCAATAACAACCTTAGCATCATCAGTTTTAGTAGGAATAGCCTCAATCCATTTAGATACATATTCCACAACAAGCAAGATATAAAGATAGCCATAAGAAGAGGGAAAAGGACCCATGAAATCAATCGCTCAAACATCAAATATCTCACTAAAAATTAAAGTAGTTTACGACGTCTGATCTCTTTGAGTTATGTTACTAGTTCTTTGACATCTTTCACATGATTTACAGAAATGGAATGTATTTTTAAACAATGAAGGCTAAAAGAAACCACATTTAAGCACCTTATGAGCTATACGCTTGGCACCAAAACGACCATCATAAGAATAAGTACGACAAAAAGCAAGTATGGAATTAAACTCATCTTGTGGCACACATCTCCTAATAACTTGATTATCATATAACTTCCACAAATATGGATTATCCCAATAATAATACTTAGCATCAGTACAGAATTTATCTCTTTAGGATTTAGACATACCTAAGGGTAACTCATTAGTAACCAAACTAAATCAGCATACCATGGACAAGGAGTAGCATGGAGGATGGCATATAAATGTTCATCAGGAAAGGTCTGCTTGACAGGAACGACATTAACTCCCTTGGCATTGAGTCAACTCAAGTGATCAGTAACAAGGTTCTCAGCTTCCTTCTTATCCTTAATCTAAAGATCAAACTCTTGTAGGAGCAAAACCTGTTGGACCCCGTCTTTGGAGCCTAACTATCGATCCAAAGTCATAAGTGTGAGTGGAGTATCCCATAGGTTATTTCAATGAACCCTGACTTTCTTTCCACCAATCTTCTTTGAATCCTCACCAAAGGCTACAAATTTTTTTGGATAGATATAAAAATGATGTTTCAAATCTAATGCTTCAAGAATCACTTCATTTGGAGGTCTGATGAGAAGGTTATGACTGAAAGAATCAAACATGTTTATGTAATCGATCATATGGTACCAGTCTTGGCACAATTGCCATAACTTACAATAAAGATGTTGGATTGAGGTCATTTTTTGAATGATTTGAAAGAGGACTTCGAGATCTACAATGTTTGTGAAGAACTCGAAACGAGATTCTACCACTAAAAGGGTCAAAATTGCAATTTATTGTAGCTGTCCTGTGAATGTCCGTTAAACAGACATACATGTCCGTTAGGCTTGGGAATGCTTTCCAGACCCTAGAAGGTCCATTTAACAGACCTAATGTCCGTTTAACAAACATGAACTGGGCTGGGGTTTTTAGACCTAAGAAAGTCTGTTTAACGGACCTAATGTCCATCTAACAAACATAAGGGATTCCGAAACCCCTCCAAAGCCTCTCCAACACTTCCAACATCCATTCTAACATCATTTTTCACACATAACCTCCCCAAATTCCCCACTTCTAGTGCAATATCACTTCATAACCATTTAACTACTAAATACATCTCATTAACTCTTGAATCTCAAATCAAAAGATTCATCACATATAATCTTTCCAACTCGAACATGCTACTATTCTAATACTAGCAACAATTGGCAATCTCAACCAAGAAGAATATGCACATCCATCATACTCAGCCTTTAAAAATAACATAGTCATACAAAAAGGAACTTTGCAACTTCTCATTCTCATTTCTAAACAAAATCAATGTTTGAACATGCTTTACTTGCATATTTGATACAAAAGGATGCTCATGTTTGATATGCCAGTAAAGCTATCCAAATTACTCACTAATTTAGTACAAAAGATTTCTAGCTATCTTGGAGTTTCCGAATGCCTTGTAAGGATCGCTAATCTTCTTGTTATGCACCTAAGGAGGGAAAATGATAGGTTAAGCTACATAGCTCAATTTATAGTCATTGGCAATGAGCCACACAATCAAACATATATGCATCTATTCATATAATCATACTCAACTTATCTTGATCCAACAATGTAAGTTCAACATTCACAAGTCATAGTTCAATACATCATCACATAAAACATATTGGATGAAATTTAACATCAAAGCATAACACTCAAATTGCATCATAACTTAACATATCAAAATGAAAATGTACAAACAAATAGCTTAAGGGTTCCGTGGAACAAAACAGAGAAACTGAAGTTTACTCCGTGAATGAAACGAGTCTACTTTTCAGATCTCGGGTGCCACAAGCAAGCAGCCGAGAGAAGGCTTTATGATGACGTGCACGTGACTACGAAACAGTTCCTCTCTCGCCTAAACACAGTCAAATCTCATGCTTGATTCAATCATTCACAATTTCATATTCTCATACTTTTTCTTCTTTCCATTTAATCAAAATGCCATAATACAATTCCAAGGCATAACATATTCATAGTCACAATTCACTTATATAAAAATGTCATACATCATAATGCATTTTTCACATTGCAACAATTCAACAAGCCATTTTAGCACACAATACATATACAAAGCATTTTGCTCATTACACAACAACTATAAATAAATTACCCACCTTATAACTCTTGAAAATCCAAACTTAATTTGGCCCTTCCCTTTGCTCTTTAGTAGGATTTTCTTGATTTCCTAAAACAAACGAATTTTTCATTAAATTCCAATTCAATAAAACCCCTAAAACTTCAACATCACAACAAATGAAATCATTGCTAAATTGGGTTTAGCATTAACTTTCCCATAGTATATCTAGGTTAGAAAATCCAAACCTCGCTTAGAAACCCTAAAAAATCAAATGGGTCTCTCAGTCATCTTCTTCCAATCCAACACTCATTCTCTAAACAAAACTCTCTCTCTCTCTAATTCTTTCTCTAACAAAGCAAGAAGAAGAAGATAAACTTACCTTAACAAGATAATTTCTCTTCTTTTTCTTCTTCTTTCTTCTTCCTTCCAAGCTTCCCACGATTTTTCTCCTTCTTCCCTCTACTTCACATTTTTCTCTCTTCTCTTCTCACTCCCATGATTCTCTTCTTTCCTTCTTAATTTTCAAGACAACTTATGTGGGCTTTCTTCCCATTTTACCCTCCATTAGTTAGTCTCTTCCAAGTTTGCCCCTTCTTTCATTTAATCTAAGTCTACTAACTCTCTTAACCCACTAAACACCATATTAATTCCAACTTAATTCTAACACTTCATTCTAATTTCTAATTTTTAATTTCTATTCATACTTGCTAATTTAATGACCCAATTCTAAAAATAATAAACAAACAAACAAACAAACAAACAAAAATAAAAATTTAAACAATTAATAAGTAATTTAGAAAAATTTTTAGATCTAACATTACATGCTACGATTGTGATAGAGAGCTTACTTAAGGGCCATAATCGTGTCATATAGGCCACGATCGTGGCCAACATCAGGACACACATAGGGACACTTCTAGACTCAAGTTTTCAAGGGTTTTTCGGTCTTTTCAGACCCACAAAAGACCCTAGGTTGCACTAAATAAAAAAATCTGATGCCTTCCTTACATAATTTAGAAAGGCAGCAGTCACCATACATATTTTTCTCTCGACTATTTTCGGAATGTCACAAGCTTCCAGAGCAAAAGTTGGGAATTGGGACTGATAATCAAGAGCTTCCATTAAGCTTCCATTTTCCAGATTTTCAAGTACAAAAAGGGAAGAAAGCTACCATTGTATTTGTTTTTATTTTTGTTTTGTTTTTAGTATGTTTTGTATTTTGGAGGATATGGATATGGTTGAACTTGTTTCTATTACGAGTGGTTGAATTTATTATAGAGATTATTTTTAAACTACTTGTTGAACCCTTACTTTGTTGTTTTGAATGAATGAATACTTTTGATAAATGTTATGCTTAAACCTTATAATTTATTGAGAAATTGAGTTGAGTAAATTATGTAGGGCTTTACAATGAGAGTTGGCACCCTGTAGACCTACATTTATAAAGTTAATTGATTAGTTAGAGAGAGATCTTGATTAATTAGTTAATTACCCACAGGATAGCTTTATAACTAGGTAAATTGGTGGACTGATTTTGTAGATTAAGAGAGTGCATAGTCAATTCCATTAAATTTGGCTTGGGACATTTGATTACACCTTGAGAGAGAGTGATTGAAACATTAGGATATCTTAGGTGAGGCATAATTCAATTAACAAGGTAGGAAGGAGACATGATAGGAAAAAAGTAATCTATAATCTTTAATCTTAAAATCAAAGTTTCTGCACTTTTGCTACATTATTTATTCGTTGCTAGTTTGTTTGATTTAATATATATTTTTTTATTATTTGAATTTGAGTCTTAAACAAAATAACCTGAAATAAGTTGTGCCTAAGCACAATCTTTGTGGGACAATGTCTACTTTTTACTACAAATAATGACCCGTATACTTGCGATTTTTAGTGTAAAACAAGTAGTTTGTTTTTGCATTCAACAAGTACAGGGCAACGATTACTACTACTATTGAGATGATTGATTGAAGTCTTTATTGGCTTCTTTGGGTGAGGTTCATCGTCAATGTTGGACCCCGATCTTTTAGTGAAAATTTAGAAATAATAAAATGAAATAAAATGAGTGTTTTTGTATATAAATTGTGTTATAGATGTTATTGTGCCTTAAGGAAATTGATTAGAAAAAGAATTGATTGGTTTTGATGACTTTGAGATTTGAGTAGATTTGTATGGTTTATGAAAGTTAAGGTAAATGAGTTGATTGAAATAGAATTGACCAAAGTTGCCTTCTTTGAATTTGTAGCTTGTTCTTTTATCTTTCCAACGATACTAAGTATGCAAGTTTTCAAGATCGGAGTTGAGATTTATGCTCATTACAAGCTAGGATGTCGTGGTAAACGAAATTCCCGAACCTTTAGAGTTTGT
>JAOSBK010000204.1:27769423-27788525 GCA_027568895.1 Erythroxylum shatona | reverse complement strand
AAATCACCTAAGCCATTTAACCTTATTAACATTAACATGTCAATTAAGGTCCCATACAAATTAATCTATCAAGACCTCAAAATTCATCAAATCATGCTCAATTAAATAAAAAAAAATCAGGGGCCAACACCTTGCACTTTGCTTTTCCAATCCCATCGGTTGATATAGTTTTGTTAAAGTGATTTCAAACTTCACTTTTATGTTGAGTCCTAGTTGAATCTATCCTGACTTGGTTCTCGAATTGAAGTTTCTATTTCTATCTTTGGTACTGAATTAGATATCTCAACTGAAGGAATATACTCATCCATCTGAAACAAAAAACATATAAATACTTGAGGTTAGAAATAATCAATATATAAAAATTTGATGTTATAAACAATCAAATGAGCAATTGAGCATATCATAGTAGTTGAGCATATCATTATTAAAAATAATAAAAACACATGTTTAATGGCAATATAAATTATGTTAATGTAAGAAGCAACGAAGAAATATCATATGCTTATGTATTTAATAGTCAAAACATACATGCATAAATTATGTTAATATAAGAAGCATATCATTATTTACAAACAATCAAAACAATAATGGTTGAAGATTAGTATCATATGAATAATACTTGTAAGAAAGATAACAATATAAGAATAGTGGAAAAGGGAAACCAAAATATTTTAGAGGAAGAGTTCCAAGTTTAAATCAATTGATTATTTTTGAAAGTTGAATTAAATTAATAAATAATAAGCAAGTACAATGTAAGTCAAAAGATAAACAAGCTAGCTAGCATTATAAGTTAACAGCAGTAGGAGCAGCTTAGTAAAATAGTAATTGAAACTGTTAGATTACTGTAACCTTAAACCCAAAAAAAAGATTAAGCTACCTTAGGAAAAAACTCTTTAGAATAACTATTTAGCACAAATATGCAACTAATTCAGCACATGCACAGATATGCTAGTATTTATGAAGGGGCATGCTAGATACCTCAACAGTGAGATTGGTGGAAAAGAACCTGATGCAAACTAAATCAATACATCATTAAGATCCTAAACTTATGTAGAAATGAAGAACTAGAAGAAATTTATAACATATCTGTCTTTAAACATATCAACAGAATGCTTCATATAATACAACATAATGCTTCATATATACATATCAAATAAATGAGAATATATAACATGCAAGGTGATAAGTGATTACAGGTATTGAGGATAAAGCATATTATATGACTTATTTATATTAACTGATTTTTAAATTGAAATTAAAATACCTTTTAACTTTTTATCAAACACAAAAAACAATCAATCACATACATTATACATGCCTTAAAACGGTTGGGTATTTCAGCATATATTTACTATCCTATATTCCCATTATTAAACATAAAAAAGTTCACAAATTGCCTAAATCAGTATCACCCACCAAACGATAATAATCTCCAAACAATCAACTATTAATAACAAACCAAATTTGAGAAGAGAGATTATATTAATACGTTGGTTAGTTAGTGGTGTTGGCGAATTCAAACTTGCGATGGTTGACGATGATGAGGGGTGTAGAACAACAATCAAACTCTAACAACAGAAAAACAAATACATAACAGAGCAGATGACATGCAACGAAGAATAAGAACGGAAGAAGAAGTGATTCAGTGAAGACAGACAAAGAACACAGAAGAAGAAGAATGGCAATGTGAAGGGGGTGACTAATATGTGCTTAATGAGAAGCAAAATGATGTTGTTTTGCTTTTTTTTTTTTAACAGAAGTAAAATGACGTCGTTTCAC
This sequence comes from Erythroxylum shatona, assembly GCA_027568895.1. NCBI lineage: Eukaryota > Viridiplantae > Streptophyta > Magnoliopsida > Malpighiales > Erythroxylaceae > Erythroxylum > Erythroxylum shatona. The sequence goes on along the minus strand of JAOSBK010000204.1, from coordinate 27,786,746 downwards.
TTCTAAGACAAAACAACATTGTTTTGACCGATTTATGGTTCGTGTCCCGACCCAAGATTCTACAAGGCAACTTCCTTCGGCTAGTGGTCTGGTTTGACCAGGCTGGTCGTGTTAGGTCGGGCCAGGACAGACATTTTTTTTCCACTCCTAGAACTAAAGGCAGTTGCTAGACTGGAAAAAGTAACAAGTTGTCTTAAGGATGTTCAATCTATCTCAGTCTTTATGAAGCTTGCCAAATAACAAGTCTCATAAATTGAATATATAACATAACAATAACAATTAAAAAACTAAATATTTACAATAAAATTGAAATTAAGTCTTTTTATTTTAACTCGTTTAAAAAGAACTCTAAGATTTTCATATGTACAAAAACAAGTCTATAATTTTGAAAAAGCTTAGAAAGAACTCTAAATTAGCACTTCTATTAACCTCCTATTACAAAAAAAAGAAAGACATATTATAACTTTGTATTGGTAGTCGTCTATATGTACGTCAAACATGGCAGAGGAAGAAAATCAATTTCTCCAAGATAAATGACAATGTTTAGTTAAATGTCAAAAGTTGTCAAATAAAATTAGGCGTAGGGTTCATAGAACATCCTTAATTGCTCCTTTTTCTCTATTTGTGAGTGTTTCAATCCCTAAACTCGTGTTTCTCTACTTGTGATTGTGTGGTTGGTGGGATGAAATTCTCGCGGTGGGCTTCTCTGTGATTTAGTGTGGTGCGTGTTACATCTTCTCCCTTTTTTTGTGATTTAAACACCTTTTGTCATTTGTTTAACAATGTTAAAGTATGTTAAATATTTTAGTTATGAAGTCTGTTTAGATAGGAAAGAGACTAATGTAGTAGATGTGGACCAATTGTCTATTATGATAGAGTAGAGATAACGTGTGGTCCCCCAACAACTTACTATTTATCATTCTTTGTCAGTATGTTATGCTTTGTATGCCTTGTACATTACTAGAGATAGTCCCTATAAATGTTGTAATGCGTATTCTTTAACTCTACATCTATGAATGTATATATTCCTATATCTTTATGGACATATTATTGTATCTTTTTGTAATGTATACTTTGTTAGCTATCACAAAAAAGAAAGCTAACATTCTAAAATTTCCTTATTAAATTATTTAACTTTTCAATTCCCCTTAAATAATTTTGATGTTCATTACTATAGTATTTGTTGAACAATTTGGTCATTTTTATAAAATTATTTGATTATGAAATACATTTCCTATCAATAGTCTAGTATGAAAATTTCATCATATAAACTATAGTTTTATTTCCCTAATTGATAACTGTATGTTAGTACATTTTTAATAATGAATAGAATTTAATGTTAGTCAATTAAGGAATAATATTACCAAAATATACAAACTAGATGACAACCAAATAATATGTATAGACAACCAAATAAAGAACTACTATCATAATTTAAAGTTAATTACATAATACCAATTATTATTTTAGCATACATAAATAAATTTATTTAATCTTTTTTACTTAAAAATTATTTTAAGTAAACATATCTTATAGAAATACATCTGAATCAACTTCTATATTAGTTTTTTGTTCAATTATTTTCTACTCAATTATCCTTAATCAAAGTAGCTTGTATATGAGTTTGTATGTATCATTTACAAATTTTCATTTACTTATCTTTTGCAAGATTTAACTTGCTATTCATAGAGTTATAATGACTCAATACGGAACCTTTAAGTTAAATTATGGTGGATACTTTAAGAAAGATCTCGATATGAGTTATAAGGTTGGTTTTCGAGTTATTTTGATAAAGTGGATCTTGATTTTTACAAATTTGTGAGATGGGGAAGGAACTTTGATACTTACAATTTGACAAAGCATATTATAGAGTAATGGGTTTTAGATTCAATGAGTCTTTAAAGCTTATTGAATCTAATGAAAGTTACATTAGGTTAATCAACCTTTTAAAAATACATGGGACAATTGAGGTGTATCTCATATATAAACTTAACATTTGATTATTGCTCTAGAAGTTTCGGCTATAATAGGTAATGATGAGGGTGATGTGTATAATGAAGTTGATGTAGATATCAATAAAAAAGAGAATAGTAATGATGGGGATATAGGCATTTGTGATAATGAAGCTGAAGGTGTAATGAAGATGAAGATGATGAAGAAGTTAAAGGTGTTAATGAAGCTAAAGGTGATGATGAAGCTAAAGGTGTGCACCAAATATTTGATGTTTCAATTCCAGATGGACACTAATCAATGGACATTGAATTTAGAGATTATAGAAGTTTCATTTCTAGTGATGAGTACCCTATTAGAGAGGATCCTGAAGAGCCAATTAGAAGACCTAGAGTAAGTGTTAAACATGAAACAGGTGGTAGTTCATTAAATTGTAAAATGGGATTAGAGTTTGTCAATGCTAAAGAGTTAAAAAAATGTTGTTATTAATTATTTATCAGCAACATGGTTTAATGTGTAGTGGAAAAAAATAGGTCTAAGCAAATTAGAGTTATATGCAATGAAGGATACAAGTGGGAGTTGTATGTAGCCTATGATAGTAATGACCAGATGTTTCAAAATAAAAACGTAAGTTTGAGCATACGTGATTGAGGTTTGGTTGTGTGTAAGTTTTAATTAGTAACCCTCAATAATTCTTAAGCACACGGTTTGTTAGCATAGTACAAAAGGTGTCAATATCATGAGGAGGGAGCCAATCTAATCCTAAAATTTAAGGCCATAAACAAATAACAGAAATATAGGATGTAATAAAACTAATATGAGAATTTAATTCAATCAATCAAATTAAGAATCAAAAACAAAAATACTAATTATTAAGCAATTTGCAACATACCTAAGAATCACCTGAAGGAAATTACCAATTGAGAGAAAGGGAGTTTTACCTATCCTTAATGCTAACCTAACTGATTATGAATTATTGGATTGTTGGTTATAGACTATCCTAGGGTTGGTTACTCTCTTTCGAGTTATAACCGTTAACCCTAAATCATAAACCCTAATCAGATTATGGAGGTTGCATTCTCTTAATTCACAACCTATCCATAAGATCTCTCTCCGAATAAATTGTCAATCTGATTTAATTCTGGGTTATATTAAATCACCTAACTTTCGTTAGTCCAATTTAATCATTTTTCATTCGATTCACCCTCTCAATTTATTATCGAATTATGCAATAGCCGAATCAAACCACAACAAAATCCAATAAACATATAAACAATCAAATTCTCATTAATTCAAGAATAAAATTTCGAAGGTGAGTTTAAAACATCCTCGATATTCTAGATCCTATCATTAATTGCTCAATTCAATTCTATACAATAATAAAACTGAAAAGAACAGAAAATACAATATAAATTGGATGATGGGAAGCAGCGACATCGGGAAACCTCCTGATCTGGGAAATACTTTGAGTCAGTTTCTTCTCCTCTTCTCTCTTCCTTCTTCTTTTCCTTTATCTCTCGATGATCTCTCTCTAGGGTTTCTCAAGGTGGCTAATACAAAAAGCTCTTTTCTCTGCCTCTTTATGTTCTTTTTATATCCTCTTGTGTTTTAGGTAACCCTAGGGTTTTTTTAGGGTCCAAAAGGTTCAAAAAATCCCTCGAAACTTGATGTTTGTGAGTGTCTGCATTTCAGACATGTCTTCCCAACGTAGGCCATGATCGTGGCTCACATCTGAGCCTTCTGTCACAATCGTGACATGCAGGCCACGATCGTGAGCCACATCTGGAGCTTTTGTCGTGATCATGGCTTACATGCTATGATTGTGGGTCATTATTTCTGGCTCGAATGTTTCCAAAGCTCCTCCATTCTTTGATGTTGACATGCCATGATCATGGGTCAAATATGTAGCTTTTGTCACAATCGTGGCCTGATATGCCATAATCGTGGGCCGTTGTTTCTGGCCCGAATGTTTCCAAAACTCCTTCATTTTTTTATGTTAATCCTGAAACACTAGCAAACACATCAAGGTACCTCAAAAACATAATATTTAAGCTCAATGACTTGTACTAACCCATAAAACACTTAAAATATAAATAATTAACAAACTAATACAATTCTAACCTAAACACATTCTAAATGATTGAATTAATGGTTAAACACATATCAAACTATGCCTTGAAACACGATGCAATTTACATTTATCAACATTCCCACACTTAAACATTTGCTTGTCCTCAAGCAAACAAAATAACAAACAACACAAAATCACAAATCACACATTGCAAAAATGAGACAATGGCTTCAACTTTATGAAATAAATTTAACCTTAAAGATAATCATTTAAGTTATTCCAAATCATTAACATGCAAAATCCACATCTAGGAACTCTGGACTAAATATTCATATTAATCAAAACTTAAATGTTAAGTTTATTCACTCCTTTCAATTGTACACACATTTTTATAAAAATTTAAGCTACTTATAAGTTTGGTAGGTTTTTATTAAAAAATACATTTTTAATTACTTTTTTTGGACATTGGCCTAGTCTTTTTACATAGAGGCAAAAATTGGAGATGAATGTCGATCAGGTTACTCGACTAAGTCATATTTTTATTAAGTTGCTTAGTTGGAATGTCATTATAGCCGTTTGACATGAAGGCATACATTTGTGATATGTGTCGATCTGGTTACTCAGCTACATCCCATTCTCAACTGGCTACTAGCTCTATTCATAACCCGAAGGCCAGCAAAATAGTCATTTATTTAAAATTTATAAACATTCTTTATTTAATGCCTACTTGTTGCTTTTGCTACTCGTTTTCATGAAAAAAATACTAGTAAAGCTACTTTAATCGAAAGACCTAAAATTATGAATGAATGTGACAATTATAGGGTGATAAACTAACACTAAATCCTAATTAACATGCATATTTAGCCAAAGCCCAAATCACTAATTTCACGAGCTAATGACTTTTCGCAACCTAATAAATTATGTTCAAAATTAAATCAATTTCAATCCATCTAAGCCATCGATAGATTCACACAATTCACAATATGCAACCTAAACATACTATCATACAATATGCAAAATTCACACTCAAAGCAAAACACACAACCCTTCCCCACACTTGAACAACACGTTGTCCTTAATGTGAGAAGAAGCTAAGCAAACACACATGGGAAGAAGTACATAAAATAAAATAAAAATAAAGACTAAATAAAGACTAAATTTAAAAGAAAAGGGTTAGAAACAAAGCTTTACGGTGAGGGAGGCAGGGATGGTGTTGAAGGTGCAATTGAACACTTTAAGCCTCGAAGTATCGATGAATCTAGTGAATATCTCGGCTCTGACGTCACTGTGTGGCCATCTCCTTCAACCTTCTAGAGTTTTCTCTGTAATTGCTTTGGTGTTGACAGAAATTGAATCAAACACTTTCTTCCAACCAAATTCTTCTGTGTCTTCTTCCTCTTCAGACTCCTCGCTAATCGAGTCCTCTTCTACCTATTAAGGTGGCATTGTGCTAGAACTTGCCTGACTGACCCTGATGTTCACATAAGTCTTTTGGATGATGTCCTGAAGTTCCGTGTTATGGGACTTTAGGATTTTAGAATGCCATAAGTGATGGTGATTTAGAAAATCAGGGAGGTAGCAGGTTAAGCCACTACAATCCACACCATGGTACTCAACAATGGAAGAAACCAAGTACCCCATACCCAAATTGTTTCTCCTCTTAAGTAGAGTTGCAACAATAGCATTCAACACATGTGTAGAGGTGCACACTGAGATGCTATGATCTATATACCACAACAGAAAAAGTTCCTTCATTGAGCATTTGTTGGTTTCTACTTTGTCAAAAACCATTTGACATATGAATTTATGTAATAACAAGTGCTCATGGGTTCGTATAATGTTATTATGGGCATTCTTAGCGTCGAATAGCTCTAACCCAGTGAGCTTATTCCAATAGTGAGGGCACAAAAATCATCGTACTGATCGATAATGAAAGATTCAAGGAAACCGCAAATATCACACATGATTTTAATGTTCAGCTCATAAGTTTGTCCCCATAAGCTAAACCACATTTCCTTAAGGTTACTAGGTTCAAAATAAAGGGAAGTGAAGAATTCGGGAGTGAGCTCTTGCTAGACAGGAAATTGGAAGTATATAAACTTACTTCATTGAATTCTTTCTGCTAGATTCTCAACCCTATAACGCAAATCTTATCATAACCCGGTACCACATTGGACCCATGACAACAGCCACATAACCGGGCTAAGGACACTAACGATATCTTTAATCCGACTATGCAAGGCTAACTGAATATCTTTTTTATTATTTTTTTGAAAAATTTGTGCAGCACAACAGTTGTATTTTAGAAATTCCAAAACTTGCAAACAATTTTAAACACACTTTTATATTCATAACCAACCACAACTTCAGGACTTTAAAGTCCACTCAAGGCAATCTCAACAATAGTATTGAAAGTTTATACATAAAGTCTTTTACAATAACAAAACAGTCAAAAGTTAAATTTATATAATCATAAAGTATATCTACATAAACACAGTTCATGAGCCATTAGACAACAAAAGTAAAAACTAATAAACTACCTACATGTGGTAATACCCTAAAAATGTCAAAAGATCACACGATGCACTCGGAGCTTTGAACTTACTAGATGCACTCGGAGCTTTGAACTCACTAAATTAACCTGCATGATTGGAAAGTAGAGGGGGTGAGTACACTAGGTACTCAGTGAGCAGGAAAGACATATATCACAAATAGAATTCAATTCATACTAAGACGGTGTAGATAACCTATGAAGTGAAGATATATCATATAGAAAACACATAGGCTCAGTCTATGACTCAATGTATACTGGTTAGGAACCATATAGGCCTAATGTATTAACTCACTCATCTGGTGAACATAGGTTCCAATTACAGTACACAAAAGCATTAAAAAATCATATGTATAAATCAAATATCGATAGGAAAACTAATATCAGGATAAGCCAAAATAATCATATGTGACACCACTAGTTGGCCAAACTAATGTGCACACCCACCAATTATCGGTGTTGGCTCGACTTTCATCTTTGGTGAATTTGGACTACAGTCGATAAGAGCGTTATGACCCTAGGTGATGACCTCGTTGGTGTCCAGACCCTAGGTGTGGAATCATCGATAAGTCTTGTAGAAAGGTGTCAATACGGCAACTCGACTTTTATGTACCAGATCAAGGGTACAGGGGTTGCTTAATCAGTTGTGCCTAACACAAGATTGGCCAATCGTTTCCTCACCAATCACAAAAATCATATACAAAAATTAAGTACAAAAATCAAGTAAAGCATCATATTTTTATTTATTGGTCCAACTGATAAAATCAAACCGTACTATGACTCTAAGCCAAAGAGAACAAATACATGCAGAATACATGACTCGGCTATGCATATGTAAATTCCAAAATATTATTTCATGCAATGAAAGTTATCTTTTGAGTCCAAGTGCAAAGTTATTCAAAAATGTAGTTTCATAAAATAAAGCATTATTCTTTGAAATTTAAACTCAGATTTGTTAAAAACAATAACATTTCTCAAAAAATGCAATAAAAATATCAGTTTCAAAAACCATGTTGAAACATTATTTCATACAATAAAAGTTATCTTTCGTACTCCGAATATATAATTGTTCAAAATAATGATGTTTATTAAATACCTAAATATATTTGCATCCATTTGAAATTCAATTCTACCATACACTGCTTAGGTTCAAAATTTACATATTAGTCATCATACTTGTCTTAAGATGTTCTAATCCTATTTGAGAAATACGGTTTCCCCAACTCAACTCAAAAGAAGATATTCACTCCCTTAACTTCAACAATCCTCGATACAAGTTCCTTGATTCATAGCTCCGAGCCTTTATACATAAAAAGACATACGATGAAAATACGACTTAAACATAAATTTCATATTTATACACCATCACATTAGCTTCTGTTTTGCATTTTCTAAGGCATTCAATGCCTTTAATCCAAACTTACTCATTTCATAACATAATTAAGCACATCTTTATCGAAGCATATTAGGCCATTATTCATCAATCTAGGCAAGTTCATTTAGGCATTTTATCAAACACCTAATGTGCATGATTTTCAAGTCACATTTCTAAGACTTTATCATAATAATTCATGCTCCTATCATGTCATATAGTAAACACTTCTAATCAATGACACATTCCACCACTCCATTCAAACCAATTTCCTTCATTTAAGCGACATTTTATCAATTGTACAATTCATTACATTAATCCACCTCTTCTCCATCATTTTCACCTAACCTTAACCAACACACATCTTCCCCATTCTTCATCTTCAGTTCACATCAGACATAAATAATTAACACCATAGAATTCATTTAGACCATCAATTTCAAAAGATTTTCAAAAATTCGCAAACTTTCACCTAAAGGGGACAATTTTAGTTTTGACTTAAAGACCATCTCCATGACACATTTGATTCATCTAAACCATGTTTCATGCATATTCAAGCATGGAGAACGACATATCTTAACACCAACCTCAAAATCATAATGTAGAGAGAGATGAGACAAAATTTACCTATACTTTCCTTTAGTGATATCTTCAAATCCTTTGAGAATTTCTCAAGTCTAATGATAGATTTGAGTTCCTTGACCCCAAATTAGCTTAGAACACCCTGATTGAAGTTGAAGAATAAAAGAAGGGTGAAATATGGTGATGGTAGAAACTTGCTTCTTTCTCTCCTCTCTTCTCCTTTGTTCTCCCTTCTTTTAATTAAACCTAAGTGCTTTAAGTCTTTTTTTTGTATTAAAGGGAAAGGATAACAAACAATTACAAAATATTGTGTGGGTATCGAGACCCCGCCATATCCTCTAAGAGGAGCGAAAGGCACCCGAAGGGTGCATGTACAAAAGTGGTAACCCCTAAATCAAAATTGACTGCGGCTGAGGCTAACCAGTCCGCGCAGCGATTGCCTTCCCGGTATGTATGGCGAGGGAAGACCATCCAGTTGCGGCTGAAAAGTTCCGTGATGCCGACCAAGAGGGGGTTAATAGATGTGAGGCGGGTGTCTGAATCAGAAATGAACTGCAGCGCTACCTGGGAGTCCAACTCCAAGGGCACCCGACGGTATCCAAGGTCTCAACCCAGCTGTAAGCCAGTGAAGACTCCCCAAAGCTCGGCGGTGAAAGATGTACACCAGCCCAGGTTCTGAACGAAACCTTCAAGCCAGGAACCCGTGTTATCCCGGATAAGGCCGCCCACGGAGGCCAATGCTGCATCTGTCCAACTTGCCCCATCCGTGTTGAGTTTCACCCAGTCTGGCTCAGGAGGACTCCAACCGATGAGCTGCATGTGTCGCATGTGCTGGCCAGGCACTGCGCGCCTGGACCATCTTAAGAAAGTGTGGATCTGGTGGACGTAGTCAAGAACACTGTGAATCGGGGAAGAGGGCCAGGAGAAATGAGGGTCAAAAATGAACCTATTTCTTCACGACCACAAGAACCAGCAGGCCGTCCCGAAAATAAGGGATGCATGACCTTATATGGAGAAGGGTCTAGAATATTGACCCTTCTTTGACCAAATGGGGTGAAATTACCATTTGGCTCTTAGCTTATGTGAAATTACCATTATACCCTTCAAACTTTCCTAAATTTGCAATTAAGCCCAAAGTTGAGGAATCTCCAAAGCTTTTATTTTTATTTTGGTCCTCAGACTCTTGAGAATTATAATTAAGCCCCTTAAATTTATAAAATTACAAATTGGTCCTCCAAGAATTGAAAATTTATGTTTAAGTACTTTAACTTTTGACAATTTGCAAATAAGCCCTTATTTACATCAACTTTTCCAATTAAACTTTCTAAGTGTCCAATAAGTCTATAAATCATGTCTAATCACCTCTAAGGTATTAGAACACATTTAATTTAACCACCATAGTCATATCCATCCAATAGACTCAATTTTTCACACTTAAAAGCTTATTTGTCAGAAATCTCCAAGATTTCGCTTACCGATAAACTCTAAGTTCATGTAAAGGCATATAACATTATAAATTATTGACACATATCAAAAGGATTCAAATTTATCTTTGAACTCATATACAACCATGTATATATCAATATACAGTAGTATCTCCAAATACAAAATAATCACCAAAGGGCTCAGAAAGTCCAACATTACAAGTTCTCCTCCTCAAAAGAGTTTCGTCCTCAAAACTCCTAAGTCGGGAACACAAATAAATGGGGGTGCTGACATCTCATAGTATCCTCAAGTTTCCCTGTCATCTCCTCAACCATCAAGCTAACCTAACCTTATGTACAATGTTTACATCCTTTTCTTCCTAATGTTCCTTTATGAACAAGCTGTCTTCTTTTAATCATAACTCTCTTTTAAAAAAATCCAATTACCATGATTCTTATTTCCCCTTAAAGTAGATTTCCATTGGTCTTAATACATCCAAAAATTACACAAAAAGCATCTCCCTTTAAAATATAATCTCTATCCAATTATGTCTTGTTTCTGGTAAGAAACAGACTGGCAACTAATACTCAACCCTCAATAAATCATTATCAATACATCTTCTAACAAAACTGTTTCATGAAGCATTAATAAGACATCAATAACCATATTTATGTTTTATACTTTCACTAATTCGGACTCTAAAGTCCTCAAAAATTAGGAAATAATGCAAGGTTCCTGTATAGGGGTCTATCACAGGCAGTATTAAGGAAACAAGTATAACTCGAGCTCTAGCCACTATTTTGTCAATCCACTTTCACAGAGGTCAAGTTAAGACATATATCTACAACTTTCATTCTTTGAGTTTCTTCAAATTCGTGCTCTAAGGATATGAAAAATAGATCGAAAGAGAAAGAAAAAATTGAAACCAGATTTTAACTTACCTTGATAGCTTCTTTCCTTCTCCTCTCATTTTCATTTTTCTCTCTCTTCTAACCTTATAGCAGACCTTCACTCTTACTTCTATTACCTTTTCATCCATTTTCTCTAGAAAATTTAAGAATGTCAAACTAATCTATGTGTCACCATTTCATTGGTCCATGTGTCACTTACTTTAAGCTTCACATGTCACTCATTTTCAGGCTCCACATGTCACTCATTTTAAGGCTACACATTTCACCATTTGTAAAGCTACACATGTGACAATTCTAAAGTGCCATTTGTCGCAAACTTAAAGGGCCACTTGTCACAATTATACTTAAGCTACTTGTCATCCATTTAATTGAGCCATTTGTCACTTATTCCCAATTCACTAATTAAAATCCATCAAAACAAAATTCAGGACAAAATCAACACACAATTATATCATGATCACTAAAAACCTTTCCTACCTCAGAACATGTCAAATAAGTGTATACACTATCTTGCAATGTTTTCTAAAATAACTCATCTGATTCAATCTAACATTTTAATCTCTTAACAGTTTTAGGAGGTAGGATATCACAACTCCTCCCCCCCCTCCATGAAATTCTTACTTGACTAATCAAATAGATGGGGAATGCTATCCCTATAGAATCAAAGAAAAAGACAATGTTTAATAAAATAGATCGAACTAAGCCTAGCTTATCCGATATCCCAAACATCCCAAAGAATGTCGATAAGTACTCTGATTGAGGTTGAAACCATCCGATCGTTAAGGACGTCAACTTAACAGTTCGAGACTCAACTTCTCGACCAAAAGCTTTTGACACCCAGACTTGACTCTTAAAACTCATGAACTTTTTGCAAACAAGGATAACACTTTTAAAAATGTACTAACCACGACTCTTATACCAATGTAATTGTCATGTCTTGGTGTCACATTAGACCCATGACAACTGCCGCATAACTGGGCTATGGACACTTATAGTATCCTTAATCCAACTATACAAGGCTAACTGAATATCTATTCTTTTCTCTTTTTCTTAAATTTGGGCAGCACAATAGCTGTGTTTTAAAAATCCCAAAAAGAAGTAAACAATTTCAAATATACTTTTATATTCACATCCAACAACAACTTCAGGACTTTAAAGTCTACTTAAGGTAATCTCAACAACAGTATCAGAAGATTCATACATAAAGTCATTTATAAAACACAAGGCAATCAAAAGTTAACTTACAAAATCATAAAACGTATCTACATAAACACAGTTCATAAGCCACTAGATCATAAAAGTACAAAATAGGAAACTACCCACGTACGGTAATACCTCGAAAATGTCAAAATACCACATGATCCACTCAAAGCTTCAAACTTACTAAATTAACTTGCATGATTGGAAAGCGGAGGGGGTGAGTACACTAGGTACTCAGTGAGTAGGAAAGGCATATATCACAAATAGAATTCGATTCATACCAGGATGGTGTAGATAACCTATGAAGTGAATATATATCATATAGAAAACACATAGGCCCAGCTTATGACTCAACGTATACTGGTTAGGAACCATATAAGCCTAGCCTATTAACTCACTCATCTGATGAACATAGGTTCCAGTTTCAGTACACAAAAGCATAAAACATCATATGTATAAATCAAATATCAATAGGAAAACCAATATCAGGATAAGCCAAAACAATCATGTGTGACATTACTAGTTGGCCAAATTAATGTACACACCCACCGATACTCGGTGTTGGCTCGACTTTCATCCGTGGTGAGTCCGGCCTACAGTCGACAAAAGCGTCATGACCTTAGGTGATGACCTCGTCGGTGTCCAGGCCCTAGGTGTGGAATCATTCGTGAGTTCCGTAGAAAAGTGTCAATACGACGACTTGACTTTTATATACCAGCATCAAAGGTATGGCAATCGCTTAATCAGTTGTGCCCAGTACACGATTCGCCAATCATTTTGTCACCAATCACAAAACAAATCATGTCCAATTATTAAGTATAAAATCAAGTAACGCACCATGCCTTTATTTATCGATCCAACTGATAAAATAAAACCGTACCTTAGTTCTAAGCCAAAGAGAACAAATACATGAAGAATACATGAATCGGTTATGCATTTGTAAATTTCAAAACATTGTTTTATGCAATAAAAGTCATCTTTTAAAATCCAAATGCAAAGTTATTCAAAAATGTAGATTCAGAAAATAAAGCATTATTCTTTGCACTTTAAACTCATATTTGTTAAAGATAATTTCTCAAAATTTGTAATAAAAATATTAGCTTCAAAAACCATGTTGAAATATTATTTCATACAATAAAAGTTATCTTTTGTACTTTAAGTGGATAGTTGTTCAAAATAGTGACATTTATTAAATACCTAAACATATTAGTATCCATTTGAAATTCAACTTTATCATATGTTGCCTAGGTTCCAAATTCACATACTAATCATCATACTTATCTTAGGATGTTCTAATCCTATTTGAGAAATACAATTTCCCAAACTCACCTCAAAGAAGGTATACTCTCTCTTATCTTCAACAATCCTAGATACAAGCTCCCTAATTCACAGCTTCCGAGCCTTTATACATAAAAAGACAAATAATGAAATTACTACTTAAACATAAATTTCATATTTATACACCATCACATTAGCTTCTCTTTTACATTTTCTAAGGCATTTAATGCCTTTAATCAAAACTTACTCATTTCATATCATAATTAAGCACATCTTTATCCAAGCATATTAGGCCATTATTCATCAATCTAAGCAACAATTCAAGTTCACTCTAAGTTGACATAAAAGTGTTTTCCAATGCACACCATCAAAATCCTTAAATCCTAAACCAAGTTCACTTAGGCATTTTATCAAACACCTAAAAGCATAAACTTGAAAGCCTCCTTCTAATCTACTTCCTCATTTTCCATCATCAATTCACCTCATACATACATAATTATCATCATAGAGTTCATTTAAACCATCAATTTCAAAAGATATTCATAATTTCACAAACTTTCACCAAAAGGGGGCAATTTTGGTTGACTTAAAGAACCCTCTCCATGACACATTTCATTCATCTAAATACATGACTCAATTATGCATATGTAAATTCCCAAAACATTATCTCATGAAATAAAAACCATCTTTTGTACACCAAAATATGCTAAACCATGTTTCATGCATATTCAAGCATGGAGAACAACATATAACACCAAAATCAAAATCATAATGTAGAGAGAGATGAGACAAAATTTACCTAAACCTTCTTTTAGTGATATCTTCAAATCCTTTGAAATTACTCAAATCTTTTGCTTGACCCCAAATTAGCTTAGAACACCTTGGTTTGAGTTGAAAAACTAAAAAGAAGGATGAATTTTGATGATGGCCAAAACTTCCTCTTCTTCCTCTTTTCTCCTTTCTTCTCCTTTCTTTTAATTAAAACAAGATGGTTTTAAGTCTTAAATGGGGGGTGCACGTCCATACATAAGAAGGGTCTAGAATTTAACTCTTCTTTGACAAAAATATGATGAAATTACCTTTTTACCCTTAGGTCATATGAAATTACCATTTTACCCTCCAAACTTTCCTAAATTTTGAATTAAGCCTAAAGTTTAGAAATCTCCAAAACTTTTATTTTTATTTTGGTTCTCCTTAGACTTTTGAGAATTATAATTAAGCCCCTTAACTTCATAAAAATACATATTGGTCCTCCAAGAATTGAAAAATTACGTTTAGGTCCTTTAACTTTTGACAATTTGCAAATAAGCCCTTTCGTACATTAACTTTTTCAATTAAAATTTCTAAGTGTCCAATAAGTCTATAAATCATGTCTAATCATCTCTAAGGCATTAGAACACATTTAATTTAACCATCATGGTCATATCCATCCAATGGACTCGGTTTTTCACACTTAAAACCTTATTTGTCAGAAATCTCCAAGATTTCACATACCGATGAACTCTAAGTTCATGTAAGGGTATATAGCATTATAAATCATTTGACTACGTACCAAAAGGATTCAAATTCATCTTTGAACTCATACACAACCATGGATATATCAATAAATAATAGTATCTCTAAATACAAAATAATCACCAAAGGGCTCAGAAAGTCCAGTGTTACACTTTCATTATATGATATTTGCATAGGGTGATTACTCATATTATTTCATGGAGGTAGGAGAGCACTAGTGTTATTAAATTTAAAGACTTGATTTACCTAAGGTGTATCATGGAGCACTAGCTGTACAACTTAGGCTACTACTTTGCATTATGTTTGTAATAAATGGTTAATAGGAAGAAAGGGTCTACATATGATGGGTTATACCTAACCTTATCAACGAACAACCTAGGTATATTTTACATTCTCTTAAGGTTAGCATTAAGATATGCTAGGTTTGTATTACTTTTAGAGATGATGTGATATATGGGGCTAGTAAGAAAGGTTAAAAAACATATATCTTGGCTAGGAAGGAAGGAGAAATGTCAGAGATGATGTTATCATAGAGGAAGTGAAAGAGATGCATAACAGAGAGCAGTGGCCGCAACTAGCTATTAAGTCATAGTAGATTGGTATGTCAAAACCTAAAGATGTGAAATTAACTCCTCAATAACTCATTTGGGAGAGAATATAAAGGGTAGTGCATTAAATAGAGACATAATAGATAATCTAAGTTAAAATTATACAAAGACTTGAAAAGAGCATTGCCATGCAAGATGATAGGATGTTACATTATTTTTAACATTTAGTATTTGTAAAGCCGTTAAGACCTTTTTCATTTAGAACATTGGCGTTGCCTATTAAAGATAGCAAGGATGATAACGTGAGTAAAGATTGATTTATTGTTTATATTATTTTTAATTTATATTTATTTTGGTTTTTTCACTTTTACATTCTAAACTACAATTTATATTTCAATTATGTTTTTTTTTCTTTTATTCATTACTTATTTTTTATTTTTGTTTTATTACCTTTTAATTTTTATTATTTCTATTTTGTTTAGTGTTTATGCCAGGCATAATGTGGGTTCTTGATTTACCTTACAGAAATATAATAAGCAACATCCATATTGGGACTTAAATAAGTTTCTTAATCTTAAATTTCTTTCTTTCTCTAACTTTTTATGCTTTCATCTTTTTTGTTTTTTGCTTCATATTTGTCTAATGAGGATAATGTATAACTTAAACATAGGCGAGGTTTACTAAATAGTTTGACCCTAACACTAAATAATTTATGCAAGTTTCTCACTTGTACCTGTTTAAATTATAATATCTAATTCATGGTCCAATAATTAAACCACTTTAAACACTCAAAAGAGACACAATAGCTTGCAAATAAAAGAAAAACAAGTTTGTCTCATTTTCTTTCTAGGATAGTAGAAAAATACCTCCCATTTTGCAAGAACCTAAGCTAGTATAAGAAGCTTGAGTTTAAGACCTTAAATAATAAAGTTAAGTGTAAGGCCTTGATATATGAAATAAGAATGGTGATACATCTACAGATAAAAAGGTTATTCATAAATACTTCCCTTTATTTCAAAAATTAATGAAGGAAATTCAAGTATAGGCGGAGTATACCCTTAGAAAATAGAAAAACCTTGTGGATCAGTTGTGGTGTTAAAAGTATTAAATCCTATGATGCATTTTTTGAGAGTCAAACCTAGCCTTAAATATGAAGAGCTACCTCTAAGTTGAGTAAGGAGAGAAAACTCATTTATAAATTTGCTAGATTCACTATGATAAATTGGCATCTTTGTAAATGCTTCTACATACAATCCTTCCCCAAATGCATCATCCTACCTTACAAAAACTAAAATTTAAAGTAATTCCATAGGAGACTATGTTGGGACCCGATCTCGAGAACCGGACCCCAACCGAAAGACGAAAAACAGAGACGAAAACGGAGTGGCGGAAACGAATCAAAAGCAAATGCGTGCGGAAACAAATGAAAGTAAGCGAATTCGAACGACAAAGCGAAAGCATTCAATTAGAATGAATCAAATCGGATATAAAACAAAACGTAGAACAAATCGGATCACAACGAAAGAACGGAACGCGAATTGAATACGAAGTGTAATTGGAAAGTCGAATCGAACTTAAAAGCGGAAACATATCGGAAGCGAATCGAAATGGAAGCGGCTTGGAATCGGATTTTTAATGGAAACAAAAAAACAAAACAGAAAACGATCGCGAATAAAAAAGACATCGAAGCAAACAAATTGCTTAAACGAACCGAACACAAATCTGACATCCGAGAACAAATATCTTAGACAATCTAAATGTTCAGCGTTGGAAACCTAAACATTATCAATCTAATCCGATATAAATTTTTTTTCTTTCTTTCTTATCTTATTCAAAACAAAATAATAATAATTTCCCCTTTGGAAAATTCTTCCTCAAACTAATCTCCATTCATATAAGCTTCTTAACTTGCAATTTCTC
>JAOSBK010000204.1:27720952-27737878 GCA_027568895.1 Erythroxylum shatona | reverse complement strand
ATGATTCATACCTAGGTTTAGGCCTCACTAAAACTATTGAAATCACACTTCATTTCTCATTTGGAATCCTATAGATCCAGATATAATCAAAACACTAAAGTATGTTCAGTGAAATAATCCCAATTCATATAATGTAAGAGCGCACTTACTGTACCAGTTTCACATTTCTCACTCTTCTTAATTCATTTCATATGGCTATGATTTTTAGGTGGAGATGTAGGGTAATGTCTTATGAGTTCAATGGTTCAAGAATCAATTCATTTGGAATCCTATAGAAGAAGTTATGGCCAGGTGAAGAAAGACAGAAGAAGCAAAAACCCAAAAGAAGAAAAAACCCAAAAGAAACAAAACCCAAAAGAAGACACGTCAGCAAAACACAGAAGAAGACGTGTCAACAAAACACAAAAGAAGTAAAACCTAAAGGAACAAAACACAGAAGGA
This sequence comes from Erythroxylum shatona, assembly GCA_027568895.1. Taxonomy (NCBI): domain Eukaryota; kingdom Viridiplantae; phylum Streptophyta; class Magnoliopsida; order Malpighiales; family Erythroxylaceae; genus Erythroxylum; species Erythroxylum shatona. The sequence goes on along the minus strand of JAOSBK010000204.1, from coordinate 27,737,437 downwards.
GTTTATGAATAGTAACACATAAGAAGTTCATGAACAACAACATAGAAGAAGGAGTTCATGAACAGTAACACAGAAGGAGCGAAAGATAGGCGATAGCAAAACACAGAAGAAGATGACGTCACACATAAGAAGATGACGTCATCAAAGAAGAAACAAAAAGGCAGAAGAAGCAAATTTCACTCTTAAACATCTTTCCTTAAAAGGACCCTGACTTTCAGCTCAGATGTCCATAGTTTTATACTATATACTGTTAGGAAGATGAAAAGGAAGATTTATATTTTTCATAAAGGTCATTTTGACGAATCTATCTAGATTGGTACAGAAGTTTTGCTGAAATTTCAAATCAAGCTTTTGCTATCTCAACTCCAACATCACTTTTTCTCCACCTAATCACTAATAATCTTTCAAAAACTAAAATTAACATTATGTCCAAATTTTTCCTCCCAACCACACAGTATTGATGAACATACACTTAAATGTTACTTTCTATGCAGATGATAGTAACTCCTTAACTTTCTTCCATAAATCACCAACTCTAAAGAATTTATTTACTACTTACCTATTGAAAACTCCAAAATTTTCAAGTCCTAAACTTCATGCAATTTACATATTTTACCGAAGATAATGACCAACTTTTGGTTTTTCTTAGGGTAGAAGACACAAATAGCAAGGTGGGTTTGGTGTAGGAATGGAAAAATAGAGAAATTTCTTAGAAGAGGTTAGATGGAAAACTCTGTGTGTGGGAAGAAACTTGAAGAAGATGACAATGAAGAATGAACTTAGACATATAACTTAACCTTTCAACTTTCAGAAAATAATGACCTACTTCTAGCAAAGTACCAAGCCTAAGTGACACTTGTCGCTTTCCTCATATCTTAGCTCTAACTTAGTTTCTTTTGAAACTAACTCCCTTAACTCTCATCTTTACAATCCAACTATCTCTAAGTCTTCATTTGATGTCTTTTTCCTATTTTCTATAATTTTCTGAAATTTATGCCTAAATTCATCAAAATTCACAAATACAATATTCTTACTAACCAATAGAATTTTCAATATAAATAAATTCAAAATTCTCAAACCACCTAAAAATCACAACTCAATCTAATTATACCCGGAATTATTCATGAATGCATGTACAATTATTTTCATGTGTCACAACTTTACTATTCATATGTATGTGTATGACATAATATGCATGAACATAAAAAAGTATTTCTAACTCTCATTAATCACTCACATTTACCTTTTCAACCTTCCCACAAGAATGGGATGTTACATTACTAACTAAATTTGTGAAGTTTTAATCTGTTATTTGTTAACGATAGGCTCCTTACTAAGAAAGAAAAGGCTCTTTCTAATCACTAAGAATTTATAAAAGTCTTGTAGTTTTTTTTAAACCCTTCATTATTAGTTTAATTTTGAAAATATATTTGTTATTGTTTGTCATCATAAAAAAAATGGGAGATTATTAGCTCAAGATTTATTAATGATTTTGATGATAACCACGTAATATTTCAAAATTCAAATTTGATTTATTTCGTTGTACAATTAACGGTCTAATTCTCAAAAGGAAATAAAATAATAGGAGAAATGCTTTCTTTCTTGTGGAAACCTTCCTAATGAACTTACATTATTTATTTCACAATATGTTGAATAATCTTGTTATCATTAGACCTATTTCCTTTTATTATTAAAGGATGAATTCTTAAAAGGAAATAAAATTATAAAAAAATACGTTTCCCTTCTTACAGGACCTTCTTTATAAACTTACATTATTTAAAATTGTTTATCCGAAATGATTCTACTAATTATGAAGGTCGTTATTAGCTCCATAATTACTGGAAGATTTTTAGCAAAGATGATATTGAAATTATTCAAATTTAAATCCGTCCAATTGAGTAAGGATGCAAGTGAAACAATGACTAGTTGAAGAAAATGTCTACTTAAGAAAGAACCACTATTTTTGCCAAAACGTTTCAGACTCTTGAAGAAAGTCATATTCTTATCAAATCTCGCATGTTTAGAAAATGAAAAAAAAATTGAGAGATTGTTGAAGCCCATGTCAAGCAAATTACATTGTCATCTGTTGAAAGCTTGTAGAAGATAACTAAATATTAATAGTTTGAAAAGTTAGGAAACCTTAAAAAATATGTACTCATGAGCTTGAAAAGACTCGTCAAATTATCACTTGAAATTTTAATGAAACACTCAAAATTTTTCTCTTCACCTTTTAAATTTTCATAATATATTGTTTGTGTTTTCATTTTTGCAAAAAACTCCTTCATTTTTATAATAGGCTCGTTCTATTTTTCAACTTGCAAGAAGTTTCTTTCAATTTTAACAAACACCTTCTGTTTTAAATTATTTTAATAAGATTTATCGTTTAGCAACCTCCAATCGTCTAACATAATTCTCTCATTTAATAGGCTTCAATCGTTTGAAAGGTTCCTATTGTTTTAAATTTTAACAAACCCCTACTTTATGCGAATTGAAAATAACTTGAAAAAATTTTCGAATTGCACACAATTCACCCCCTCTCCCCGTGTACTTCCTCAACCTTGAAGCATATCTTACTGGATGTAGCAAGTTGTAGGTTACTGGCACATTCATCCTCAAATTAAAGACACGAAGCTATTAGCTCAAAATATAAAGTTAAGTTCGGAGGTAAAAGGTCCGGTAATTTTAAAAAAAGACCTTCCCCAACCTACTTTGATGTATTGTTGCTCCAGATACAAGAAGAAACTCAAAAGGCCATGGAAAGAAACAGACTGGAACAAGTACCACTAAGGTTGAAACGATCATTATAGAAATTATAAAACTTCACCCTAAGGGAGAGGGGGAGAGGTGAACACCACACCAGTTCAGTTGGCAAGTGATTGATTCACCACCAAATTAATGCAAAGACCACAAAGAAACCAATTATTAAAAGAACATTCTTTAGAATTTTGTCCACGTGCTGCCCTTGGCTTGTTGGCTGACGGTACTCATGAGCAATGCCACCATGGAACGAACGAAAGACATTAGGAAAACCAGACGTTGTGCCATACATGGTAGCACCGGGGAACCTATAAAGCTGAGCGTTGAACTGTGATAAAAGTGATAAACTACCAAACAATGTAAGATTGCTAATCATAGCAGTGGCCGATGGTCCAAATCCACCCATCAACCCAAACCCGTGATACGGAAAATAATTTGATTGAGGCAGAGGAGCAGTTTCAGGCCTTTGCCCAGCTGGGCGATTAGGAATATTAATACCAGGATAAGATTTGGAGCGAGGGTCAGCCTGTGTTTTGCCTCTTCCATAAAGAGGAACCAACTTCTCCTCTTGAATGAGGGCCTTACAAACTGGGCACTCATGTGACTGCGAGTGATGATTTAACCATCTATACAGGCAAGGCCAACAGTAGAGATGACCACAAAGGGTCACAATTGGGTCTTGAGCTAATTCGAAGCAAATATTGCATTCAAAATCACCTGTTTCATCAACGTTGGTACCACAGAAACATGAGCTTTCAGGTGACATGCTAGTTGATTCCCCAAACCCACTTGCCATTTCTTTAAATCTCAATTGCCAAAATCTGTAACAAAAAACAAGCTAGGTTAATTTCAATATCGCTTAACCATCACGGTGATATCACAGTCAAACATGGCATATAAAACAACGATTTCATAATTTGGACCTTAAGTGGTAGAACAACCGTACAGCAAATTGAGAAAAGACTTGAGATAAACCAAATCTATATTCCTCGTGCATATCGATTAACACAGTAAATCACGATAAATCAATCCGAGAATCGACATTATTAAAACCCTAGAATCCTCTTTAAATCAGATATCATAAACAAGCACCAATCAACGAGGAAATAGAACATCAAAATCCCTACACCTAACCCACTGAAAGCAAATGAAGAAAAAAGATCCAACCCCGTCAATTTTCAAGTCGCTTCTTCCACTCCCCATATCCCCAAAAACGGATAATCACCCAAAAACGCAAAGAGAAACAACACCGACAAAATTATACAGAGAAACAAAGAGATACAAAAAGAAAAGTGCCGACCTTTCTCTTGCCGGTAGCTGAAGAACAAAAGTCGTCGCAAGTGGCCTAAATATCAGCCAAGTCCCGGAAGATTCACGAGAGTGCTTGCTCCTGTCCCAGATCCTTAAGCTCCAAAGAAGCGAGCATTGTCAAAGACTTTACATGTTTGATTTGAGTTCTCCAAGTACAAGGAAATAGACCGAGCAGTTCGTGGAGAATGACGGCCTTTGTACGCTTTCAAATAAAATTGGTTTCCAGCACATTGAATTCATGACGCAAAGCACTAGCCGATTTCATTTATGATGATGGGTCATAGGCCTGAATTAAAGAGAAAGAAGAGCCCATCAAAAAGTCCATCTATTTAAGACTGAAAGACCGCCCCACTGGCCCGGATCGAGGCCCTACAAGCAACATAAAATAATGTTCTTTTGCTTTTTCTATAAACTGGGGCTAGGTTGGAATCAGGCTATCTTGGGCAAATTGGGCCCTAGGTCAGACACGGGCCAACGCTTGGACCTGAAAACCGACCTAGTCTATTGTCATCTCTACATTTATTTAGATTGGAATTTTGACCCAAGCTAGGTTTCGAGCTAGGCACTTAGTAACCACAAAATAAAGTTGTTTTAAAATTTTTAAAAATAATAATAAATCAATTTAGTTCAAGTGGTTTAATTGAGTTTTTATTTCTTTCATATTCAAAATTATAAAAAATTATTTTGAAAATTGAAAACCATTTTAATTATAGATATAGTTTACATATTATAATATTTATTAAATATAAATGTTAAAAATTAAGAGTATTTATTGAAATAATTTTTCTAAATATAACATTTTTAATAAATTTATTTTTAAAAATTAGCAATCACCTATTTTATTTAATAAATATGATTTTAAATTTTTATTTGTTTAATTATACATTTTTAGTAAAATTATAATGAATATATTGTTAATAATTATTAATAATCACTATATTAAGATGATAGAATTGAAATTAATTTACTTTTGAACTCTTATTTATAGTTTCTTATTTATTTTAGTAATAAAAATATAATTACATCAGTTTTATTATACAAACAAAATTTGTATTTTAAAAATAGAATTTCCTTAATATATAAGTTTTCATAATACTAATTGTCTCATAAATGGCTAGTTTTTAGATATTCTTGGTTACATGCCTTGTTAATCTAGCTCAAAGGTTTCTTATTCGTGATATAGAATGCTCCTGTAACGAACATGCGTACCCGTGAAAGTTAAAATGCCCATTATTTATTCTATTTCTAAAAATAGGTACCAAAAGCGGTTGACTTAACAAATATATTTATATCACCTTTTGTTTTTTTCTTTTCTGATTTTTTTCTAATTTTTCTTTCATTATAATTAATTGATTTTTCATATCTTCCCACGTTTAGCAAATAATATATATCACTTTTTTTAGCGTTTAATATTACCCTTTGCTTCCTTTGCAGGTTTTTACCGATGAGGGGTGCATCAAGAAGGCTTTGCAGTTTCACCATACAAATCCATTAATCCAACATTAATGTATCAATAATAATTTTCAGAATAAAAGGCATAAATCTCTTTTGTAATTTAAAAAATTTAAGAAAATTTCTTAATTTTTTTAAATTTCAAAAAATATTTTTAATAAAAATTACCTTTTTAAAAATTTTTGATAAAAATAAAGACGAAATACATATAATATAAATACCAGATATTAAAACTATTTATATGATAATTCAACACAATACTTAAACTTGAACTAAAATAATTAAATCAGATACAAATAAATGATTTATTTTAATTATCTTAATTACTAATTTAAGTCCAATATAATTCATTTTGGTCATTGTTAAAAGCTAAATTAAGTTATCATATTAGTAATATTTGATTAGTCTATATTTGATGTTATATTTCATAGCCCTTTTTAACCAAAGTAAGAAAGAAGGGATTTTTTAAAAAATTGAAAATTAAAAAGAGTTCTTTTGAGAATTTTAAAAATTGAGGAATTTTTTCAAAAATCGTTTAAACTACACAAGGATTCTATATCTTTCAACCTAATTCTTATCATATAAAGAAATAATGATGTTTCACCCTAATTTTTATTATATAATGAAATAATGATGAAATGATAAATGCATCAAAACGGCGCATATTATGTCCATCTCACGGTGAAAATGATTAGATGAGTAATAAGGTCTTTATAGGGGCATGAAATCTTCTGTTCATATTTTTGTGTATCAATTCCGTCTCATTTAATCCAAATCATCTATTTATGTGGATCCCACATAAGTGGATGGTAAGACATGGTTGTTACACAAAAATGAGAACAGATGATCTGTCCCAATGTTAGATTGAAACACAAAAGCGAATTTATAACTTTTTTTTTTTGAATGATTAGGAATTGGGAATATTATATTTTTAAATAAATTATTTAATAATTTATAATGAAAATTTCAATTTAAATAACTCAAATTCTAATAATATGTTTTGTACAAATAGTCATTAAAAGCTTGCACTCATAAAAGTTCAAGAAAATTTAACATCTGAAAATTTTGTGAACACTTCAATTCTTTGAAGACTTCTAGAAAACTCTTCTCGATCATATAAACCATCCGTGAAAAAATCACACCATATGTGCTTTTATTTATCACGGACTGCTTGTTTTTATTTTATTTTTAATTTTCTGTTTTTATTTTTAAATTTGAAGAACATACCTATTTCAGAAAACAAAAACTAAAAAAGAAAAGTGAACCAAACGCCCCTTACTTTAAGAGAGAGGCCATTTATTGCATAGGTTGAATAATAAGGCACAAAGAGCACTTGTTGAAGTCTTTTTATTCTTCTCATTAGCTTTACTTTGAACTTTAAATATTTTCAAAATGTTCATAGATAATAACATCAAGTCAATACATATTAATTGGAGTAAGATCAAGCTTTTATAGATGTGAAAATAATTACTTATTAATATATAAAATTAAAAATATTTTAAATTTTAATACACATACAAATATATGTGAAAGGAATTTAATTTTTAAATTTGATTAAAGTTTTTAAAATTTGGAGAAATAAAATTTGATTTTAATCTTCCTCTAAATTTAAAAAATTAAATTATATTAACTTTGTTAATTTTAAACTAGGTTAAGATGGATACAAATCCTTTTATAATTTTCTTAAATAAAGGTGAAAGATTAAATAAAACTTTATCTTAAAAAAACGTAATACCCCATCCCATAACAGTACATGTGCATGTAAAAGTGATCTTCCCATGCCATTAGCTCAAAAAGATAACAGCTCACGTTCATGCAAGAGAAATTTCTTCAGAGTTTCCGTTATTAAACTCCACGAGGAAAGGGTTTTTTTTTTATAGCTTAAATGAAATCGCAGATTTAAAACTTTTTTATATATGCAGTCATTTAAAATTTAAAGATAGAACTTTATTTTCTACAAGAGATTTGTTCAATTCAAGCAGGGATTAATTTGAGTGTCGATGACTTAAAGGTATCTTTTCATAATTAAAATTCTTCTAAGATATCTCATAAATAAAAAAAATTAAAAAAAAAATCATCAGAAGAAAATGGTGGGGGTAGTCCAACCGGTTTTTGTAAGGTTCGGTGTGTCCCAAACTATATCAGAATGACAGAACAATCTCACTCGTGTGATAATCTTCTTTCCATAGGTGTTCACACGTGTGAAATACGATATTAAATCTCCAGTGTAGTTTTCGGTCCTAAATGGAGGTTCCCTATTTTAATCTGCCATTTTCTATCCACTTCCTTCTCCGAACCAGAAAATCAAAAGTTCTGCTAAACAAAAACATGAAAAAAGAAGAAAGGAAGACGGTAAAACATGGCATGAGTAGACCATAAACACAAACAACCGCCACACGAACGCCGCGGTGGTTCTCCTCCTCCTCTAAACCCCACCTCCGATGACGACAATGGCCGCCCTCTTCCAGACCCTGACCTACTACCTTACAGGCCATCCCTCCGTCGTCTCATTCCGGTGGAGCCACGCCAATTCATGGGGCTCCACTTGGTCATTTCTCATCACCTCCATAGCTTTTTACCTCAGTTTCTCAATATTCATTCATCTTTTACTCGCCCTTCTCATCAAACGTGACCGTCCTGTTATTTTAGGTCCAATCCCAGCCCTTCACAGCCTCTCTATGGCCTTGATCAACGCCACCATTTTCACTGGTATCCTCCTTTCCACGGCCGTCGAGATCCGGGAAACTCGCTGGTTTTGGCGTCGCTCCAAGTCCCCGTTTCAATGGCTCCTGTGTTTTCCTCTCGGTACGCGTCCCTCGGGTCGTGTCTTCTTCTGGTCATACATGTATTATCTCTCTCGCTTCCTACATATGTGGCGCAGTTTCTTCACCATATTAAGTCATCGAAAGCTGGTATTTTTCCAGCTCTTGAACTCCTCAATCATGGCCTTCACGTCCTTTCTGTGGCTTGAATTCTCACAATCTTTTCAAGTCCTTGCAATTCTCATCGCAACTCTGGTGTACTCCGTCGTATACGGTTACAGGTTTTGGACGGCGATCGGATTGCCAGGAGCTTGTTTCCCGTTCGTTGACAACTGTCAGATTCTTCTGCTCGGTTGCAACTTGGCTTGCCACATCGGTGTTCTTCTGCTACACATTAACAAAGGTGGATGTAATGGAATTGGTGCGTGGGTTTTCGATTTTGTGCTCAATGGAGCTATTCTCTTGCTGTTCTTGAGTTTCTACGTGAGAAGGCATTTGGGCAAGAGAAAACAGGGGAGCTTATCAATGGCGGTGGCAAAGGGTGATCAACTAACAAGCAAGTCGGAGAAGAGACTATAGAGTGTACGGTAGCTGTACAATTAAGCACAGATTTATATTACATAAGACAGCAGCAAATTCTAGTTTAAAGTTAGAACTTTATGTGATTAGTTTCATGATGTTTATATCATGAATACGCGAACATTAGTACTTACTCTTGTTCTAGTGCACATAACAGCTTAGTTCATTATGATTACTATTGTCAGATCAATTCCAGATTATAGGAACCAAATCAACGCATGCAAAGATAGTCTGTGTTTTGTTAATTTGTCGTTTTAACTTGATGTTGGAGGTGTTAGTTTCCCTACCTAATTCATTCATTAATTTAAGGAATACTCAGTCGGCCAAATAATTAATTTAACTTCTTATAGCTTACAATAGCTCTTACGTATGTTATATTATAAATGCGTTGAAATCCCTTGTCGGAACTTTGAAGTGTTAAGGTAGATTTTATGTTTTAATCTTCTTACATGAGCAATAGTCAAGAGGTTTATCCAGCTAGGGTTATATGAACGTAAAGTATCTTTGTTACTCCAACCAGTATATTCTAAGCAGAAGAGAAAACAAGGTTGATTGTTTTGGAATCAAGAAGGAATACCTCGCCACTTCGCACCTACATGTAAATATGTGATCTAGCCTTTGAAGAATCCAATTTTGGCATTATTATCAACTTCTCCAGGCTCAGGTGTTGGGAAGTCCAATTCTGCCATTACAAGTTCCAATTTGCAGGAGTTAAAGAAACCCTGAAATTGGCGAACAGTCCTCCACCAGCTGGTGAATAATTTGTGTATAATGGAGAATGATAGATCAATTCTAATCCAGTCAATTACACCAAACCATAATACCATAATAGAGCAGGAAAGACATGTTACTATTTTACTCCTTGCCCTTGATCAAGAAATGAGAAATAGGCTGATTAAACTCGATAGAAAATTAGGTAATAAACAACTTCAAATTGTGGGGTGGGGCGTGGGGTAGGAAACGAACATCAATCAATCTTGTAGTCACATCTACTTTACGTCCTATTATTGAATTCCAAGTTCAATTTTACTATAAAAATTTATATACCTGGAGATGGCTTCGAGTATAATCAATAAAGAAATAAACGTGTCCACTATTTAGTATTTTCCATGGCTTGAGCAGTTAACTCCTTTCCAAAGTCTTAACTCCTTCCCAAAGTCCTAATCAAGGATCCATGTTTCATCCCATTATTGAAGCTTTTATCCTTGGCGGCGAAAAGGAATACAGATATTTCTATCAGATAATCAACGTTTGAACAAACAAAGAAATTTCTTTATCAAGGTTTGTTTCCATCAGCATAGTATATTCCAAATTTTAATAAGGGCTTACCAGTACCTATATTCTATGAATATGACAACATGCATAAAATAAATTACATATATTTCATACCAACCACAAAGAGGCACCGACACCACAAGATGTAGTGAGATACAACTACCCAATTTTCTAAACTTTTCATATCCCTCGTTTTAATATTCCTATCAAAAGTTTTAACCAAGATATACAAACAGCTTTGATTCAATATCATTTCCTAATATCTTCTTATGAAATATAAATTTTTTTCTTAAATTTATATAACTTTTTAAATCACCTCAACCTAATGTTCTCATACAAAGTTTTGGTTAAAATATCGAATATTCATTTTTTTTACTAAATATTGGATTATAATTCTTACTAAATCACAATTATCTTATCTTAACCCTATCAAAAAATAAAAACCAATATAGATCATCTTAAATATTAAATTATTTCTCAGAACTTCAAATTATATCAAATTTTTAAAAGATTGAAGTAAAGTTATTCCACATCTAAAAAATATTAAGTTTCATGTATTGAACGTGTTTTTATTAAGTTGTATACAATTTTTTAAATTTTTATACCCTCTTTATTTATCTCGATCTAATATTCCTATCAAAAGTCGTGACCAATATATAAACAATATTTGGTAACATATAAGTTTCTTTCTCTGAATTCTCCTTTTTGGATTCAATATTATGCCCTGATATCTTCTTATAAAATATAGATATTTCTCTTAACTTTTTATAACTTATTAAATCACTTTAACCTAATGATTTTATTAAAAATTTTGCTCTAAATATCGAATAGTATTAAATTTTGACCATAGATTGAATTTACAATTCTTACTACATTACAATTAATTTATCTTAATCCTGTAAAAAAACTAAACATCAATATAAATCATTTTCTAAATATTAGATAATTTCTTAATGTCAACTCTTTATACTTTTAGTTAGATTAGTTACTATATGTATAGTTAATTACAAATGATTATAGCTTTAGATGTTGACTAGTTGTGTGTTTATCTTTTCCCTTCATTTATCTTTATCTTTGTATCTTTTACACCATTATATTTGTTGTAATACTAATATGAAATCATTAATTGTCCTTTACAAAGATGCATTATCAAAGTTATAAGCATTATTTCTCAAATACCAACCAAAAGTTTAATAGCCATGGTTTCTAACTAAAATCCTACCAATATTTAGCACATTTTTTTCATAAAACTAAATACCAAAATATTAATTACAAAATATTCTCTCCACTACTTAATTACAAAATATTAATAGCTTCATTGGTGGAACCGCACAAACACCATCTAAAAGCATTACCTCTTTAACTATTACTTCTCAACAAATTCTAAATCCTGACTATGCTGAATGGTTTCACAAAGATCAAATGCTACTTTATTGACTTTTATCCTCCCTTATAGAAGAAATATTTTCTTATATTATTGGTATTAATTCTTCTATTAATGTTCGACAAGCACTTACTAATACTTTTTGAGTTATTTCTCAAAATCGGTAGCTTCAATTAAACATATAATTATAAGAGTTGAAAAAGAATGATATGTCAGTATCACAATATTTTCATAAGGCTAAAATCTTTGTTTCATTAGTTGAGTATTGCCTGCAGGATATGAACAATTGTCGAACTTAATGTTACTTTCTACTGTAAAAATGGTAGTGAATATCATAGTATCAATCTTTGGCTTGAGCCTATTCCATTCCATGAGCTATTCGGCCACCTTGCTGCACATGAAATTCTCATCAAATAACTCTCATGAAATGCCATCTTCCAATGTCACATTCAAGCAAAATCCAGCTAACCCTACTAATTCATCCTTTTTTTTTTTTTTGCACATCATAACAACCTAATCAATATAGATCATCATCCCAATCCTATCACCTCAAAAGACCTTACCAATTTTATGACTTAAAAAATTATACAGATGGATGTCATCATAGAAATATAGGACCTTAAATTGAGATTTCATCAGCAATTTAGGTTCATTATGGTGCTCCTTACCAAGATCATGGTAATCCAATTGTTGCTTTAGTAAATCCATCAGCTGCTCTTAATCCACCTTTTCCTTGGTTTACTGATATTATAGCTAATTATCATATTACATTGAATGTATCGTATCTCACAATTACTTAAGAATACTTTAGAGGGAATCAAATTCATACAGGTAATGGCTAAAGGATGACAATTTTACATATTAGTGCCTCGTTTCTTGTTGTTAGATGGTCCATTAACTTTAAAAAATATTTTTCATTTTTTATATTGTTACAAAACCTTTTGCATGTAAAAAATTGCCTCTGAAAATTCTTACTTTTTTAAAATTTACCCAAATCAATTTATTGTAAAATACCAACTTACTAAACATGTGCATATAGATAGCAAGAGTGAAAGAAAATAGAGTCTACGCCTTAAGATCCAAGCCAATCAAAGACATCTAGTCAAAGAAGTTCTATCTCTTCATAAATGACATTCAAAATTAGGACATCCTCATTTCAGGGAAGTTATTCAAATTATCAAAAATAATAATTTATAACGTTCTATCTTTAATAAAGAACCATGTTCCTTTTGCTTCCGAATAAAATTTTCCCATCTTTCTTTAGCTAGTGTTCAACATATGAGTAAATTCCATTTAATATTGTTCATTTTGATATGTGGGAACTTGCTTCTATTATGTCTGCTTTAGGCCTTAGATATTTTATTTTTATTGATAATTTTACATGGTTCACATGTATTTATTTTCTCAAAAATAAAAATGATGTATATTACAAATTTTTGTCTTTTGAGCAATTTGTTTTACACAGATTTAATTCCAAAAGTAAGGCATTTTATTTAGATTGAGGAGAGGAGTACCAAAAATTACACAAACATTTCTCCTATTTTTGGATCATACATTATATTGCATGCCTATATACATATAAGCAAAATGACAGTGTTGAAAGGAAAATTTATCGTCTTAATGATACTAGTTTAATATTGAGTTATCAATCCAATGTGCCTTTAAAATTCTATAATTTTTCCTTTTCCATGGCTATGTCATGCATTAATGTGCTACTAATAAAACTTGTTCATGATAAATCCTCTTTTCATCTTCTACATAAAACTGTTTCAGATTATATTTCTATGCATCCATTTGGTTATGCCATTTATCCTCTTCTTTGTCCCTTTAATCAAGATAAATTTGATTTTCTCACTTATCCATATGTGCATCCCGATAATTCTTTTATTCATCTAGGTTTTCATTGTCTTGACTTGTCTTCATGTCGAATTTTTGTTTATAGACATGTTACATTTGTGGATAATGATTTTTCCATACATAATGCCATGTTAAAGGCTCATGTTCTCCATTATAACCTATTTGTACTGTGGTTAGTGATCACAAGTAGCTCACCTTCCTCTTTTTCATTACATGAAGTACCTTCATGTATGTCTCATATCCCATCATCTAATTTGGGTCCTAATCTTCTACTAATAAGTCTAAGTTTAATTCAATTTCTCCGTTACCCATTCTCTCCAAATCATATTGTAACTCAACCATACCCCCTTATCTCTAAATCCTATTGTCACTAGGAGTCCATTCTCTCATCATTTTGGTTGTAACATCCCATTACTCATGTTGAGGCTAAAATAGTAAATATGAGAGATTAGAAAATATATTTCATATTTATGCATTAAAGGCTAGACACATACACGTGGACATTGGGCTTTTTTTTGCACATGAAAATAATTGTACATGCATCCATTGATAATTTCGGGTATAATTGAACTGTGATGTGACATTATTGAGAATTATGGATTCACTGTATTAAAAAATTAATTGGTGAGCATATTTGTTAAATTTGAATTTTGGTAAATTTTAGAAATAATTTTCGAAAAGGTCAAATATTATTAGACTAGGAAAAATGTCACTTGATGAGTAAATTGGTGAATGGAAATAAAGATGAGAGTTAAATGACATTGGAGAATTTTAGAGATAATTAGAATGAAAAGATGGGAGTTAATGGAACTAGTTTAATAAGAACTAGTTAGAGCCTTAGATGTTAGATAAGTGACAAGTGTCACTTGTCTAGTCCAAATTTTAGCATACAATTACTTTGAAATACAAGGACACTGTTTGTCTTATCTTAAAAATATCTTCTTTGTATATGCATTCTTCTTGCTTGTTCTTTCACAGAGAGTTTTTCATCAAAACTCTACCAAAGAAAAATCTTATTCTCATCTACCCTTTTGTTACTCCCAACTTCGGTTTTCTTTCATTTCCTCAAGGAAAAATCGAAACTTGCCAACCTTCATAACGGTGTAAGTGAGTTACATGAAGTTTAGGGATTCTTAAGCTTTTACAAATTTTGGAGCAATATCAAGTAAGTATTGTGTAAATCCTTTAGAGTTGTGATTTTATGAAACAAAAATGGTGATTTACTGGCATGTCATGAATATGAGAAAAGTATACATTTTTCATATTCACTATAAAAATAGGATGTAAATTTTGATTTATTGATTTTTTGGTTTTGATGAGCGATGTGTCATAAGAAGTGGTAGAAATGAGTTTTGGAGTTAAAAGATCAATGAAAATGTGTATATGATGAGAGTAGAAAAATTTAGAGAAAAAAATAAGTACATGCTTTGTTTTTACAATGTATATATATGTATATACGTGAGTTTTGAGAGTCATTAGAGATGAATAAAAGAATGAATTTAGAGTTGAAGTGTCACGATCCAGTACCACATCGGGCCCATGACAACCGCCGCATACTCGGGCTAAGGACACTCGTAGTATCTTTAATCCAACTATGCAAGGCTAACTGAATATCTTTTTTTTTTCTTTTTTTAAAAACATTTGGGCAACACAACGGCTGTATTTTAAAAATCCCAAAACCTGCAAACGATTTCAAACACACTTCTATATGCACATCCAACCATAACTTCAGGACTCTTTAGTCCACTCAAGACAATCTCAACTCCAAGCAATCTCAACTCAAGGCAATCACAACAACAGTATCAATAGTTCATACATAAAATCTTTTACAAAACCTAAGGCAATCAAAAGTTAACTCACAAAATCATAAAGCGTATTTACATAAACACAGTCCATGAGCCACTAGATAATAAAAGTACAAAAATAGGAGTCTACCCAAGTGCAAAAATACCCTGAAAATATCAAAAAGCCGCACGATCCTCACAAAGCTTCAAGTAAACTAAATTAATCTGCATGATTGGAAAGCGGAGGGGGTGAGTACACTAGGTACTCAGTGAGCAGGAAAATCATATATCATAAATAGAATTGATTCATTCCAAGACAGTGTAGATAATCTTATGAAGTGAATATATATCATATAGAAAACACATAGGCCTAGCCTATGACTCAATGTATACTGGTTAGGAACCGTAGGCCTAGCCTTTTAACTCACTTGTCCAGTGAACATAAGTCCCAGTTTCAGTACACAAAAGCATAAAAATATCATATGTATCAATCAAATCTCGATAGAAAAACCAATATTAGGATAAGCCAAAACAATCTTGTGTGACATCATTAGTCGGCCAAACTAATGTGCACACCCATCAATACTCGATGTTGACTCGACTTTTATCCGTAATGAGTCCGAACTACAGTCGACAAGAGCGTCATGACCCTAAGTGATGACCTCGTCGGTGTCCAGACCCAAGTGTTGAATCACCCGCGAGTCCCGTAGAAAGGTATCGATACGACGACTCGACTTTAATGTACCAGCGTCAAGGGTACGAGGGTCGCTTAATCATAATCAGTTGTGCCCAACACACGATTGGCCAATCGTTTCCTCACCAATCACAAAAATCATATATAATATTTAAGTATAAAAAATCAAGTAAGGCATCATGCCTTTATTTATCGGTCCAAACCGATAAAATAAAACCTTATCATGGCTTTAAGCCAAAAGAGAACAAAAACATGTACATGACTCGATTATGCATATGTAAATTTCAAATATTTTCTCATAAAATAAAAGCCATCTTTTGTACTCCAAATGCAAAATTGTTCGAAAACAGTGCCATTTATCAAATACATACACATGTTAGCATCCATTTGAAATTCACTTCTAACATACGTTACCTAGGTTCAAAATTCACCTACAAGTCATCATACATGACTTAGAGTGATCTAATTCCATATGAGAAATATGGTTCCCCAACTCACCTCAAAAGAAGGTATACCCTCTCTTAACCTCAACAATCCTCAGTACGAGCTCCTCGATTCACAGCTCCCAAGCCTTTATACATAAAAACAACATATGATGAAAATACTACTTAAACATAAATTTCATATTTA
>JAOSBK010000204.1:27699801-27713793 GCA_027568895.1 Erythroxylum shatona | reverse complement strand
ATACATAATTCACATTCTAATATCATAATCATCCATATACCAATTCATAATTCAAAGCCATACACAAACCCATATTTCATTAAGGCACAAAAAACATCTATAACATAATTTATATACAAAAACACTCATTTTATTTCATTTTAATATTTCTAATTTTCACTAAAAGTTCGGGGTCCAACAAGAGTTGTGGTTTTATGAAACAAAAATGGTGGTGATTTATTGGCATGTCATGAATATGAGAAAAATATACATTTTTCATGTTCACTGTGAAAATAGGATGTAAATGTTGATTTATTGATTTTTTGGTTTTGATGAGCGATATGTCATAAGAAGTTGTAGAAATGATTTTTGGAGTTGAAAGATCAATGAAAATGCATATGTGATGAGAGAAGAAAAATTTGGAGAAAAGAATAAGTAAATGCTTTGTTTTTACTATGTATATATATGCATATACATGGTTTTGAGAGTCATTAGAGATGAACAAAAGAATGAATTTAGAGTTGAGAAATATTTTTGAAATGATATTTGCAAATGAGAAAGATTGTTTGAAATGAAATTTGAGAAGAAAAATAGAGAAATGTATAAAAATTAAAAGTGTAGAAAAATGAAGAGATGGAGAAAACAAAATGCAGAAGGTGTGAAGGTGATACACGTGGATGGATTTTTCTGCTTTGATGATTTGATTTTAAACTTGGATTTTGGAGATGTTTATGAATATTTGAGTATAATCAAAGTCAAAAAATGAAGAGAAAATGGAAGTAGAATCAGTTTAGAAAAAAAACGTTAGATAGAGAAAGAAGATGAACAATATGCAGAAAAATGAAGACATATGTGGAGAATTTCTGATTTTTGAAGTTAGATGTTAATTTTTGATTTTTGATATGTTTTGAATATGGTGGGTTGCATAGAAGATGAAATGGAAGAGAAGATAAGTTAGAGAAGTTGGTTTAGAATCAAATGAAAGAAGAAGAAAAATTTCAGACATTTGGTAGGAGATAAAGAATCGCGTTTTTGGGAAGAAAGGATAGGAGATCGCGATTGTGCTTCAGCATGACCACGACTTTGCTTCAGCACGATTGCGACTTCTAAAGTTAGAGGCTGACACAACATCTTTCGATCTTTTGGTTATATCTCCTTCTTTTGACCTCCAAATGACATGAGACTTAAATCATTGGACTCGTAACACACTAATCTACATCTCGAAAAAGTATCTTAGCTATCTAAAATCATTTGGGAGAGAGATTTAATGAAAAACGTGAGACGGGTCTAGTTGAGTGTGCACAGGCATGAGTCACTCACACCTGTGACTTTTCTTCCTCACGTCCATGAGTCACTCAAATCCATGAATTTTTTTCCTCATGCTCATTAGTTTTTATTGGTTTTATTTGTCACATCATCACACTATGCTCTTGAATAGTTAACCGTGACTTAATTTTAATTTGTGCACTCGAGAGCATTTTGCAAACTGAACAGTCTTGCTTCCTTTTATCATAACTTCTTCTATAGGCCCCTAAATGATATGGTTCTTAAATAAATAGATCCCAAACACATTGGTCTACCTCTCCATAAAAATTGGTATCCTTCTGAATTGATTTGAAAAAGATTGATAGAATGAAAGAGAGGGAATATGTTGGAATAGTATGAAGATGAATATTTCATTGAACATACTTCAGTATTTTGATTTTATCTTGACTTGTGGTGATCCAAATGCTTTAATTCTTGAATTGTAGTAAACTAGAAACATAGGGCTACAAATTGACTGAAGTGAACGAAATTTAATTCTATCTCTAAAAGTTTCAATTTCTGGATTGAAGTTAAGTACAAAATATTGTTCCTATTAAGAACAGTATGAGATATTTGGCGTATATCTTTTGAGATACTGAACCAAATTGGGTATCATTAGAAACTTAAGACAATGGGGAACATTTTTTAGAATATAGTGTTGCCAAATTACTTCTTTTTCATTGTCTAATTAATAATGAAAAATAGATCCGAAGGTCTAGAAATTTGGAGAAATTTATAAGAAGAAAAGAGAGTTTGGATAATGTGTGATCTTGTAATGTTGGAATAAGATTAGTGAATGAATTGTTGATATAAAAGTACCAAGGGTATGAGTTTGTTTAGGAATAAATATATTCACTTGATTGAAGTTGTGATTCAAAGAAGAGGAGTAAAGTGTATCAAGTTAAAATGGATGAGAATTTGATAATAAGAGCAAATAATGCTACAAACAAAATGACAAGTAATTGAGTGATAAAATGCGAATGTGGTTATAGTGTGAAATTTGAAAATATACCCGAGATTGTCATTGAGCATACATTGTACTTATTCTGTATACATAGTTGTGCATAAATGAATGCTTATAATTTTGCAATTATTAATGTGTGTGCAGCATGTGTATTACATAATTTGAATGTGCAGGATAAACGTCCGCATTCAGACGTTTCCAGATCTTGGAAGCAATTGCTAATCTGGAGTATATTGTGAGTAGACTTAGATGGTCTTACTTTATTGTTTGTTTTCTTTATATTATCAATTGAATGATTATGCAATGTAAATGTGTTAGTTCTGAACAATATATGTCCAAGGAGTTTGATAAAAACATCGAAGTACTCCTTGCATGTGAATTTGATTGAAATAAGTGTACACAACTTGATTGTTAAATATCGGACGATGGTCCAATGATAAATGTGTTCTGAGTGTGCATTTGCATATGAATGAAAAAGTGATTCTCAACTTTAATATTGAATGTCGGACCTTGATATGTGCATATGATTGAATGAGAATATGCAAATGTGATTGATGCATTTCATTACATGAATGCATGAAAGATAAAGGCGATTGTGACCGAAGTAGCCACTGAAAAAGAACTTAAATCTCATAATGTGAAAAAGAGCCTAGAGCTCAGATAGTGATTAAGAGCCAAACGATCACTATGTAAAATGAGCCCAGTATCTTTAACAGATACAAGATAGTTATTAATGAGACCGGTATTCATAATAGATACGGGACAGTTATTGGCACTCAGTCACAACAACATAATAACTGAAAGTGAGTCTCATGAGCACTGCATATGTGTATGATATGTTTATTTTAAATTGTTTGAATGATTTTGAATGTGAATTGTTTATGTTATGTGCTTGAGTGAGCCATCGAGGATGGTCACTCATTTAATTTGCAAAACTCACCTAAATTTGCAATATTTTTCAAGCTTGGAAGAATACCCTGTTAAGCTAACGGAAGTATAGCCACTGCATTCAAGTAAGAGGTAGAGGTCGGGATCAGTTCGCATCTGCATAGAGTTTTCCAATAATTTTTGTATTAAGAAATGTATTCTGAAATTATTGTACAATGTGTATGTGAATACATTTATAGTGTAATGACATTATGATTGTGAGTGTTTTGTCTTTGAAATGGGCCCTAGCGATTAATGAAATTCTGACGATCTAAAAAAAATTATGAAATAAAGTGATCCCAATTTGATGATTGACTTCCACATACGTGTGCTTTGTTTTGAAAAAAATTTAATGAGATTTTACTGACTGAGTGCGCTAGCATGCCACCCTAGCATGGCACGGACCTAGATATCACTCAGGATGTTAGGTACATGTCTTGCGATAGATAGTAGGGGTGTTACATTTAAGGATACTCACGGTATACTTAATCTAACTATGTAAGGCTAACTTAACATCTTTGCTTTTTTTGTTGAAAAATTTGGGCAGCACAACGTTTTTATTTTAAAAATCCCAAAACTCAATCGAATACTTGTAAACAATACACTTGTATATTCACATCAATAATTTTACCACAACTTCAGGACTTTAAGTCCACTTAAAAGCTATCTCAACAACAGTACCAAAAGTTTATACATAAAATCTTTTACAAACTACAAAACAGTCAGGTTATAAAGTCATAAACTATATCAACATAACTAATCTAATAAAATAGTAAAATAATTCATGAGCCACTATGCAACTATAAAACAAAACAGAAACTACTCACGTGCAGTAATATCCCAAAAATATCAAAAGACTGCACGATCCACTCATAGAAGCTTACTAAATTAACCTGCATGGTTGGAAGGTCGAGGGGGTGAGTACATTATGTACTCAATGAGTAGGAAAAACATATATCATAAATAGAACTCAATACACACCAAGACGGTATAAATAACCTATGAGGTGAACATACATTACATAAAAACACATAGGCCTGGCCTATGACTCAACTTATACTGGTTTGGAACCATATAACCCTAGCCTATTAATTCACTCGTCCGGTAAACATAGGTTCCAATTCCAGTACACAAAAGCATAAAAACATCATATGTATAAATCAGATCTTGTCAGAAGATAAATATCAGGATAAGCCAAAGCAATTATGTGTGCTATCACTAGTCGGCCAAACTAATGTGCACACCCACCGATTCTTAGTGTTGGCTCGACTTTCATCCGTGGTGAGTATGGATTATAGTTGACAAGAGCATCATGACCCTAGGTGATGACCTCTTCGGTGCCCAAACCCTAGGTGTGGAATAACCTGCAAGTCCCATAAAAAGTATCAATATGGAGACTTGAGTTTTATGTACCATTGTTAAGGGTATGGGGATCGCTTAATCAGTTGTGCCTAGCACATGATTGGCCAATTGTTTCCTCACTGATTACAAAAATCATATACAATAATTAAGTACAAAAATCAAATAAGGCACCATGCCTTTATTTATCGGTCCAATCGATAAAAATGAAACCTTGTCATGGCTCTAAGCCAAAGACAAGACATACACACAACATATATGACTCGGTTATGCATATTTAACTTCTAAAACATTATTTCATGCAATAAAAGCTATCTTTTTCACCTTAAATGTAAAGTTTATCAAAAATGTAGTTTTAGAAAAATAAAACGTTGTCTATTGCATTTTAATTACAGGTTTGTTAAAAGCAATATCATTTCTCAAAATACGTAATGAAACATCAATTGCACTCCAAATGCAAAGAGTTATTCAAAACTATGTCATTTATTAATACCTAAGCATATTAGCATCCATTTGAAATTCAATTCTACCATATGTTGCCTAGGTTTAAAATTCACATACAAGTCATCGTGCCTGTCTTAGGACATTCTAATCTTATTTGAACATACGGTTTCCCCAACTTACCTTAAAAGAGGGTGTGCACTCCCTTGCCTTCAAAAATTCTCAGAACAAACTTCTTGATTCACAGTTCCTAAGCCTTTATGCATAAAAGATATACAATGAAATTACTACTTAAACATAAATTTCATATTTATACACCATCACATAAGTGTATAAAATAAAAGATCATTCCCTTTAAGTTATAGGATTCGACCATTAAACTTCTCACATGGTTACTTCTTTACTATTCACATTAGCTTTTCTTTTGCATTTCCTAAGGTATTTAATTCCTTTAATCAAATACTTGCTCATTTCAAAACATAACTAAGCACATCTTTATCCAAGCCTATTAGGCCATTGCTCATCAATTTAAGCAATAATTTAAGTTCACTCTAAGTAAACATGAAAGTGTTTTCGAATGCATACCATTACAAAGCCTTAAATCCTAAGCCAAGTTGCATGACTTTCAAGTCACATTTTCAAGACTTTATCATAGTAATTAATGCTCCTATCCTTTTATATAGTAAACACTTCCAATTAATGACACATTCCACCATTCCATTCAAACCAACTCCCTTCATTTAAGCTACATTTATCAATTACACAACTCATGACCTTAATCCACTTCTTCTCCCATCATTTCGGCCCAACCTTAACCATCATACATATTCTTCATTATTCATCATCAATTCATATTATATATGTATAATTAACACCATAGAATTCATTTAAATCATCAATTTCAAAAGTTATTCAAAAATTCACAAATTTTCGCCAAAAAGAGGGCATTTCGGTTTTGGCTTAAAGAACTATCTCCATGACACATTTCATTCCTCTAAACCATGTTTCATGCATACTCAAGCATGGAGAACAACATATCTTAACACCAAACTCAAAATCCTATTGTAGAGTGAGATGAGAGAAAATTTACCTAAACCTTCCTTTGGTGGTATCTTCAAATCCTTTGAAAATTTCTCAAATATAATGATAGATTTGAGTTCCTTGACCCCAAATTAGCTTAGAACACTTTGATTTGAGTTGAAGAATTAAAAAGAAGGGTAAATTTTGGTGATGGTTGAAACTTCTTCTTCTTCCTCTCTTCTCCTTTCTTCTCCTCTCTTTTAATTAAAACAAGATGGTTTAAGTCTTAACAATGAAGTGCACGGATACACATAAGAAAGGTCTAGAATTTTGACTCTTATTTGACCAAAATATGGTGAAATTACCTTTTTGTCTTTAGGTTATGTGAAACTACCATTTTACCCTCCAAACTTTTCCTAAATTTGCAATTAAGCACAAAATTTGAGAACGACCAAAGCTTTTATTTTCATTTTGGTCCTCGAGCTTTTTAAAATTATAATTAAGCTTCTTAACTTTATAAAATTACAAATTGGTCCTCCAAGAATTGAAAATTTACAATTAAGTCCTTTAACTTTTAAAAATTTTGCAATTAAGCCCTTATGTACATCAACTTTTCCAATTAAGCTTTCTAAGCGTCCAATAAGTCTATAAGTCATGTCTAATCACCTCTAAAGTATTAGAACATATTTAATTTAACCACCATGATCATATACATCTAATGGACTCGATTTTACATACTTAGAAACTTTTATGTCAAAAATCTCCAAGATTTCACATACCGATAAACTCTAAGTTCATGTAAGGGCATATAACATTTTATATCATTGGCATATGTACCAAAAGGATTCAAATACATCTTTAAACTCATATACAACCATGTATATATCAATATATAGTAGTATCTCCAAATACAGGACAACACAAAAGGGCTCAGAAAGTCCAATTTTACAATATCACGTTATTATTTCTTATTCATGCTATTAATTATAATTTCATTAATGCAAGAAATTTCATAATCAACTTAATCCCTCAACAATATTAAGTAATAATTGATGCCTTTCCAAATTCTACACCTACAAAGACTTGAATCATTGAGTAGTGGGCTTGTCAAAGCAAGGTGCTTTTGATTATTCAAGTAAAATAGGATGGGCAAAGGTTACCTATAAGTAAGGATTGGTTTTCTCAACGGGGTTACCAAAACAGTTTTGAACCTTGAGGCATGTAGTTGGGAGTTGGGGCATAAGATGTCAACCAGCAACCAAGAGTTATATATGATATAACTAGCAAACATTTGCTTGCCTAAATAACCAGGATTTTGGCAAACATTTGCTTGCCTAAATAACTAGGATTTTGGCGATGGGCCAAATCTCATTTGGGTCTTAGTGAAATATGGATCTTAGACAACTATACTTCCTTTTTAAGGACATTTACTATATATGTATAGTGAGAACTTCTTAATTGTTAATAATTGGGTTTTATTAATGAACATGTCACTGAAACTTTGCATGTTTTATTGTAAATAATCATAACCACCATTAACTCATATAATTTTTCACTGCGATCTGTCCTTCAGAAGGACAAGTTTAATGGTCAAATTTTTTAGACTAATACAGAAACTTGAGAATTGTTCTCAAGCAAGAAAAGAAGGGCTATGTCCTTAAAAAGCCACTCCTTATAAAGGCATCTCTTTCCACTGCTCCCTTGCTGAAAGGATTGCTTATAAGAAGCATGAGGATGATGCTATCGATGCTGGTTGTCTCATGTTGGCAACTATGAACCTAGACCTTCAAAAGCAGTTTGAAAATGTGGGAGTGTATAAAATGATTACAAGCCTGAAAATTTTGTTTCAGGAACAAGCACGAATTGAGAGATTTCAAACTATAAAGTTTGTTTTGGAATGCAAGCTAGCAAAAGGAAACCTAGTCAGCCCACATGTCATTAAGATGATTGGCCTTTTTAAGAACTTAGAAAGATTGGGATAAGCCAAGAGTTGGCCACTAACATCATACTTCATTCTTTGTCAGATGATTGTGACATTTTTATTATGAAATATAATATGCATAATCTGAATAAATCTTTGACTTGAGTTATATGGGATGCTCAAGAATACTAAGCAAAACATTAAGAAGGACCTACCTTTAAGGTCCTTATGGTACAAAAGAGGAAACATTTTAAGAAATAAGGCAATGGTAAAGGGAAGGGCAAGGCAAAGGTATGATTAAGAAATATTTGCCATTATTATTATGACTCAGGTGACTAAAAGAGAATCTGCAAGAAATATTTGGAAGATTCGAAGAAAAAGAAGGGTAAACACACATCCACTTATAGAAGTAAATGTTGCCACTTATAATTCTACATCTTAGGTATTGGATATCGATTATGGTTCTCACATTTGTGTGAATGTGCAAGAATTGCAAAATAGTAGAACTTTGGCAAAGGGTGAAGTGGACCTGCATATAAGCAATAGAGCAAGAGTTGTTGCTTTAGCTGTAGGGACATTTCATTTACCTTTTCCCTGAAGCATGGTTTTGGAACTGAATAATTGCTATTATATACCTGCTATAAGAAGAAATATTGTCTTTATTTTAGTTTTGGACATAGAAGGTTTTTGTTTTATGATTAAAAACAATTATTGTTCATTTTCTCGTGATGACATATTTTATGGTAGCGCCTAATTAGAGAATGGGCTTTATGTTCTAAATTTGGAAAGACCTATTTATAATATAAATACTAAGAAATTCCAATGCAATGATTTGAATCCTACCTACCTTTGGCATTGTTGTTTGGGACATATAAACAAGAAGCGCATAAATAAGCTCTATAATGATGGACTTTTAAACTCTTTTGATTTTGAATCATATGAGACATGTGAATCTTGTTTGTTAGGAAAAATGACTAAAACACCTTTTACTGGAAACATTTAGAGGGCTAGTGATTTATTAACACTCATAATACTGATGTATGTGGACCATTAAATTTTACAACTAGAGGAGTTTTCATTACTTCATTACATTTACTAATGACCTCAGTAGATATGGTTATGTTTATTTGATGAAACAAAAATATGAATACTTTGAAAAGTTCAAGGATTTTCAAAATGAAGTATAAAACCAAATTGGCAATACAATAAAAGCCTTTCGATCAAATTAAGGTGGTGGATATTTAAGCTAAGAGCTTGAGGATCATCTCAAAGAGTGTGGAATAGTTTCACAACTCACTCTACCTGCAACACTACAATGGAATGGTGTGTCTGAAAGGAGGAATCAAACATTATTGGATATGGTTCGATCTATGATGAGTCATGCAAATCTTCCATTGTCCTTTTGGGGATATGCTCTTGAAACAACTGTGTTTACACTGAATAAAAGTCCATCGAAGGCAGTAGAAAAGACTCCATATCAGATGTGGATAGGAAAGGTTCCTAGTTTGTCTTTTCAAAAGATTTAGGAATGTGAAGCTTATGTTAAAAGGTTAACATTTGAAAAACTTAAACCCAAATATGATAAATGATTCTTTGTGGGGTATCTTAAGGAAACTAAAGGATACTAATTTTACAATCCCACTGAGAACAAAGTGTTTATTTCTCAAAATGTTGTCTTTTTGGAGAGAGATCTCTTTCTAAAGGAACTAGTGGGAGTAAAGTACATCTTGAAGAGATTCAAGAGTCACAAGAAAATGCTCTAACATAAGAAGAGCCTCATTTTGATTAACAAAATATTGTAAAAACTACATATGTGAAACCAACCCCACGTAGGTTTGAAAGGTTCTGTCATGAACCCATAAGATATGGTTTCATGGTATCTGAACATCATCATCTATTCCTAATAAAGGATGATGAACCTACATTCTACAAGGAAGCAATGATGGGTTTAACTCCA
This sequence comes from Erythroxylum shatona, assembly GCA_027568895.1. Taxonomy (NCBI): domain Eukaryota; kingdom Viridiplantae; phylum Streptophyta; class Magnoliopsida; order Malpighiales; family Erythroxylaceae; genus Erythroxylum; species Erythroxylum shatona. Next base: position 27,703,920 of record JAOSBK010000204.1, on the reverse strand, counting down.
ATAAATGGCTTCAAACTATAGAATTGGAAATGGAATCCATGTACCAAAATAAAGTATGGGTTTTGGTTGACCCCTAATGGTGTAAAGACTATTGAGTGTAAGTGGGTTTTCAAGAAGAAAGTTGACATGGATGGCAATATAAATATGTACAAAGCGTGATTGGTGGCTAAAGGTTCTAAACAAATTCATGGTATTAACTATGACAAGACCTATTCCCTAGTTGCGATGGTTAAATCCATTCGTATCCTCCTAGCTGTTGCTGCATTCTATGATCATAAGATATGGAAAATGGATGTGAAAACAACTTTCCTTAATGAAAATTTGGAAGAGAATGTGTACATGGCATAGCCTGAAGGTTTTACATCTCTTATAAATGCTGGGAAAGTATGCAAGCTTTAGCGATCCATTTATGGATTGAAGCAAGCTTCTTGGAATTGGAATCTTCATTTCATTAAGGCAGTCAAAAAGTTTGGTTTCCTCATAAATGAAGAAGAACCTTGTGTTTACAAGAAGACCAGTGGGAGTGTAATTGTTTTCTTGGTCTTATATGTAAATGACATACTACTTATTGGAAATAACATTTCTATACTTCAATCTGTGAAAGCTTGGTTAGGAAGTTATTTTTCAATGAAAGACTTGGGTGAAGCAGCTTACATCTTGGGTATTAGAATCTATAGAGATAGATCGAAAAGACTTATTGGACCAAATTAAAACATTTATATTGATAAGGTTTTGCATATATTCAATATGCAAGAATCTAAGAGATGCTTCTTACCCATGTCATATGGAATAATTTTGAGTAAGGCTTAGAATCCTTCGACACTAGATCAGCAAAACCATAAGAGTAGGATCCCATATGCATTTGCTATAGGACCTATCATGTATGCCATATTGTGTACTAGTACAGATGTTGCATGTGATTTGAGCATGACGAGTAGATATTAGTCAAATCTAGGTGAAAGTCACTGGATAGCTATTAAGAACATTCTTAAGTACTTAAAAAGAATTAAGGATATGTTCTTGATCTATGGAAGTGAGGAAGATCTCATTATAAATAGTTATACTGATACCAACTTCCAATCATACAAAGATGACTTCCAGTTGCAGTCAGGTTTTGTATTATGCCTTAATGGTGGAATAGTGTGTTAGAAGAGTTCCAAGCAGGACATAGTTGTTGATTCTACAATAGAAGCTGAGTACATTGCTACTTCGGAAGCAACAAAGGAGGTTGTTTAGGTTAAAAAGTTCATAATTGAACTTGGTGTGGTTCCTAGCATTATGAATCCAGTAGATCTCTATTGTGATAATAATGGAGCCATTGCTCAAGTTAAGGAACCAAAATGTCATTAGAAGACCAAACACATACTCAAACATTTTCACCTTATTTGACACATTGTTGAAAGAGGTGATGTAAGGGTGTGCAAAGTGTCAACAGAACTTAATATAACTGATCCATTGACTAAGCCTTTCCCACAGGCTAAGCATGATTGTCATACTAGAGCATTAGGTAACAGACTCTTGGACATGTGATCATGTAAGGGTGTAATTTGTTGACATGGGTTTAGATAATCCATTAGTAATGCCCAGTTATTGTTTGTTGTGTTCATTTTGTGAAGTTATAAATGAATTTCAATAATGATCCCCATGAATAATATGTATCCTACAATTGGCATCATGTGTGTGACTTGATCGCGAGACCCTATTGTAATATGGATACAATTATTCTTAAAGGTCCCTAGTTAATGTCATTAATGTAAGGGGTTATAATAACTATCAAGACTAATATGTTGATTAATAGATGACCATATTTCACAGGTCTTTAATATGGACATATTATATTAATCACATGGGTGCATGTTGAAGAACTTGCAATTGGATCGACCCGCTATGAGAACACTTTAAGGATTGTTATTTAAGCATCATAAGTGTTTCTCATCACAACTGATGAATATAGTCCTTAGACTTAAGTTTGTCATGGTTTCCTACATATGGATTAGTTTGTTTTACATTGTCAAACATCAATCGTAAAAGGTTATTATAAAATAATGCTCGGGCATGCTATGAATCATGTAGAGGAATTTGGATGAACAAGGTGGAATTTGTCTCTCCCATATAACAGGAGAAAGATATCTCTGGGCCTTTCGATGAGTTGAGACTGTAAAGTTACATGGCTATGCACAAACGAGGTTAATGTCAGACATTTGTTACATGGTCTAACTCAGAGGTCGAGAAACATGATTGAACCTAATAAGGATGACATAGTTTCCTGCCTTATGATTAATCGAGATATAATAAGACAAAGGGACTACTTATAGATAATTGGTTCTTGTGCAAGTGGGAGATTTTTAGTATATGCCCCACGAACCAATTATAGAATGTACTGTAATTTATCAATTGTGATTCAGGTAATGTTAGATTTCAACCTTATTTAATATTAGGTAGTTATAATGTCTTGCTAGAGACCACTTATAACTTGTGGGCCTAAAAGAAGCTTGGGCCTACTACTAATGCTAAATAAGCCTACAGGGTTACACACTAGGAGGCTGAACATTCATTAGGCTTTAAGAGGTTTTAGGCTTTTGGGCCTTAGGGTTTTACTATATATATATATGTCTATTATGACTTGATAGTAGAAGACTCATCTGCCCCAAAAAACAAACCTAGTGTCATCATGCTCCTCAAATGATAGAGCAAGAGAGACGTCTCAAGACTGGTGATAGCACACTAGAGGCGTTTGTTCGATCTCGTGAGGGTATGGATACTGGTAAAGATGGGACATTTGACGTGCTTTTCTGACATTATATGTTGCGACCCGATCTCGAGACCGGACCTCAACCGGAAAAGCGGAAATGCAAAACGAATAACAAGAAGGCAGAACGAATCAAACGGATCTAAAGACGAAACAGAAAGCAAATCAAAGTGTATCACAAAATGGAACAAGCGAAAACGAATAACGAAAACAAAATGCGAATTGAAAGGCGGAAGCGAACGAATCGAAGCAAATTAATTATGAAGAGAAAGCAAACTTGGAATCAAAGCAAACAAACAAAGTCAACTCGAATTGAAATATAAATTCCGACTTGAAAGCTTTCGAAATCGAAAGGAAAACGAAGTACCGACATCCGATAACAAACATTATAGAAAAGCGTCGCTTTGGATACCTTAAAGACTTAACCTATCCGAATCCGAATCGGGGTAAATTTTTTTCTTTTTTTTTCTTTCATTCATTAATCAAACTCATACATAGCAATCTTATTTCCCGTCTTGGAAATTCATCTATAAACAAACACTCAAATCTTAATCATATTCTTATACATTATCTAAAATCCCAGAACTCATTTTTATCCCAATTTTATTGAAAATTCGACAGCATGACGGCTGCATTTGACCTAACCCAAAACCTGCAAATGGTAAATACACTTCTATAATTACCAGCTCAATCAAAACACACAACTCCTCGGACATCCCGTCCGGTAATCCAAACTCAATCCAACACACATTATCCAAATCCAATTCATATCAATTTCTCAATTCAATACACAAATCTTATTTCTAATCATACACACATCCCAACCATAACGTAATCCAATACACAATTCAGAATTCATATACATCATACTTTCATAAATCACATACATCCTGCAATAATACTTGTCATACATTAATGGGCAAATCCAACCTTATACAAACCGATACAAAAATCCCAATTTACACAAAAATACAAACAATACAAAATCGAACAACACATCTTGACATTCTTCCATCCGATCTCCTACTCGAATACCTGGAGATGGGGATGAAAGGGGGGTGAGCACAAAGCTCGTGGATAATATGTTTATAAAACGAACAATAAGCAAAAACCATTTTTCAAGACGCTTGCCATTTTTAATATTTCACAGTCGGAAATTTAGCAAAAGCTCATTTTCAAAACTTTTTAACTTTTCAAAATCACTCATAAACAATTTCTCAAGTTTCATGGTTGAAAGCTCACTTTTTCATTTCTCAAATTTTCTCCAATTTTTCATAAATCATAAATCATAAACAATTTCAAAAGCAACATGAATGCAATCACATAAAATCACAAATCAAAACATAAAACATATCAAACGGTTTGGGTCG
>JAOSBK010000204.1:27652996-27676031 GCA_027568895.1 Erythroxylum shatona | reverse complement strand
AGTTAATAACAACAAAAATCAAATTAAAATTAATTGATAAAATTAATAATAATAAGTAGAAAATTTATAATAATAATTAATAATAGTATGAATAATTAATACTAATAAGAATTAAAAGATAACTAATAATAATAATAATAAAGTTATTAATAAACATTACAATAATAAAGTTAATAATAATAGTGATAACAATAACAAGAACAATAACAAGAACAACAAGAACAACAAGAACAAGAACAAGAACAAGAACAAGAACAAGAACAACAAGAACAAGAACAAGAACAAGAACAAGAACAAGAACAAGAGCAAGAGCAACAGCAACAGCAACAGCAACAGCAACAAGTAGTCTTTTGTTGTTTATTTCTTTCTTATTCCAAGTTTAAATTTTCAAACCAAACACTGGAATAGAAATTCTCATTCTATCCTATTCCGTGAACTAAACAAAGTAATACGTATTTGTTAGGCCTCCTATTATGAAAGTATACTCGAGAAGGGCAAGGCAAGGAGTAACCGAATGAAGGATGTCTCCATTCGGTTACGGGTAAGAATAGGTAGTTAGAATAAGGGCAGGAGAGAGAAGGTGAGGAGTGAGTTAGTTATAGAATTGTCAGAGGTATAAAAGAGGGAATGATGGGAAAAAGGGGATGATTATTCTGATTAGCTAAAGAACATTCTGTGAGCCTAAGGCTAGGAGAGAGCAGTCCTCTCGAATTGGCTGTATACTATCAGTAACTTGGCATATTCCAAGTCACAACAGTAATAAAACTCAGTGCAAAATCTCTCAGTAATTGAGAGTTCTATCACTGGTATCAGAGCATCGATCCTTACGATGGCTAATAAGAAGGGAGAAAATAGAATGGATGGAATCGAGAAGGAGCTGGAGAACTTACGCGAGGATTTACAGACACACCTTGAGCTGATGAGGGAAGAACGGAGAGTAGAGAAAGAAGCAATGCAACAACGTTGGGAGCAATCTCAGCTCGAGGTGAAGGAGTTACGGGAGTTGCTAAAGCAAATTGTGCTTCCCAGAGAGACTGAGAAGAGTGCGGTGAATGCGGGTATTAAGAGTAACGAAGTGAACCCAGGCGGAGACAAGGGAAAAGGGCCGATGGAACCGGGTGAGAGTTCAGGCCCAACCATAGGGGAAGCACCATCGAGAGGCCTCAGACGACCCCCACCCGAAGCCTCAGGTCAGAACGTATTCTCAAGGGAGTATGGTTGGCATAATGTGACTAACCCGGACCCACCGTATGGATGGACACAACAAGGGCGAGAACGTAGACCACTGGAAGAAGGATGGAGGAATTTCACTGATGAGCAGCCACCTGGTTTCGCGAGACAAGGAGAACCCCGGCGCGATTGTCGCACCAGGCGGGTGGAGATGCCGATGTTTGATGGTGAAGATCCCGATGGGTGGATTTACCGGGTTGAACGCTTCTTCTCGGTGGGACGATTTAATGAGATGGAGAAAATGGAACTGGTATCTTTGAGTATGGAGAAGAAAGCGCTGGCGTGGTTTCGATGGGTGGAGGGACGCCGACCGATTCGAACTTGGGAGGAGTGTAAAGGCTTGTTGGTGGAAAAATTCCGACCGGTCCAAGGAGGCACCCCATGTCAGCGTCTCTTGGCTATCAAACAGACAGGTACGGTTGAGGATTACATTTGCAGGTTTGAAGAGTTAGCAGCCCCCTTATCGGAGTTGCCGGATGAAGTCTTGGAGAGCTCCTTCTTGAACGGATTGTCCAAGGAAATCCGTCTAGAGCTGTTGATCGCGAGTCCTCGTAGTTTGGGGCGGATGATGACTCTGGCGCAACAAATAGAAGAGAAGAATAAGGTAATAGGAAGGGATAGGAGCTATCGTCCACTGCAGAGTAATAAAGCAGGTGGGGCCAGTGGGCACCGTATGTGGGGGTTAGTGGGAGACAGCACAACCAAGGAGGGACAAACAAGAAAGGTAGTGGCTACCGACAGAAACCAGGGAGGCTTTAAACGGCTGACTTTTGATGAGATACAAGAAAAGAGGAGAAAGGGGCTATGTTTCAAATGTGATGAAAAATATTCGCCGGGCCATCGGTGTAGAATGGTGGACCTGAAAGTGTTAACAGTACTGGAAGAGGAGTTGGAAACTAGTGCCGAGGGAAGCGGGGAAGAGGAGGAAACAACAGAGGGAGAGCTACAAAACGTTGAACTCTCAGTGGGGTCTGCTGTAGGGCTAACCCGACCAAAGACGATGAAGGTTGAGGGAGTGCTGGAAGGGGACCCTGTGGTGATTTTAATCGACAGTGGAGCCACCCACAATTTTGTATCTAAGGAATTAGCGTTTAAATGGAGTTCAAAATGGGATGACACGGACAAGTATGAGGTTGCCATGGGGAATGGAGAAAAAGTGTTGGGAGCGGGAATTTACAGGAATTTGAGATTAAGAATCCAAGACTTAGAGGTATGTGAAGATTTTTTGCCAATGAAGCTGGGTAGTGTAGACGTGATACTGGGCATTAAATGGTTGAAAACCCTTGGGGATGTTTGGTGCAATTGGTGTGCGCTGACAATGAGAATACGGGTGAAAGGGAAGGAGTTTGTTATCCATGGTGATCCGATGCTATCTAAATCATTGGTCAGTGCCAAGTCCTTTAGCAAAACACTTAAAGGAGGAGATCTGGTGTGCTGGTTACAAAAGGCAGAACATGAGGAAGAACCGGATACCAGAACGCAGGAGCAAGATTTGGAAATCAGAAGGGTTTTGGAGGAGTATGGGGCAGTGTTTCAATCACCACAGTCCCTACCACCAGAAAGAGGGAGAGAGCATCACATTCATTTGATGCCAGGAGAGGGCCCAATCAGAGTTCGACCTTACAAATATCCCCATTTCCAAAAGAATGAGATCGAGAAATTGGTCAAGGAGATGTTAGAGGCGGGATTAATACAAAACAGCACTTCTCCCTATGCTAGTCCGGTCCTATTAGTCAAGAAAAAGGATGGAGGGTGGCGGTTTTGTGTGGACTACCGTGCTCTAAACAAGGTGACTATATGTGACAAATTTCCAATTCCCATAATAGAGGAATTGATGGATGAGCTGAATGGGGCCACTATCTTCTCCAAGATAGACTTGAAGTCCGGTTACCACCAGATAAGAATGAAGGAGGAAGACATTGAGAAGACTGCGTTCCGAACCCACGAAGGACACTACGAATTTGTGGTAATGCCGTTTGGGTTAACAAACGCACCTGCTACATTTCAATCCTTGATGAATCAGATTTTTAAACCCTATCTCAGAAAGTTTATTCTGGTATTCTTCGACGATATCCTAGTTTACAGCAAGAGTAAGGAGGAGCATCTTATGCACCTTAAGGTAACTTTAAGCATCTTAATGGATCAACAACTCTATGCCAACCATCGGAAGTGTGTTTTTGGGCAATCACATTTGGAATATTTGGGGCACATTGTATCTAAACATGGAGTGGCAGCAGATCAGTCCAAGGTAGAAGTAATGCTTAGATGGCCGAAGCCACTCACCTTAAAGGAGTTGAGAGGATTCTTGGGGTTAACTGGCTATTATAGGAAGTTTGTGAAGGGGTACGGGTATATAGCAGGCCCATTGACTCAAATGCTTAAGAAAAATAACTTTCAGTGGACTGCTGAAGCTGAGAAGGCATTCAGTGAGCTGAAGAAGGCTATGACCACCCTACCGGTACTAGCCTTGCCTGATTTCACTCTACCTTTTGTCTTAGAAACAGATGCTTCAGCTGTGGGTGTGGGGGCTGTGTTGATGCAGAACAACAGACCCATTGCCTACTTTAGTCAAGCATTTTCTGGTGCAGGGAGGGGACAATCAGCGTATGAAAGGGAACTCCTAGCGATTGTGTTGGCTGTTAAAAAATGGAGGTCTTACCTATTAGGCCACAGATTTGTCATTCGCACTGATCAAAAACCCTTAAAATTCCTATTAGAACAGAGGGAGATCCACCCCGATTATCAGAAGTGGATTACTAAGCTATTAGGCTTTGATTTCAGCATTGAATACAAACCTGGAAGAGAAAATAAGGTGGCAGATGCTCTATCAAGGGTGCAGATCCAAGAGGAATTGCAGACCATAATGACCTATAAGATCATTGATATGGAGGAAATTCTACAGGAGATAGAGGAGGATAGCAAGCTCAGGGATTTGAGGGAAGCTATTAACCAAGATCCAGGATTCAGACCCCCTTACACGGTTAAGCAGGGAAGACTCTATTACAAAGACAGATTAGTCATCTCTAGCTCTTCTGTTTTCATAGCCAAGATATTGAAGGAGGGACATGAGAGTCATTTGGGAGGACATGGGGGACCTTTAAAGACATACAAGAGAATATCTAGCGAATTGTATTGGGAAGGTATGAAGAAGGAAATCTATCGGTTTGTGGCTGCCTGCCTCATATGTCAACAGAACAAATACTTGACTCTATCACCAGCCGGATTACTACAGCCCCTAGAGGTACCTAATCAGGTTTGGGATGAGTTAACGATGGATTTTATAGAAGGGCTTCCTAAGTCCTTGGGGTATTCGTCTATCTTGGTAATAGTAGATAGGCTTAGTAAATATGCCCATTTCTTACCACTCAAACACCCATACACGGCACAATCAATAGCTGAAGTGTTCATCAAGGAAATTGTGAAATTACATGGCTTCCCTAGGTCTGTGATTTCTGATAGAGACAAGATTTTTATGAGCAAATTTTGGGGAGAATTGTTCAAAGTGCATGGGACAACTCTGAAATTCAGTTCAGCCTATCATCCTCAAACGGATGGAGCTACTGAAGTGGTAAACCGATCAGTGGAGGCTTATTTAAGGTGTTTGGCAGGAGAGATTCCAAAGCAGTGGGCTAAATGGTTAGGGTGGGCAGAGTATTGTTACAATACTTCCTATCACGTAGCCCTTCACACTACACCATTTAAAGTTTTGTATGGAAGGGAACCTCCTCCTATTTTCCAGATGGGTTCACGGGTAACTAAAATGGTGTCAGTGGAGGTCCTCTTGCAGCAGAGGGATCACTACCTGGAAAAGATTAAAAGACATCTGGCAAAGGCCCAAAGTGACATGAAGAGTAGGGCTGATAAACATAGGCGGGAAGTGAATTTCAATGTAGGAGACAGGGTTTGGCTGAAACTAGCTCCTTACCGACAACTAACAGTAATGAAAAGAGCCAATGAAAAGCTAGCCCCTAGATATTTTGGCCCATTTCGAGTGTTACGAAGGATTGGGAAGGTGGCTTACGAATTGCAACTTCCGGAGTCAGCTAGGATCCACCCTGTTTTCCACGTCTCTCAACTGAGAACAGTAGTGGGGGAGGATACTGATCAATTGATCTTACCTGACAAATGGACAGAAGACACGGAGTTATCAGTTCAGCCAGAAGAGGTCTTAGCAGTGAGACCGCGAGGTGGGAACCAAGGCCTTGAAGTTTTGATCAAGTGGAAGGGTTTGGTAGCAGCTGAAGCTACTTGGGAACTCTTCGATGATATGGTGACACTCTTTCCGGAGTTTCACCTTGAGGACAAGGTGCATCTTATGGGGGGGAGCAATGTTAGGCCTCCTATTATGAAAGTATATTCGAGAAGGGCAAGGCAAGGAGTAACCGAATGAAGGATGTCTCCATTCGATTACGGGAGAAGAATAGGTAGTTAGAATAAGGGCAGGAGAGAGAAGGCAAGGAGTGAGTTTGTTATAGAAGTGTCAGAGGTATAATAGAGGGAATGATTGGGAAAAGGGGGGCATGCATTTTTCTGATTAGAGAAAGAACATTCTGTGAGCCTAAGGCTAGGAGAGAACAGTCCTCTCGAATTGGCTGTATACTATCGGTAACTTGGCAGATTCCAAGTCACCACAGTAATAAAACTCAGTGCAAAAATCTCTCAGTAATTGAGAGTTCTATCACATTCTTGATAATAAAATACTGCCCTACCCCAGGAACATGAGCATGGACCAGTTCAAGCAGTCATCTTTGCGATGTCATTTTTGGATTCTTAATTGTCCCTGCTCCTAGTCACCATTAGCATGTATCACGAGTTTAAATTGCGGTTGTGGACAGCGTTGCAGATTTTGAAATTGAAAAATATTGCAAAACTTAAATTATTGAGTGTGGGGATCACAATGATAATGCATTCAGAAAGATTTAAAATAATTTGCTTTTGTAAAACTTTCAGGTAAAATAAAAAGGTTCAATAAAATAGTCTTTATGTATTGCATCATTTTTAGTTCAAGCTATTCTTTTCTAATCTCCGTTTGTTCTCCATTTTGCCCCTATTTTGCTTTTACATTCTCTTCTAGTGACAACGATCTCGCAAGTTACAAACGTGAATATTAATTAATTACACAGCAATTGAGGTCAATACGATAATGACATATCCCATAACTGCGGGTACAGTTTAAAGCCATATCAATTGCAACAAGTAACTTGGCGAAATACACGATTATAATTCAGTGGCTACAACACATTCATTACACGATGACAAGAAGTCAATGGCTACAACACATTCATCAGTGGCCCCAACCCCAAAACATTCTAGCGGTGAAAATTCACAGATAGAGATAGGAAGAGAAGAACACATGCTCAACATGCAACAAACATCAACATGTGGTAAAAACATGCTCAACATGCAACATGCATGTTGCATGTTGAGCATGTGTTCTTCTCTTCCTATCTCTATCTGTGAATTTTCACCTTTGCATGTCTCAGTCTTACATAAAATACTCATACCTTAGCGTCAACAACTAGTTGATTGTAGAAACATATGCATAGATATGATGAAATCCTTCCGCAACCTTCCCCGTCCTGATAATCCCAAGAACCCCAAGAAGTCCAAGCCACCAGATAAGCCTCCCGATGACGAGAGGCAGCGTGGCATGCCACGCGCATCCTCCAGCGATCTCCCTCAGCCATCCCTCCATGTCCCATCTTACCAAGAGAAACTCCTGGGCAAGCTCGCGCAGTAGCAGGAGTTTCCAAAGGCTACCCCAGTCGACCTCCTGGCATCAAAGATCATGACGATGAGTTTTTGGCAGAACAATCTCCTTTGCCCCGAATTCTCTATTGACCCCACCTTTAAGCAACAACTCATGTCCCCATGGCAACAAGCTATTATTGTCAAAATCCTCAGACGAACTGTTGGTTACAATGTGCTTTATACTCGAGTTCATCAGTTGTGGAAACCAAAAGGTGATATGGACATACTGGACCTAGGTCATGACTACTTTCTTGTGAAATTCACTGTCGAGGAAGATCCAAAACAGGTAATTAACAATGGGCCATGGATGATCCAGGGGCACTACCTCACGGTGAGGCAATGGTCCCCGAATTTCAGGCCCTCCACATCCACCATAGATAAGGTTCTGGCTTGGGTCAGATTTCCAGAACTCCCAGTGATGTATTACAATGATAACGTCCTGCGAGTCCTGGCCTCCGGTTTTGGCGTCCCCTTCCGTGTTGATGTCAACACTTCTTTTTCTACAAGAGGCCAATTTGTCAGAGTCTGTGTGGAGATTGATTTAGCCAAACCACTGGTGGAAAACATCTAGTTTGATTGTGTTTGTTATCTAGTGGTTTATGAGGGATTAGATATTATTTGTTACAACTGTGGGACTTATGGCCATAACCAGAAGGCTTGCCCCTTCACACCTCCCTCGTCTTCCATACCCGCTCCTGCTCAATTGACAACTGAAGGTGGTGATGGAGTGCACCTCCTAGACCCTGTGCCTGCTATAGTGGATCCACCCCGTGATATGACTGATCAGATCCCATGTTATGGGGACTGGATGATTGTGGCAAGACGCCCACGCTGAGCCTCTCGCCCTCTATCCACAAACACACTACAAGGACCTTCACAGCGGGAGAATCAAAATCAATACCTTGCATTAAATGAGGAGATTACCGCTTCAACGGTGGAGACCACCGAGTTTCACGTGAGGCATACAGTTCCTACAGGTTCATCCCATCGACATATACCGCGACAGCTCAAACCCCGTATGATGAGGCCCCAACCATCTTCTCCACAGAAAACACATAAGGAACATTCTTTGGCTAGGCCCCAGGCCCCACTCGGTCCTTCCCATGCAAACAACGTAGCCTCTCATGCACCGCACATAATGACAAATCTAGTTCCTCCTTCTTTTCATGCCCAAGGTCCGTCCTCAGGTACTGAGTTATCCCCGCAGATGGTGCACTCTCTAGCAAGAACTTTGCAACAAATCTTTACGTCAGTGATCCTCCCCCCTACTGAGCCACATCGACAGCCTAGGGTTACTTGCATTTCGACCGAGCCGCCGGATTTTGGCCCTCCTATATAGGCCGAGGGGGGCGACATTTTGGTGACGACTCCAGCAGGGTCCCCGGTTTCGCAAGCAGCTATGGAAGTTGATTCTCCTACACAAGACAACCAAGACACAATGGCAGCCATGGCTGGGCTAGTTGATGACTCCTCTATGGAAGGACTCGCTGGTTCACCAGCCTTGTCGCCTTGAGGACGCTGTCCCCTTTCATAACTACTTTATCTAATGATTTATGACCCTATCATTTGCTGGAATTGCCAGGGAGCTAGTAAGAGGGATTTTATTCATAGTGTTAAAGAACTGAATCACACCCACAAGCCGGGCATGTTGTTCCTGCTTGAAACACACATATCTGATTCTTGAACTGTGCAAGTATCTCGGGTCCTTGGGTTTGACATGATTGAAAGAGTGGAGCCTGTTAGGTTTACTGGGGGTATCTGGGCATTGTAGCAGTCTTCCTCCAACCATATTACTACGCTACATTCTTATCGCTAATGTTTGACACTGCTGATCCATGGTCCACAGGAGAGTGCGTGGGTATGCTCGGTGGTCTATGCGAGCCCCATTAACGCCGTCAAAACAACCCTTTGGGAATACTTATGCGAAGTTAGCTCAAGCACTCAACTCCCCTGGCTTGTCATAGGGGATTTCAACCACTACCTGCATCCTTTTGAAAAACGGGGAGGTCCGTTTGATGAGCGCAGAGCTACCTTATTCCACGCTAGAATTGGTGCATGTGGACTCCGGGATTTAGGTTGCCAAGGAACCCCGTTTACTTTTGCACATAAGAGCCATGGAATTGTTTCTACCCATGTCCGCCTTGATCGAGCCCTCAGTAATGCGTCTTGGCACCTTCTCTTCCCGGAAGCCTCCGTGTCTCACCTCCCACGCACCGTGTCTAACCACAACCCCCTTTTGCTCAAGTTTCAGCAAACTATTCCATCCCTAACGTCCCAACCATTCCATTTTCAAGCTGCCTGGGTTCTCCATTAGGACTTCTTGAGAGTCATCTGAGACACGTGGGCTCCGCACCAACATTGTATCCAGGAGGCAATTCAAGTGGTGACTCTTGTTGCCCAAGATTTCAATTCCAATGTCTTTGGTAATATCTTCAGGCGTAAGCGCCTATTGTTGGCCGACTCAAGGGAATTCAATCCTTCTTGAGTACTCTCCATTCTTCCTTCTTGGTGACTCTCGAAGCCCAACTAGTAAAGGAATATCGCACTGTGCTGCGCCAGGAGGAGCTTCTTTAGTTTCAGAAGTCGAGAATTCAATGGCTCCAGGAGGGGGATAGGGCCACCGCATATTTCCATGCCACCACACTTGCTCGACGTAACCACAATTGTATTGACAAATTACGTCTACGCACGAGAGGTTGGACCACAGACCTGCTTGCTATAGAAGGAGAGATCCTCTCTTACTATCAGGGCCTTTTCTGCTACACAGAGTCCACACCATGGGACTGGCATCTGGGTGTCCACGTTGTTCTCTCGGAGGAGGCTTGTGCTGCCCTCCTCAAGCCAGTGGAACCAACAGAGGTCCTACAAGCTGTACACTCTCTCAAGCCTTATAAAAGTCCAGGCTCGGATAGTCTCCAACCTATCTTTTATCAATCCCTTTGGCAGGATATGGGAGGATCTGTGGTTCGAATGGTGCAGCATGCTTTTGTTATCGGTGAGTTGCCTTGGCAATCTCAGATACGCTCCTAATCCTTATTTCAAAGACCGACAATCCGGTGAATATTACTCAATATCAGCCGATTAGTATGTGCAATGTGATATATAAAATTTTGACCAAGGTTATAGTTAACCGGGTCTGGCCCTTTCTCGCCAATCTGATACACCCAGTCCAAGCAGCTTTCATCCCGAGTCGCAAAGCCTCGAATAACATCCTCATTGGTCAGGAGACTATTCACACGACTAGGAGATTACGGGAGGGTAGAATGGAGGAGGAATTTGATTTAGCCAAAGCATATGATCGGGTCAATTGGGACTTCCTCAGACGGGTGCTAGTGGACTTTGGTTTCCCTCTCCTCTTGATTAATCTTATCATGGACTGCGTGTCCAGCTCCCGACTGTCCATCGTTTGGAACAGCAAGCGGCTTCCAACATTTTAGCCCACCTGGGGTCTTCGCCAGGGGGATCAACTCTCTCCATACCTGTTTGTCCTATTATGGAGAAGCTCTCGAGGTAGATCACACGAAAGGTCGATGATGGCCAATGGCATCCCATTAGCCCGTCAGTCAACGGGCCTTCCATCTCACATCTCTTATTTGCTGACAATGTCCTCCTCTTTGCACATGCCTCACGGAGCCAGACTAGAGTCTTGTGCAACACTATGACCAAATTTTGTGGCATTTTCGGCTTGTAAGTGAACAATGTAAAGTTTACAGCTTTTATTTCTAGCCAGGTTGGCCGGAGGAAATAGACTAGAATCTTAGCTGCCTTGGATATTTCCCCCTCACAACGTTTGGAGACCTACCTGAGTGTTCCTCTTTGTACCAAGAGGAGGACTAAGACTGATTATAGGGGCATCCTCGACAAGATTAAATCTCGCCTGGCGGGCTGGAAGGGGAGGCTCTTAAGCAAAGTGGGTTGCACGACACTTATCCAAGATACCATCACTTCTATTCCCATTTATGCGATGCAGTCTACTTGGCTTCCTAGAGCCGTGTGTGATGAGATAGACAAACTAGTGTGGGCCTTTCTATGGGGACAATCGGGCCATCACAAAGGTATTCTCCTTCTTCCATGGCATACGGTGACCACACCAAAAGCATGTAGGGGATTAGGGTTGAGGCAAGCCCGCGACTCCAATACTGCTCTGTTGGGAAAGATGTGTTGGGACGTCTGTATGAAGAGACTGAGTTTGTGAGTACAGGTACTTCGATCTAAATATATACCTGGACAGGATCTCCTACATCACACTCCTCCTCCGACAGCCTCCGTGGCTTGGAAAGGCCTTATGAAAGCTATGCTCATCCTCAAACCTGGATATGGGTGGCATATCGATGATGGTAACGACATTTTTTTTGGCACGATAAATGGCTCTTTGATGGAACACTGGCGGCAGTTGTCGGGTAAATTCCTCCTCCTCTTAATGACCTCTGTGTTGGTGACCTCATCTCCCCTCACATTGGGTAGACTTTAACTTTTATTGAGGGTTTGCTCCCGTCTGAGTACTGCAATCGCATCCGGGCGCTCCCACGCCCCCTCATGCATCATGACCCTGAACGACGCATTTAGTACGATAGCTCCACTGGCATATACACTTCCTGGGGCGGGTATGATTTTATCACCAGGATACCTTCTCTCGACGGTCCGAGTGGCTAGCGTTGGATCTGGAAGCTTCAGTCGGCACAAAAATATAAGATGTTCTTATGGTTAGCGACTTGGAATTGCCTTCTCACAAACGAAGTGAGGTACGAGAGGGGCCTTTGTGCTTCCCCCCTGTGTGAACGATGTGGAGCGCATAAAAAAATGTCCTTCACCTAATCCGTGACTGCCCCCATGCCAGGCAACTTTGGGACTCAAACTTGCACCCACGTCCAGATTATTTTTTCTGTGAGTAGCTCCCTTTTGCTTGGCATAAAGTCAATTGCGTTACACCCAACAGGAACGTCCATCGCCTAGGGCGATTTATTACCACTTGCTGGGTCATTTGGTGTACCCGAAACAAGTTAGTGATTGAAGGGGAACAATCCACCTTGACAGCATAGATCCACCATGTACACATGTTGTAGCGCGACTATCTTGTTACATTTGCCGTTGACCAGCAAGGGCTACCTCCACCTTTGCCCCCGCTATTGATTACCTGGGTTCCCCCTCCGACTAGGTGGCTCAAACTCAATGTTGATGGGAGCGTTCAAGGTCATCCAGGCCAGGCAGGGATCGCTGGCTTGCTTTGGGATAGTCAAGGTATTTGGATTGTGGGCTTTTCCTGCGGGGTCGGGATCAGTAACATCATGGTTGCGAAACTCCTGGCCCTACGCTATGGGCTCGCCTTTGCCAGCGACTATACATGGGAAGGACTTCTGATTGAGTCCGATTTCAAGGAAGCATTGCGCTGTCTAACCCTTCCTGCTGATATTTTATTCTTTAATCCTCTGGCTAATCTGATCCATGATATCCGCTCCTATTTAGAACGGGCTCCTCACTATAACATCGCTCATATGTTTAGAGAAGGTAATCAGTGCGTTGATTTTTTAGCCCGTCTGGGATCAGGTTGTGACCGTTCGGAGAGCATCTGGCATACCCCCTCCTGGTATCAATCACTACCTGCACGCTGATGCGTAGAGTGTAGCGTTTTCTCGTTAATGTTTATGCTTGTGCGTCTGATGTAACAAAAAAAAAAGCATGTTGCATCATAAAAGAAGTCGGGCAATTATCTCTGTTAAACACTTTCCTGTGCATAAACGAGAACCATGATAGCTAAAACCAAGAAATAAAGCAAAGGTTGGTAGAAGAAAGAGAGGCAGGGACTTTTTCGAGAGAGAATGCTTTTCTCGTCCATTTAGATATCAGTTATAACTCTAAAATTAGGGATGATGGGATGGTCCAATAAATTATTTTTATATTTTTATTTTAACATCATTTTAAAATTGTAGTTACATTTGTAGTCATAAATATTTTTGATAGTTTTATAAGTTTTTATAAAATATTATGTTTATTAAATAAGTTATAAACATATACAAATACATATATGTTTACATATATATATATATATATATAAAACATATATTGATATAACTATTATATTGAAAATAGCTATTATTTTATTAGAACTATAATACATTTCATAAATACTTTTGATAATTTGATAAGTTTTTGTAAATTATTATGTTTATTAAATAAGTTATAAACATATACAAATACATATATATTTTTATAAACATATACATATATGATTGAATTAGTTAATTAGGAATTTTTATTCAATTGTTTAGCAAATTTCATTAAGTTAATTATAGTTAGGAATTTCAATTCAATTAATTACAATCTTCAAATTTACTTAAATAATTTATTACTTATTAAAAAAGAGAAATTGTAAATTCAAATTCATTAACTATAGCAATCATTATTATTCATGAATGATTATCCAAATCATTTTATAATGAATGATACAATTTACAAAAATTAAGATAATATGATGAACATATAACAGACAGTCAGACAGACGAGACGAAGCATGGACACTGGATACTAGATATTGGAGACTAGAGTGAGAGAGTAGCTAATCATCTCTATGTACAAACATTATATTCAATAATGTAATATTAAAATTAAAGAATATTTAGGACATTGTAATATTTAATAAACAATTAAATATATCTTCATCTTCATATATTTGATCAAAATAATGTGCAATTGGTCGATTAATATTCACCTCCTCCGCATTAATACTTCTAACTGGATTAATGGAAAATTAAAAAACAATATTAGGTAACATAATATAAAAAGGATAAAATTGATATATTAAAAAGAAAATAATTTACTATCAATATCTTCATCATTTAACTAACTTTGAGCACATATAAGGGTTTCCACAGTATGAGGATTAAGTAGAGCACGATGAGGAGAAATAGCCAGATCACTAGTACTAAAGGCATACTTTGAAGCAATGGTAGATGCTGGAATGGCCAATAACATGATCAAAAAAGCATATCTAAACTTCTTCCACCATAACAACATATCAAGCTATTCACCTTTAGTTTCTGGCACAACTAGTTCGATTAAATATCTATATATCTCCATCATTTTATAAGAAATTCTAGCCCTTTTCTCTTTCAAAAATTTTTTAGGAGAATGTGACAATGTTAGGTTAGAGGATGAAACCGAACCCGAAACCGAGATGCATGTACTACTAAGATCCACAGTTTGACTTTTCTCCAATCTGAGTTGATAATCATTAAACAATTCATACCATAATTGTTTAATGCTATCTACATACCCTTGAACTCGATCACCGTACAATGTACTATGAATAAATTATGTCATCCATCTTGTATCTTGGATCCAACATATATAACACTCCAACAATATCTCCAACCTTATACCAATATATATTCAACTTATTCATCATCCACTCCGCCATAGTTTGAATAATGTCATTGGATCCACTGTGATAAAACATGCTTTATGTCCGAAAGTGTGTTAAAGCCACTTTGTGAAGTTGGATATTTTGTTCTTGAGAACAATTTAGAAGCATTATAGAATAATTCCAACTTGATGCAAAGTTCTTTAGCCAACTCCTACTAATCTTTTGTTGGCACGTAGGTATACTGAGAATCCATATCCCTCAGTCTCATAAACACCTCAATATATAAAATTGTTGACTCCAACATCTTCAAGGTTGAGTTCCATCTAGTCAGACAATCCAAAACTAACTTCTTTGAACTCTAAATACATACAATTTGTGCAGTATCCTCAAATATTAAACCTTTTTAGGAGTTGCACTCCAATATAAAACACCATTTCGAATACAATTTATTGCTTCCCTTATCATCTCCAACCTATCCTTTACAATCAAGTTAAAAATCTGCATAAAACAACGCATATGAAACAACCTACCTCCAACTAATAAGCTCACGATCTGCATCCTACTCTTCAAATTTTCAATCATAGCATCATTTGTGCTACAATTATCAATTATGCTTGTGGATATTTTGTTGTCGACGTTAAAATCCATTAAACATTCTCTCAACATGGTTGTCAATCTCTCTCTTATATGTGGTGTCGACATATAAATGAACCTATCATAGACAAATATTATCGACATCAATCATAAATTCATAACATAATAAAAAATTCAATGATAACAATATTAAAGAATATAAATTACCTCAAAAAATCATTATCAACATAATATGTCGTCACCATCATATAACTCTTCTTTTAGTTATCAACTGTCCAAATGTCCGTTGTTATAGCAATTCGTACTTCAACACTTGATAATGCTCTTATTGTCTCTCTTTTCTTATCCTCGTGAGTTTTCAATATCTCCTTCTTCACTGAATTCTGAAAATGAATCTTGAAAGTGGTTACATTGAATAACAGAACATCTTGAAACTTTTATTGTCAAACATAGACAATGATTCATCTTTAGTAATCATTTTAGCCATAAAAATCATGATCTGTTGTTGTCAGAAGTCTTTACACTCAACTCATTCTTCCCCTTCATCAGGTTAGCGGTCAAAAATGTTTGACCTCATAAAACAATATTCCTTCTAGTACATGAATCTGTATATCTCTTTAAATAAGACGTTTCACCTTTCGAACCACTCAAATACAACTTATGACAATACTTGCACTCTGTTTTTTCAATCCCATTAATTGATCTAGTTTTGTTAAAGTGATTCTAAACTTTACTTTTATGTTGAGTAACTTGAGTTCTAGTTGAATATGTATTCCTACTTTGCTCCATAATAGAAGTTTCCACTTCTATCTCTAATATTGGATTAGAACTCTCAACTAAAGGAATATGTTTATCTATCTGAAATAAAAAAAAAACATATAAATATTTGAAGTTAGAAATAATCAACATATAAATATTTAAGATTATAAACAATCGACATGAGCAATTGAGCATATCATTATTAAAAACAATTTCAAACCGTCATGTAGTCTTCTTCAAGTTATTAACTTATTATACTCTTTCTTATGATAATCCTTTGGATGAACCCAAGTTGGATGTAGAATAGAATGTAATTATTGCTAATGGTTTAAATTTTCTATTTCAAGTTGTCATGTAGTAAACATTCTATTTCTAGGAAAGTGGCAAAAATTGCCTTACATAGCATGAAAATAAATAAAGGAGTCGAAATAACTTATACCATTCTCTAGAAAAACTCATTTGAGATTGCAATTATGAATGAAATATGAGTAAAGGCTAAAGAGAGAAGTAGCATATGCATAGCAAGATAAAACTCAATTATAAGAAACATCTTTGTCAAGTATTAAAGTTAATTATCAATTACAAGAAACATCCTTGTCAAGTATTAAAAAAGACTTTAAAGCTCAATTTATGTTTAATTTTTCTAAGTCTGCAAAAACTCTTAAAACTTTGCCTTGTGAATTATGGGTTATTGTATATGACCACTGAAAGAGAAACTTTGTATCTATAGGTAATGTGGGTTCTTATGAATTTTTTTAGCACTTTGGATATGATTTTGTAAAGGGTTCTACAATCTAACTTAAGCCACTTGGTGAATTAGTTAATAAGAATAAAACAAATTAGGAGGGAAGGACCTCAATATGTTTATCCCTCATTGAAAAAATAAAACAAGACTAACAAATCATCATCTAATTTGCTACTGGGTGAGCATGCCTTTGACAATTGTCATAGGTCTTTATTTAATCCATATAATCTTTCCTCAATATTGGCTAAAAATATTCAACTCTTAATGTTTTTGATGCTAGAGTATGATGTGCTTCAAATGATCTTTCATGAGTTTCTTTCAAGATTTGAGGTGCTTTTGTTATACCAATATACCTCAAAAAAAGATGTCATGAGAGATCATGTATAGTATCCCCTGTTATGACATATCACATATCACCTTTTTTTTTTCATTATCAGAAAATATCTCCCTTTTTTCAATGTAACTTAAAAGTGGGAATATAATACAACAGTAACACAATGCTTCATATAGACATATCGAATAAATGAGAATATATAACATATTATATTACGAGTATTGACTATTGTAGAAAAAGATCATTACATGACTTAATATTAATCGATATTTAAATTAAAATGACAATCCTTTTAACTTTCTATCAAACATAGAAAATTGAGAAAAACAATCAATCACATACATTATACAATATAAATGCATTAAAAGAGTTGAGCATTTCATCAAATACGTTATATGTGTTATCTCATATTCCCATATTTACATATAAAAAATTCACAAATTACCCAAATAGTATCACCCACAAAAAACAATAGAATATCCAAACAATCAACTATTATTCTATTCATAACAAACCATATTTATGAAGAGAGATTACCTTAATCTCTCTTCAATCTTGCGACAGTCGACAAGGAGGAGGAGTGAAGAACAACAATCTAACTCCAACAGTAGAAAAGCAAACACAGATGACACGTGACGAAGAAGAAGAATGGAAGAAGAGGTGATTGAGTGAAGAATTTAACAAAGAATAGAGAAGAAGAACAAATGAGAAGAGACGTAGGCAGTAGGCTGACGCTGAGCTAAATGAAGGGAGGAAGTGACTGATTGATCTGCATTTAGTGAGGAGCAAAATGACGTCATTGCAAAATGATGTTGTTTGCTTCTTTTTTTTAAAAGGAACCAGTAGCAAGCAAAACGATGTTATTTTGCTGTATACAAATTATTTTTAGTTATAATAGAATGTCGTTGTTTTGTCTCATTGTGGGCCACAGGCTGGGTTAACTGACTCGAGCCCTAGTCTGGCCAGTGGCTCATGGCCCGATTTGTGATTCTATAGGCCAACCCCTTCCGATCTGTAGTCTAACTTGTAGATCAATTTAACCAGGTTGGTCAGTTATTTCTTGACATTCCTAACTAAAATAGTAAATATCCTACTTCCTAAAACTTAGGCAAATCTACAGCAAATAAAACCCCTAAAGACAAGGTCAAATCATTAACCTATAAAGTGAAAATATTATTTTTAACAATTCCTCCCTTAAATTGAAAGCTTTCAAACTTCAATTTACTTGAGAAATTAGCATCTTCAAACAAGATCTTCAAAAAATGCAAAATTTCATTAATTTTCTCAGGTTTTGGAAAGCAAATAATTTGAGTGACTTAGTTAATATATCAACCAATTGTTCTTCACTTCCACAGTACTTCAAATCAATTGTTCCATTGTTGCTGAGATCTCTTAAGAAATAATACTTCACATTAATGTATTTGCTTCTTCCATGTAGCACAGGATTTTTGGAGAGTTTAATTATTGAATTGTTATCACAGAAAATTATTGTAGCTTTGACTTGCTTGAATTGTAACTCTTCAAGAATTTTCCCCAACCAAATAGCAAGACAAGCACAAGTTGTTGTAGCAACAAATTTAGTCTCTGTGCTTAACAATGTGACAATTGGTTGCTTCTTTGATGACCATGAAAAAGCCTTTGTGACCATCATAAACACATAACTTAAAGTGTTTCTTTTATCATCTTGATCTCATACATAACCACTGTCAATAAACCTTAGTAAATTTGATTTGTTATCCTTCTTATATAATAGCCTATAATCCTTGGTTCTTTGCAAATAATGAAGTATCCCCTTGGCAGTTAACAAATTCATTTTTGTTAGATTCTCCATATATTTGTTGATTGAGCTTACAGAGTGCATTAGGTCTAGTGTTGTTGGTTAAATACATTAAACTGTCCATAATTTGCTTATAAAGTGTGCTATTCACCTTCTTTCCTTCATGATCCTTTTTCAACTTCAAACCAAACTCGATTAGAGTAATTACATAATTGCAATTCTGCATCTAAAACCTGTTTAAGATTTCTTGCACATTTTTCCTTTAAGAAATGAAAATTATAGTAGTTGATTGTGTTACTTTAATACCAAGAAAATCATGCATTATTCTAAGATTAGACATTTCAAATTCAACCATCATAAATGTCTCAAATTTATTAAATGTAGCACTATCATTTCCAATGAAAATAAGATCAACCACATATAAAGACATAATAATAATCTTCCCTTCATTTTCATGTTTAACAAAAAATGTGTGCTCATATGGACAATTTTGAAAATCTTCTTTCAAAAAAAAAAATTTCAATATGACTATACCAAGCTCGTGGAGCTTGTTTTAATCCTTAAAAAGCTTTCTTTACTCTATATACCTTATGCTCATTTCCAATCTTAACATAACCAGGAGGTTGATCAATAAATACATGTTCCTTAAAGTCTCAATGCAAGAATGTAGATTTGACATCCAATTGGAAGATAGGCCATGAATTTTGTGCTGCCAATGCAATCACTAATTTGATTGTATCATGCCTTACAAGCATAGCCAAAATTTCCATATAATCAACTCCATATTCTTGCTTATATCCCTTAGCCACTAATCTTGCTTTATATTTGTCAATCTCGCTATTTGCCTTTAGTTTTGTTTTAAAGACCCATTTCACACCAATAATCTTGTGCCCCTTTGGAAGGTCATGTAGCTCCCAAGTAACATTTCTTTCAATGTCTTTTATTTCATCATCCATCACTTTCCACCCTTTTGATTCTTTGATTGCACTCTCAAAATATGTAGGATCACAATATGAAAACAAGGCAAAATGAGCGATTAAATCTTCAATTTGATCAAAATTTGTTACCTCATAACCTGTCGAACATGACAAAGGTGAGATTCAATTGCTAAATCAGTAGTTTCTACTGGTGTTGGTGAAGGTTTAACAACTACTTGGGCTATATTTAATACATTTGAAAAATTAAGTTGAAGAAGAAAGGCATCAACTACTTGGGCTATATTTAATACATTTGAAGTCACTAGAATTTGTAAGGGTTACTACCTTTCTTCTTTAACTTAATTTTCTTCTTTATTTGTATTATCAAAAGTGATAGGAGTAGGCTGCTGCCCACTCCAATCCCAACTGCTTTCTTCATAAAAAATGACATATCGGCTGGTTACAATCTTCTTTGTTACTGGATTGAACAATTTATATGTTTTGGATGCTTCACTTACACTAGAAAGACACATTTTTCACTCTTATCGTCAAACTTCTTCCTTTAAGCATAAGGAATATAAGCATGTGCATAGCAATCGAAAATTTTGAAGTGATCTGCAACTTGTCTTCTTCCACTCCGGGTTTCTTTCGGTCATGTTTTGAACAACAAAAGTGAGGCTTTTCTTCAAGATATGAATGCTCCAATTCGTTTTAGGCTAAAAACTCTATGGAATTTTCCCTTTTACTAACAAGCTGCACATATTGTTGAGGATGATCCTATTATTCCTTTCCAATACACTGTTGTGTTGTAGTATATAATCTATTGTAAGCTCTCTTCTAATACCATAGTATCACATAAAACTTCAAACTCTAAAGTAATATTCTTCACTATCATCGATACAGAGAGTTTTACTAGTTTTACTAGTTTTCTCTGTTTCATTTTCAACATGTGCCTTGAAACTTTTAAATGCACTAAATACTTTATGACTTGCAAAAAATAAACCCAAGCTTTTTTTGAGTATAATTATCAATGAAAAAAATTAAATATCTCGGTTGGATGGATTTGTTTTATATGTTGTTGTCAGTTGGGCTAGGTGGAGTTGAGCTTAAAAGAGTATCTAGAATTGGGCTGGACCTAAAATGTGATTTTAACTCGGACAACCCGACATTTAGACAACCCTCCCGTCAGCTTCTCCAAAAATATCCATTTTTGTCATCATACGTTAACTGCTTATACTTAAAACCCTGTTATCCTGGAAGCAGAATTGAAGAAAAGCCGCGCCTTCTCCGTTGCTGGTTGGGATTTGCCCTCCTGGTTAACGGCATACGAATACGAGTCGAACAGACTTGATACCCACCCCACAAAACTGCTCTTTCGAGGTATTTCAGGTGGAAAACTTTAAGATTCTGTAAATGTTTAAAAGAGAGTCAAACACCATCACCACGATCTCGTGGAAGTTTCCAAGAACGAAATGATAATGAATGCCTATTGAACAAACAATCAGAGATTTAAAAGAGGTTTCAGTGAGAATAGGACATAAAGCCTGTCAAAATTTTTTTTTAATAATATTAAGCTTGAGCATTAGCAGCCCAATGTCTATCTTTCTAACTAAACTGTCATTATACTGTTGTTTGTTTCATGTTCATTCATCGAAGTTCAAAGTTGAGTTGAGAAGAAAAAAAAGACAACTAAAAATCTAGAACACCAACCCCCTTTTGCAAACTCTCAAGCAGATTTTTAACTTCTGATTCTGATTGTTATAGAGTGATGACGAATAATCTTCCTCAAACACGTTCTTTCAAGTATAAAATGCCAGTCTCGTAAAACACTTGTTGCCTTTGATCCCCCTGTGTAATATGTATTGTGAAATATGAAAGACTTTGAACAATGACAATGAGATCAATGGAGAAACAAGAATGATGAGGAGAGAGAATTTGCTGTGAGATATATTTTTTGATTGAGAAATGAATCGTATATTCTTCTAGCATCTCAATACCTCCTTCCCTCCTCAAGCTGGAGGGTGCAAAGAAGTCACCTAATTTCTGCAAAATATGATGATGATGCTTGTCAGGGAGATTTTTGGTGAAGATATCAGCATGTTGATATTGTAGTTTGACACACAACAATGTGAAAAAGCTCTTCTTAAAGTTTCTCATGCACAAAAAGACAGTCTAATATGTGTTTTGATCTTTCGTGAAAGACTTTTTTTTTTTTGATACAAGGAGGAAAAAAACCAAAGCTCAAGACAAGCTAACTACCGCATGGATCTGCGATATATCCCTCCGCATTTGCCTCGGTGAAGGAGCTCCATTAAAGGCATCGGAGGTTCCTGGAGGATATGCAGTCCTAGACTGACGATGGCTGTGAGTGCGGCCAGACTGTTTGCACACTAGTTCCCTTCACGATGAACGTGTTAGAAATGTACCTCTCAACTGCGTTCGAGTAATCGTCGGATACTTGTCATCAAAGGAGTCTCATCAGATAAAACTGTAGTGGAAGAGGACAGGATGTTAATAACTTCTAAGAAATCTACTTCGACGATGACTCGTTTATAGCCCATAGTCCAAGCCAGATTGAGTCCCGAGTGGACGTCCCAGAGTTCTGCAGTTAGCGACGAGCCTTTTCCAATATGATGGAGAAACTCTCCGCACCATTGACCGTGCCAATCTCGTAGTATTCCCCCAGCAGTGGCAGTGGAAGCCCCTTATTTTACTACACCATCTGTATTGAGCTTGACCCAGTTTACTGGTGGTTTTGTCCACCCGATTAGACTGCCCACGGGTACGCCCTATGTGGGAAGCACATAATTTTTTGCTACCCGTGCCCTTTCTATCCATTCTACATACTCCATCACTGCTCTGTCGTCTACCATCGGCCAAAGGAAGTATGATTCAAAGACACTTTTATTTCTCCAATACCATAGGAATCAGCAGGCTACTCCAAAGATAGAGGCCCAGTCGAAATGTCACACTTGACAATGTTTCGTAAGGTTGGATTGCACCTATAGCCCCTTATCTTAAAGGAAGAATTCCGTAGTAACCAGCTCTGAGGGAATTTTTCCCAGAAGGCTCTCACTCTCGGACAGTCCCTCATGACATGGAGGGTGGATTCTTCATGTCCACAATGGTGGCAGCTGCTAGTCGTAGTGATGTGACGTGCCACTCGTTGTTGATTTGTCATAAGTTTGCTGTAACACCTCACTCCCGCAAGACTCAAACCCGACATCGTGGGTGATCCAAATCCGTGCCTCGTGAGGGTGGCGTGCTAGTGCATTCAATCAGTCAAAACTTGGTATAGAAATTTTTTTTGAATACAATCAAGTGCGCAGAAATCAGTAAACAATTTGGGCCCGCTATATTTCATAAACATTTTCGATCATAACAATACAATCAACAGAATTTCAATAGGCATCTGGGGCCCATTACAAATACAAAACATGTTGGGACCCGATCCGGAGACCGGATCCCAACCGAAGAAACAAAAGACGGAGGCGAAAACAACGTGGCGAATAGCGAATCACAAAGAAGCGAAGGCGAAAAAGACAAAGTAGCGGAACGAATTACAAAG
>JAOSBK010000204.1:27619494-27635566 GCA_027568895.1 Erythroxylum shatona | reverse complement strand
CTCCATTTAAAGCAATTCATTCACTATCAATTCCATTTAAACTCAAAACACCATTTTAGGCCATAATTAATCATAAATATCAATAACAAAAGCATATTTCACCTATCTTAATCTCATATAACACTTTACATTCTTGAATTTTCTTTTTTCTTTGTACATGAATAATTCTTCACAAATTCCTCATTTAATGTCAGTTTATACTTCTAAATTTCAAGAAAATTCAGGGTCCAACAATTGAGGCATCAAAAAATATTTAAAAATTATCATATCAGCACTAACCTGACATTTGAAAGATTTGAATTAAATTTTTTGTTATGGCGAGGTTTAATTTTAACGTTTTCTAAATATTAGGTTTATAAGTGTTCTCTTCGAAATGTTAGAGTTAAACTTGTCGATTAACAAAAAACTTATGATTAAAAGTGAACCTTTTGCCAATTTATTTATTAGATAAGTGGTAGTGAGAACACATTCTCTTCGATATCTAAGGGATAAATAGAATTGAAACAAGAGGACTCTAAATGTTTCAAGGATATGTTTGTGTTTGCTTTCAATACCCCATTCTATTAACGGTTCCAACACAACTAATTTGTTTGCAAGTTCCCTTTTGTAAGAATAAATCAACTTCTTCTTTTCTCTTCCCCAGTTTAACCCTAACAATCTAGAGAGAACAATTATATATAACCCTAATATTTAGAAAATATTAAAATTGGATCCCACCATAACGAAAAAATTTAACCCTATCTCCTTAGTGCCACATTGCTGACGTGACAAGGTAAGATCTACTTTATTTTTAAAAATGGCAAATGGGTCAATTTTGAACCTAAGTCTTACACCATTTAACAAGTTTAACCCTAACATTTCAAAGAGAGCACTTAAGACTATAACTTTTAGAAAACGTTAAAATTTAGCCCAATTATAATAGAATTACTATCGACTTATTGACGTGGCTAACCTGACACTTTTTAATATTATTTTATTTTATTTGCATGTTATAACGACTTTAAAAGGGAATTGCAATGTAGAAAATTTAAAAAAACTTGAATTTAGTCATGTTTAAAACAAATTTATTTTATTTCCAATGCAAATTTTTTAAATAAAATTTTTTATTTCATTATAACATTCAAATAAAATATTTAGAAAGTTAGATATTCGTTCATATTTATATAAAAAGTAAAACTAACAAATATTAAATTAAAAGTTTCTATCTTTCACTTATATTTTGCATAGCAATTTGTAATTATCTTACTTCAAACTTCTTATTAAATTATCTCATAACTCAACTTTTGAAAAACAAAAAAATACTTAATTAATAACAATTATTTTTGATGATATATGTAAATTTAAAAAATATAAAATTACTCATCTTCTTCTTCATAATCATCTTCTTCTTCTAATAATAATAATAATAATAAAACAACAACAACAGTAACAAAAAACAACAACGACAATAATAATAACAATGACAACAACTTACATGGCACCATAAAAAATATTTTTTTAATTATAAAGATAAATATGGTATTTCTAAATATTAAAAATAAAAATACTAAAATGTTACTTTTATAAATAATAATTAAATTTTTAATTTCAACAACTGTTTAAAAATTTTGTATTGTAAAGTTAAAAGAATTACTTAAAAAATGAAATCCACTCATTGTAATAGAGAACTACATTTTTTATAAAGCCATTATAAATTTATTTTATTTACAGGTCTCACATTGCAATTCTATTATAAAGCCGTTATAATATTCAAATAAAAGAAAATAAAAAAATTATTAAAAAGTGCGAAGTCAACGATGTCAACAAGCAGCTAATAATTCCATTATAAGGGCGTTACATTTTAATGTTTTTAAAAGTTAGGGTCTTAAGTGTTTTCTATGAAATGTTAAGGTTAGACTTGTGAATGATGTAAAACTTAAGGTCAATATTGATCCTTTTGAGAATTTTTTAAAAAGTGGGTCCCACCTTACCACGTCAACATTAACTTAACATTTGAAAGATTTGAGTTAAATTTTTCATTATAGTGAGGCCTAATTTTAACGTTTTCTAAACATTAGGTTTATAATTGTTCTCTTCAAAATGTTAGAATTAAATTTGTCGATTAACAAAAAACTTAGGATTAAAAGTGACCCTTTTGTCAATCTATTTATTACGTAGCGATAGTGAGAACACATTCTCTCCGATATCTAAGGGATAAATAGAATTGAAACAAGAGGACTCTAAATGTTTCAAGGATATGATTGTGTTTCCTTTCAATACCCCATTCTATTAAAGGTTCCAACACAACTAATTTGTTTGCAAATTCCCTTTTGTAAGAATAAATCAATGTCTTCTTTGCTCTTCCCAAGTTTAAGATTATTATCTGATCTTATAAACTTTGGTTTGAAATTGTGTTTTAGTCATGACTACAAATGCTTTAATAAGGTCCAATATATGGGTTTGAGAGCTGAGCGAAGTAGCTTTGTTGAAGTCATCTACAATAGTTAGAAAATACATGTATTCATTATAAGTTGAGACACGATAAGGTCCCACAGGGCAACATGAACAGGCTCAAAGATGTGCTTTCTGTGAATTTGGTTTCGGGGAAAAGGAAATCAGTGTTATAAAAAATATCACAAGGACAAAAGTTATTAACATTAATAGTATTACAATCAAGGGGCAAAAGCTAAAATTTATTACAAGGCAAGTAGCCCAAACATTTGTGCCACAATTCAATGTTCACAAATCTTAGCATAAGAAGTACAAAATTTACTCAAATTTCAAATAAAATTCGGATTGAGAGAGTCGAAATTTAATTGAAGCTCAAAATTTTTTTATTAAAATAGAATGTGGTTAAATTAAATTTTGGTCAATCAAATTAAATTATATTCGAACTTTTTGCTAAGCCTATTTAAAATCAACCAAAAAATGGTTTAGGTCATATTGAAGTATAAAGAATATACATATATATATAACTAATTTCGAATGCCAAGTCCATTTAAACTCAACTAAGAAGTCTAGGTCATATTGATTATTGTTCGCTTCGATGGAAGAACATTTCGAAACTAATTAATAGTAAAATCATGAATAGCCCTGGCCTTGCAGATTGCCTTATGCGAGTTTGAAATCAAAGGATTAGAAATGGAATTGCAGGATTGAAATAGGCATGTGAAAACACTAGAAGAACAACTTAGCTCTTAATCCATTGACTAAGGAGTAAGGAGCCCTTCGTGTTTTCTCCAATTTGGTGTATAAGCGACAGTTACACATGTTGGAGCACGTTAATATTTTATTCCTCGTGGAAGATTTGGGACCTGGTTCGTGTAAGTGTCCTTGGAGCATGTGATGAGTGGGCATTTAACAATAAACTTCTTACTATGCGTTGACCTCTCCTCCTACTCCTATCATTCATTCTGTACAAACTACGAACTAGAAAAGCCAAGTTGGACAAAATATGTCCTTTAAATAGCATTTAAGAGATGAATACTGCCATAAGAAGCAACCCCTGATTATGATTGACATATCGTCAACACCAAACCCGCAAACATGGGTCAAGGTTGGAATGAATCTTAACGTGGCAACTTAAGGTGGAACTAAGCCTGATATAACCTCCCTCTTGGCTTCTTCTGAAATGTAGAAATCTGACAATAGCAAAGGTAACATTACTTGGTCCTTCTATCACGGGCGTTTTAGTTTTAAATACTACTTTACGTAGACCAAGACTACGAACAGTGTAACGGAACACAAAAGGGGTATATGGGATGTAATACAAAAACGTGTATTGGAGTCCAAGTCTTGAATTTGACATGTGATCTTCTCACCCGCCGGTAGCAACTTATTCGGACCCCCAGCTCCGGGTGTTTTAAGTGGCAACTTATTCACTCCCAGCTTCTGCAGGAGTCTCGTCGTATGAAAGGGTGTTTTAGTACAAGTTGCCAGAAGAAAACCTCATTCAATAAAATGACATGCTCAATACATGTAGGACAGCTACATGCTCCAAGTCTCGATCAAAGCAAAACACACAACTCCAACTGTTCGATACGGGATTGTGATATTACTCCAAAGACGACGAATTTACAAGCTGATTTCATGGTATCTGACCATTTTCTCAAAGGTTCTCTGCCTGAACAAATTTGCAGATTACAAATCTTCCACTTCGTTTTCAGATATCCAGTAAACTATTGCACAACAGATGAAAACCAAGAAGAACTTAAGTATAACAACTGATTTGCATTTTTCCAGACCTTTTACAAAGCTAACTCCCAACTCTCAAATTCTTTCTTCTGCAGTAGCATGTTGTAAGTAAAAATTTTAAACATATGCTTAATCTTAACTCTTTCTTTTCTGCTGCGAAATTGAGAATCAGACAGACAAATAAATAATAGCGCCTAAACACTTTAAATAAACATCTCAGTTTTGCCTGTAAGCAATGTAATTGGCCAACGCAATCAATGGAGCAGCCTTGTCGGAATCAAACCCAACCAGCTGTTCTTGTGCTTCCCTATTCAACTTCTCTGCTAACTCTCTCGACTTCTCCAGTCCCATCAGCTTCGGATACGTAACCTTATCGGCCACCAAATCTTTTCCCGCAGTTTTTCCCAATTCCTCCGAGGACTTAGTTACATCAAGTATATCATCAACCACCTGAAACAACAACCCAATTCCTCTCGCATATTTCCTCAACTTTTCCACTTCTTCATCGGAGCCACCACCTAAAATCGCCCCCAAAACCACAGCTCCCTCCAACAACTTGGCAGTCTTGTGAACGTGAATAAATTCAAGATGCTCCAAACCCACCTCCGATAACCCTTCAGAACTTATATCCACCACTTGCCCTGCAACAAGTCCCTCGGCTCCAATCGCTCTCGCCAGTTCCCCAACTGCGCGAACAATTCGCAAAGGTGAAACCTTTATGGTGGAGACAGCAATATGTTCAAAAGCAAACGCCAAAAGCGCATCGCCCGCTAAAACTGCAACATCTTCGCCGAAAACGATGTGATTTGTGGGCTGTCCTCGTCGGAGATCGTCGTTATCCATGCAAGGAAGGTCGTCGTGAATAAGTGACATGGTGTGGATCATTTCCACGGCACAAGCGGCAGGCATGGCCATGAACTCCGTTCCCCCGACGAGCTCGCACGCGGCAATGCAGAGCACAGGTCGGACTCTTTTGCCGCCTGCGAGCAGAGAGTAGCGCATAGATTCATGGATTTTAGCAGGGTCTCTGAGTGAAACAGCAGCGTTCAAAGCTTGGTTGACGTTATTGGCCTTTTGGCGCATGTAAGACTTGAAATCGAAAGTGGATTTTGGCCTACTGTTGTGTTCTTCATCGAGAGTTGATTCTTCTTTGGTGAGAACTGCAGCGACGTAGGAAATGGGTCGTTTCGGTTTGCGATAAAACAGAGGAATTGACAAGTTCCAGAGAGGATATCGGGGTTGAGACATGGTTTTGGATCTGGATCTGGATCTGGTGGCTTGGTTGATGACAATAGAAGTTGTGAGAACCCATGAACCTAGACTCGCAGAAGTCATTCTCAACACTTCTTGTTCTGGTGTTTGAGCACAAAGATTACAACTTCCCAAAAAATGGTACAAAGATTACAACTTTGGAGCCTTGTAAAATGTGCAATAAATCTGCAGAAAAAGGCGATGAGCAGGTAAAGAAGGAACTTAATCCTTAAATACAAACTTAATGGTGAAGCTTCCGCCAAACCTTAAACGCGAGAGATCGCTATCCGGGGATTGAATTGGCGGTTCTAAGAAGAGCTAATAAAACACAATGACGCATCTAAAGCTTTTGCCTAAAACAGGACACTGGTAAGTGGTAAGAGCAATTTTAAGCGAGACCACAAGGAGGGGAGACGGAGACGAGAGAGGACAGACGTCAAAGATAGGATTTTGGATATAAATGGGGCTGTGATGCCATTTTCTGTATCCATTCCATTCATTAAACCAGTGACGTCAGCAAATAGGAAGTGTCTTTCGTGTCATCGTGTAGCATGTTAGTTTTAGTGGATTGAAACTTGACTTGGTGGCCAGTTATCTGTCTGTAGGACTAGGAAGTAGGAATCCTACTTTTTTTTTTTTTTACTCTCCCATATAATAAATACTTATGATAATAAATTGTAACGTAAACAGTAGCAGTGGGCAATTAAGTGCCCTGGATGTTGGCCTCTTCCTCTTGGGCAAGAAATGATGTTATGTTCTAATATCAACAGCAACCAAATAGAAATTGATGGATATGATGATATGTTTTAATATCAAAAATAGAAATTTATGGAAATAAAGAAAAACTTGGGAACTAACACCATTCGTTGTCTTCAACTGACAATTATGTTCTCTAAAGTCTAAACTGGCAATTATACT
Organism: Erythroxylum shatona; assembly: GCA_027568895.1. Lineage (NCBI taxonomy): Eukaryota > Viridiplantae > Streptophyta > Magnoliopsida > Malpighiales > Erythroxylaceae > Erythroxylum > Erythroxylum shatona. The sequence goes on along the minus strand of JAOSBK010000204.1, from coordinate 27,629,224 downwards.
CTTGATACTGAATCTTGTTCACATTTGATTTGATGCGAGTTAAACAATGCGTATCGTGTTTTTTCCGTGCTTCCAAGTACAGTAGTAAAGGGGAAATTTTCTACGAAATTGATAATCACGTGCACAACTTCTCCGGTACATGTACATCCAGAATATTGATTATTGAAGCGTGTATTGGATTTGGATGGCTCTTGTTAGAGAGATACTATAATGCAGTGCAGACCACCCGTACCCATATCTCCCCTTCGTCAGAATGAAACGAAACTAAATGCATATTGTTTTTATTATTTAATTTATACAAATATTAATTAGCTGTTATTATATATAACATTAGAAGTTGACAATAAATAAAGACTAATATTCACAATTTTAAATATACGTCTAATTACCTAATTCATTGGGACTTTCTATTAAGTTAAAGTCGTTTCTGGGAAATTGATTCTTTTCCCCTTACAAATTGTAATGTCCATCTTATTGATAAGAAAAAGGGAAAACCCATTACTGTTAAATTTTCTTGCGATTAGTTTTTGCTTTTTAAAACGCATATTTTAAGAATGTTGGAACTTCATCCACACTAGATGTGAAAAGAGTATGCGAACTAATAAAAGCTTAAACTTTTAAATGAATAGTGTAAAAATATGACATTTAATACTTTTAACATTATCTTTTGATCATCTATTAAATAAAAAAGATTACTTGATCCTATTTGCCAACTTCGTAGATAGAGTGCGTTTTCAAGGATTTCATGACCCCACACATAACTTAAAGTGTAACAGAATTTTTAGCTCTTTAGACCCAAGAATTAGATTCACCGGCACGTCAACTGCAGCGTCATCGACATTCCTCCGACTGCAATGCAACGGATGATTGAGTTTCAGCCTCTAGAGAAAATGGGGGCGCCACCGTAACCCGATAACACCTTCCAACAAGTGAAACTTACGTGTCAACATGAAAATAATCCATTTTATCTAAGCAAGTCTACCAAATCCGGTTTGCCTTGAATTTTGATATTGTCAACAAAATCGATAAAGGAAGAGTAATAGGCAACATCTGACTCATTTGTAATGGCACCACTTTAATCTAACCAGCTACTGCAGGATAGTGGATGGAGATGATTCACACAAATCATAATACCAATGTTTCTTTGTAGTTCCCTCCTAGACGGTCAATTTTTAGGGAGGAAAACTTTATGAAGCCTCTCCAAGTTTCTGCCTATATTTTCGGTGTACAATCAACAAGGCTTCATTTGTGGTACAAAAAGACGAAGCTGAAGATGAGAAATCCAGCCATCTGCAATGCAAGCAAGATACTTATCATTTTCATACCATGTATGCAATAAATATACAATAATAGCAATCCAGCCTTTGCGTAATCTCATGCATACCATAGTAAAAGAGGCTCCATAATAAGGAAAAGCAGTTGGTATGAATCTCTCATATTCATTGTGTCTGAATGGCCGAACTGGAATCTGCAAGAAATAGATAACAATGCAGTGCTTTCAGTTGAAACTTAAGTCTAACAAGCCATCACTGTACGTTCATGTCAGATCATGTCACATATATGTCACGTTTACAAAGTCATCCAGATCCATGAAAATATCTGTTGAAAGCAATGCCATATGTAAAATGGCAAAACTAAATTGTGATAGAAATAACTAGTCTAAAAAATTGTTTCTTTCTGTTCCATTATATATTTGATTGCCCCAAAGTCTATATCTCAATTTGCTTTTCCACAGGAATATCTTGCATACATACAAAATAATATATTATCCAAACATCACATTATATACCAACTCCAAACATAGTATTTCCTACTGTATTTTCATTTCCTAAGGTAGTTCAAGAATGTGTTCCATGAGAACACAAACAGATAGGCAATAAATAAATGAGAAAACACTGAAAACAAAAACGTCAAGCAGACAAGTTGCTTTGAATCAAGATGAGAAAAACTGTTGCACTTAAAATGGTTACCTGCTTAGAAAGCGACAAGCTAGTGTACCCAAGCCTATGGTATTCGATCTTAAATTGGAAAACCCCATAAACATCAGGCACTTTGAATGATGTATAATATAGACCCTGACAATCAGGTATATATCTGATTAGTAACTATTGCTACACCAGCAAAAAACTTAGGTTAAAGGAGTCTGGTGTCAAGGGTACCTTATTGTCAGTTGATAGGGTTTTCAGCACGTAAGGGCTCATCATGTAGAACTGGACCTGAACATCATCAGCCACATATGGTTCCCATTTCCTTCCAGACCATTCATATATCTCAACAGAAAAGTCCTATAACCATGTAAAGTTTCATTGATGACTCTTACCATATACTATCTGAACATATACATTCAATGAGAGTAGAATGATCAGGCATTACCAGATCATCTTTGATCCTATATATTGCAGGTTCACCTGTTTCCCCCATTATATGGTGTTTAGCATTAAGCACCTGTAGTTGCAAAGAGCAACATCATGCAACATACAATTGGAAAGCAAAACGTCACTGTACTAAAGTTCAGATTCAAAGTCAAGGATACATCAAATCAATAATTCAAAGCTTGCGGGAATCTTCCTTATATTTTAATGTTTTATACATTTAAAAGGCAATATGAGAGGAAAAGCTATAGGCTCTCACCTTTAAATGACCTCTTTCATGAAATACCCATTTGCTAATTTCAGTGACAAATTGCTCATTACCAGACTTCTTATATCTGTTGCCCAAAATCAAAAGGATGTGATGTTTTCATTCTTTTCCAGCTGTTCACAAGTAGAATACGATGCTAGGCAGAAGGCAATCATATCTATATAAAATTAAAACATATGCAGTACAAATGGCATCCCCTACTGAAATTGGAACAGAAGTTGACATATCAAGACATTGGCCGAACAATTGGATAGGCCAACTTCATAAGCATACATGAAGTGTAGGCATCACAACTTTCTTGGACTTTTGCAACCTATTCTAATCTCACTAAATGCATACCATGTGTATTAAAGTCAACGAGAGTCACAAATTGCCCTGTACAGTGACCAAGAAGCCATGACACTTAAATCATTTTGCTTGCCACCCACTTCCGAAAACTTCCATAAATGCACTCTGTATTATATCTGTTATGTCATATTTGTTCGTGCATATGCAACTATAATGGATCAGTAGAAACTCATTCAAGCAGTTCTGTAAACTAGACAGAAACCTATGCCGCGGATGTCGTCTGGGAAACGTACGCAAGGAATTATGTTAATGGTAGGAAAGTTATAAGAACATGTGATAACAATAATTCCTATGTATTCTTCCTATACTCTAAAAGCATATAGGTTTTATTGCCACACATGTTAAGTAACAAAAATAAGTATATTGAGATAACTCTACTTTGAATCATAATATGCTTTCTTAAGTTATAAGCTCACAACAGAACCGCAAGAGCAGAGTAGCTTCACTTACTTTGTTGGGCTCCCAGCTTTCTGCACTCCTGATCTTAAAAATCTGAATTCCAAAAGAGATTTTGTTCAGATAACAATAATTGTTGGAGCTTAAAAATATCAACATAATTACATACCGATTACTAAACATGTCTAAAGAGCCACCAATCAGTATCCGAGCATTGTTCCGAGCCTGCAACAAGGAAAAACTATAAGGTAAAAGCATATGGCTGAATAAAATACAGCCACATGCAAAACTTCAATATTTAATGCATCATCCAAAATGGTAAATAGACGTATTAGCTAAAAGATTTATGCGTAAAACCACTGTGAACTGAGGATAATTGCCTAATAGCATACCAGGAGATCATTACATTGTGCAATACATACATATGTAAAGTAAATAACAGTAGTAGAAGTATAAGTGCTACATGTATTGATATGCATGGGAGATCAAAGTGGCCAGGAAGCCAAAAAAAAACTAAATGATTAAGCATAACAATATAGACTGGCTGGTTGCAAAACTAAGGAGAAAAGAATGCGCCCACGCTTGATACATCACATCAGCAATTGCTATCAAGTGTCAGGACATGTAACTAGCGATCGCAATGGGCTGGGCCCAACAGTTTCTGCTGGACCTGGGTCCTATCCAAACTCGGCCCAACCTTTTTTTAATTAAAAAAAAGACATTGTTTTTCATAATAGTTGTTACGTCTCAGGCTGCGTCTGGCCAGCCTGAGCCTGGGCCCAGGTCTGATTATCATTCCTATATGTAACTTATGCATCAGTGCAAGAAAATTTATATACGCATTTGCCCACAAAATTATGCGTGTGCCTTAGATAAAAAAAGAAAGATTCTGGCAATGAGGGAATTGTCACCTGCACCACGGAGACTAATGAGATGGTAGATCCAGTGAGAGTAGGGGGAATTGACAACTTCGAAGTTGGGTTGGCTGAATATGCAGATGGAGAAGCTGAAAGGACTTTTAATGCCTGCACATTTCACCAAATGAAAAAAAAGAAGCCAGTAAGAGGCAGTTACCCTAAACCATCAAGAGAAATCAAGCTTCACCAAGAGTCGTATTCACATAAACCAAATCGCTATTTTGGTCTTACCAGGCTATTAGCTGCATTTATAGAATGTGCAATCCCTTTAAAAAGTACAGGGGCCTGCAACTTTATAAAATTTTATCAATCGCAAATTACCAACATATCCGCCAGTAAGAGATTGAAACAACAGAAACCAGAATCCAAAAGAAACCATTCAGGTGACCTCAATTTTAGCTTTCCCAAGAATCACATCAGATTTGATAAAATCATCTGCAGCAATCAACGTATGATCACCCTCAGTCTTCGAGACCGCGTAGCTAATGTGATCAATGACCACAGCCGACGCATCCTACACAATTAAACACCAAAACTGAGTACACCAATACATTCACATACAAGCGCAAGAGATTGTTAATCAATTTTACACTAACCTCGTCGAAATCAACCCCACACTCACTAGCAACGCTCTTGATCAGATCAGACGCAGAATAATCAGCGGCTAAGATCAAGTCATGACCGGAGTCAACGAAGTCAAGCACCGCCGCTAAATCCAAGACACCGCCAAACTCTAAACCAAACAAAGGGACACAAATCAAGATCCAGTCTAGAATCTACAAAACACAGTAGCTATGGAGAGAATTAAAAAAAAGAGCCACATTCTAACTTACTCTCAACGGAGGGAGCAAAGAGAATGAGTCCGTCGTACAAGTACTGGCCGTACCGTTGGAGCGCGAGGTTGTGATCGTCGGCAAGCTTGAAATCTAGGTCGAAGCCGCGCGATTTGAGGGAGTTGAAGAAGATGGAGTGGGAGGTCTTGAGAGAGAGGTCGTCGAGCAACACCAGGACGCGACGGTCGAAGGGAGATTCCGGCGAGAATGAGCGGCAGAGGTGAGGAAGTAACAGAAGAAAGATGGTTAGGGCAATTGAGATCGACGGTTTCGCCATTTGACGGCTCAGTGGAAGTACGAATCGAAGCTGGAGAATGGCTAATTTTCCCAAGTCTCTCTCCGTATTTGTGGACTTAACCCAAATCAAATTTAATACATTATATCAATTGGTCAATTCCATTTTTTTCGGTTGCATCATATAAGAGTAAAGAGGACTAGCCTCGACAAAACGCAACTCACAGCATCTTAATGTAATAAACAACCAATACTAGGAAGAGGCCTGTTCCAAATTTGAAGACCCACCGAAGAACAAAAACCTAGGTGTGCAAGAAAGTCTACGCACTGATTTCCTGCAATCACGAAAGGAGTAGGAAAATTTATAGTTAATGTCACAGTCAAGCAAAGACTAAATATCGCGAATAATATAAGCATGAAGGTGAAAATCAATCGAGGCCTGACGGTGAGTAACAACCCTTAGGGCTTCTAAAGAATCAGACTCGACATCTAAATATTCACAATCAAGGCAAATTGTCAAATCAATGCCAGATCGGATAGCTCATAACTCGGCAACCATATTAGAGGTTATACCAATAGAGGAAGAAAACCCAGTAATCTAACTGTCGGCATAGTCTCAAATTAAGCCCCTAATACCAACATTACCCGGATGACCCCGAGAACTACCATCTGTATTAAGTTTCCATCATTGATTCTGAGGTGGGAGCCATGAGACCAACCTAGACCTTAAAGGAGAAAAATCAATAACAAGAGAAGAAAAAGCTTCCTGGTAGTCAGCCAAAAGAGAATGAACTTGAGCAATTTGATCGTGAACAGACGTCTCCTTATGTTTAATTTTAACAGTTAGGTATGGTTATTAATAACTCTAAATCCAAGCCTTATATCTCACCTTGTGTCAGTAGACGTAGCCGATATAGAATTAAAGTTGCTCTCGACATACCTTTGTCTCATAACCTTGGCATTTATTTGGGCGTGTCTCTTGCTACTAGTCGTGTGGAGAAGCAAGATTTTAGGCGTATTATTAATAAAATTCGATCCAAATTATCTGGTTGGAAATCCAAGCTTTTAAACTGGGCAGGACATGCTATTTTGGTCCACAACACGGTCTCAACTATCCCTCTTTACGCTATGTATTCGACCTGGCTTCCAACATCTATTTGTGATGAAGTGGACAAGTTGGCTAGAGGCTTCTTATGGGGTCGTAAGGAAAATCAACGAGGGGTTTACTTACTTGATTAGGATACCATCACCACTCCAAAAAAAATGTGGTGGTTTAGTAATTCGTCAAGCTAGAGATAATAATACTACTTTAATCGACAAGCTAAGCTAGGACCTTATTCATGGTGGTGATAGGCTTTGGACTCAAGTCCTTAAGGCCAAGTATATTAGTGATATTGATCTCTCTTCTCACTTTCCCCTTAGGTCTGCATTTGGATGTTGTAAGGGTATCATAAAAGGTTATTCTTATCTCCAGAATGGGTATAAGTGGCGTGTAGGATATGGGGCTAATATTTCTGTTTGGGATGACTTTTGGTGTATGGAGGATAGACTTTCCTTGTATATTCATCAAGTTCCTGAGTATGTTTGTGATATAAGGGTGAGTAACTATTAGAAAAATAAACATGAGAAACCATAATCACAAAGATCATGTAAAATAGGATCATTTCATATACAAATAAAGCAAAAATTACATACTTGAATTTTTGTTGTAGTTTCACCGAGTAAAGAACTTTGCTTTAAACTTTTTACCACAGAGAACTTTTTCTTCCTTTGGTTGTTCTTCCTGTAAAATACCATCACCCTTTTTGAAGAAACACATGCTACTCTTTTTTATATGTTTCATTCTTTGGTTCTTTTACAGTTAAACAAAACTATAACTCCCTTTGGCAGTTATGTGAATAATAATGACTTAAAAACCTCTCATGGGTGTATAATAAGTCATTATCTCCCACTCACACATGATGAGTTTTATTTTAATTTTAAAAACAACTCTGTAGTGCTCATACTAGTTCAATAATCTGTGTGACCAGCATACGACGAGAGCACATTGTCATATATCTGTTAGGAGTATATGATATCTCGATTAATAAATTGATCCTAGGACTTAAGTATCCTTGAGTAGACATCGTATGCTATACCCTAGGTCATATCTGGCATTTACATTTTTTTCCTTTGATCTCATTTTGATTTTTAAGTCATGACTGTATTTAAGTTCTTTACTAAAGAGACGATGGCCATCTATGAATACGTTTCATGCGAGTCAATAATCTAAATTAAATGACCTTCCTCTGTTCTCAATTCTCTTTTGAATTAAATTTAATTTGCTTTCATAAAATTATTCCATAGGATCGCATCATTCGTGATCTTTTGGCAATAACCTAAAGTAGCAAATCTTAAATTAAATTCTTAAGAATGAAATAAGAGTCAAAAGGGTATATGATAAGATTCTTTTTAACTTCAAGGGTCTCACATAATGTAAGATGAGATCTTGCAACTTACATTAATCCCCTTTTTTATGGTCAGTTGTGTATACATGGTACGAGTCAAATGCTACAGTATTTACCCATTTCATAACTTGAACATTTTTCATTCAAGAAATACCGTACAGATAATAGTTCAAATATACTCAATGTTTAACTTGAGTTCACTTATCTACTCAAAAACTTATTCAGAACTTACAACTGGCAACGTAAGACAGATATAATGATTACCAAATCATGTTGAACTAATTTCTTCGCGGCATTTATGGTTTAAGTTTCTCACTCTCAATTACCACCTAGATAATAAACTTTAAACATGCCCCATCTCTAGCGAGCATAAAACACTAGAGGTGATTTCCCGTGTGAGAAGGACAATCTATAATCTGTCTCATATAATTATGATTCATCCAAAAAATATATTTATACACAAACACATATATTCATGAATCAAATGATACACAATGTATAATCTTCGTCATGCACTATATTCAAACATATAACATTCGATTGAGTGAACATACATAGAGAAATATTTATCAGTACATTTTAACATCTACGTAGTCCTAGTGACTTTACATGGCCAATGTATACATCTCTAAAAGTTGGCTTTGTCATTGGGTCTGTTATCATATCTCGCGTAGATATATATCTCATATTCATTTCTCCTCGTGTAACTTTATCTTTCACATAATTATACTTAGCATCTATGTGCTTTATCTTACAATGAAATTTGGGGTCTTTAGTATAAGCGATTGCAGTTTGACTATCACAGTTGATGATCACTGGATTAATTTCACTTTTAGTGACTCCCAATTGCACTAAGAATCGATGAAGCCACACAGCCTCTTGTACTGCAGTTGAGAATGCAATAAATTTAGCTTCCATTGTGGATAATGCAACGCAAGATTGTTTCTTACTTTTCCATGATATTGCTCCATGGTTTAGTACGAATACATATCCTGAGGTAGATTTTCTCTCATATAAATCTCATCCCCATTCTGCATCTGTATACCCTTGTATGCATAGATCATTGCCTTGATAACATAATGCATAGTCCATGCTTCCCTTTAGATACCTCAATATTCTCTTTATTACTTTCCAATGTGCTTGGCCTGAATTTGACTGATATCTGCTTACCATCCCAACAACATAACAAATATCTAGTCTTGTACACATCATTAAGTACATAAGACTTTTAACTACACTAGAGTAGGGAACATTCTTCATTTGTTCCCTTTCTTGTAGCGTTGATGGGCAATTTCTTTTACTAAGGCCTTCATTTTTAGCAAGAGAATTATCAATTGGTTTGCAATCTTGCATACGGAATCGTTCAAGAATTCTTTGAATGTACATCGCTTGTGAAACCGATAATAATCTCTTCGACTGATCTCTTGAAATCTTGACTCCAGGAATGTATGCCGCTTCACCCATGTCTTTCATTTCAAATTCAGATGATAACCATTCTTTAATTTCGATAAGAAACACACAGTCATTACAAGCAATCAATATATCATCCATGTATAAAGATAAAATTGCAAATTTATCTTTGGATCACTTAACATACACACAATGGTCTTCATCGATCATTTGAAAATCATACGAAATGATTACATTATGAAAAAAAAATATCATTGTCTTGAAGACTGCTTCAGGCCATAAATTGATTTTAATAATCGACATATTTTATTTTCTTGACCTGCCTTGATGAAACCTACAAGTTGTTCTATATAGATTTCTTTGTCTAATTCTCCATTAAGAAAAGCAATTTTTACATCCATTTGATGTAATTCAAGATCCATATTGGATACTATAGCCAGAATAAGACGGATTGAAGCAAACTTCACAACAGGTGAAAAAGTTTCCTCATAATCAATTCCCTCCT
>JAOSBK010000204.1:27601608-27619394 GCA_027568895.1 Erythroxylum shatona | reverse complement strand
AAGAATCAGAAGAGTATACAAAATAACAAATTATTTTGTCTAACACATAGCGAACTTATGCTCATATATGGAAATAAATGAATTTTTTTGTTTAATTGTTTTATTAACAATTTATTGAACTAATCAAATTATGCTATTAATATCTAATCAATTAGAAATTTACTTCTAATATAATCATATTCACATATGAATAATTCAAATTGTATTAGAAACTTATTTCTAATTTAAATTATAATTGAACTAATCAATTTTTCTTAGTTTAATTAGAAACTAATTTCTAATGAAAGTCCTTTCTAATTTTAACTAAACAAATTAGTTTTTTAATTTTAATTTGAAACTAATATAACGAAATTAATTAGCTTGAGTAAATCAGAAAGCATATTTCTAATTCTTTATGTTACATTTAATTTAAAACATATAAAAAAAACTATTTGTTAAAGTCTTTTATCTTATATATAAGACCAGAGGCAACTTTTAAAGTAGACTCTTCTGTGCCTCACATGTGCCCCATTGTTGTAGAGAAGGAAGAAGGGTCTTCTTACTTCTCTTCCTTCATTTCATTTTCTTCTGTTTTTTTTCTTACTTCTTTCTTATTCTTTTCTTCCTTCTCTCGTTACTACTGTCTTTAGATTCTTGTTTTTGGTAAATAGTGTAAAACTATAACAAAACCACACAACAAAGAAAATCCAAAAAACCACACAGTAACAACAAAATCCAAAACCAGACATCAAAGACAAAACTATTCTATTTTTCTTTGGTTAGATTGGATTTTCATGAAAGGAAGGAAGAAAAAAAAACAAAAAACAACAAATGAAAGAGAAACTAAAACACCAATAGTTGGCACAGAAAACAACCGTAGAAGACAAGGTAATGTATAACAACATTGCAAAACTTGATGACATATTCATATAAAGTTTAACACAAATTCGTTAGCATGCATATAAACAAAAACACAACTATGCTCTGATACCAATGTTAGAAAAATAAACATGAGAAACCATAATCACAAAGATAATGTAAAATATGATCATTTTATATGAATATAAAACAAAAATTACATACTTGAATTTTTGTTGTAGTTTCACCGATTAAAGAACTTTGCTTTAAACTTTTTATTGCAGAGAACTTTTTCTTCCTTTGGTTGTTCTTCTTGTAAAAGACCATCACCCTTTGTGAAGAAACACACGCTACTCTTTTTTATATGTTTCATTCTTCAGTTCTTTTATAGTTAAACAAAACTATAACTCCCTTTGGCAGTTATGTGAATAATAATGACTTAAAAACCCTTCATGGGTGTATAATAAGTTATTAGTAATCTTATCTCTCCGTCAGGGGCTTGGAATCTTGATATTCTTAATGGGTTTGTATCCTTCCAAATATACTTGTTGTTCCTTTGCCTATTGCTCATACTGCTCAAGATAAGCTTATACGGTCGCGTTAGTTGACTGGCATTTATACAGCTCTTTCGAGTTATGATTTCATCACTTGTGTCCCTTTTATTGGTGGGGAGTTTGATTGGAATTGGATTTGGAAGTCGAAAGTGGCTCATAAACACAATTTTTTCTTATGGCTTGTAGCTTGGGATAGTCTTCTCACTAATGCTAATCGGCATGTCCTGGGTTATGTGAGTCTCTAATTTGTTATAGTTGTAGTTCTGTTATTGAGACAACTTTGCATGCTTTGCGGGACTGTGTTCATTCCAAATCTCTTTAGTTGCACTTGATATCATCTTTTTGATGATCAGAATTTTTTTAAACCTGACCTATTTTCTTGGCTTTCTTTACAGCGGTTGCAAGTTAATCATAAGAAGCCAGTTTGGTTATTTATCTATATGGCTTGGATTATGTGGTCATTTCCAATTTGTGATTCGAAGAATAATTTAACTAAGGGTGTGAAATGTAACTCGATACAGAAGGTATGTAGTATCTAGTTTTGGTAAACATGGATGGACACATCTTTTTTGACTTTATCATATGGGATGGGGAAATTTAAATTTAGGTCGTTGCACTTGGTCAGTTTGGGTTTTATTCACAAAGAAAGAAAAAGGATAAGCTCATTAAAAGTACCGAAACATTCCACAATAACGAAGACGAAAGGCAATAATGTTAATGTCAATGAAAAGGAGAACTTATACTTTTTTAAGTTTTATTTCAGTGGAAGACAGCGTTTGTGTTAATTGTTTTAGACGAACCAAATTACAAATAAAGCATATTATAATATCATAATTAAGAATTTAACACTTAAATCAAATCAAATCTATCAATCTGCTTGAGCAGCCCTTAGAATTGCAGGAGGAGCATAACCCAGGGGTCCACTCGCTCTTGTTTTCCGTATCTGCCTATTTCTTCTTTCCTATAAAACTCCAATTCCATTTCATCTCTGTTAACGTCACACATCATATCGAATTTACTCTCTTTAGCTTTTCATTCAACAGGTTGCTTTCGGTTTTTCGTATCCGGTTATTTTCTACTTGTCTTGCTTTCTTCATTTTGATCCTCAAATTTAATCTCCTCTTTTCTATATTTTCCTTCGATTCCGTGGAATTTAGGCAATTTAAGTAAGTTGGGATCTATTTTTAGGGTTTGTATGCTGATTTCATATGATATCATCGTTTGAATGCCGTGCTTCGATTATAATATGTTGTCATGAGGGTTTTGGTATTCAACTTTGGTTTTGTGAGGTTAATTTGATTGCAAAGTAACATCAAGTATACTTAGAAGCTGAAGAGAGGTTCTTTTATACGATATATTAAGAGAAATTTGTGTTGTTTTGTTGAGTACTTTACCCAATTTGTGGACTGAAGAGGGCGAAAAAAAAAAAAACCATCTTTCGCGATACTGAATTACATAAATTTTGATTGAATATGTAAAATAATTGTCATTTTAATATTTATTGATTACCTGTCAGCATTAGATGGTATCGTTGAAGCTGATGCATCTGATCTCTGTTTAGAATTGCTTTACTTGGTTAAATAGTGGGTCTTTTATTGTAGGAATAATGATTCGGCTATTTAAAGTAAAGGAGAAGCAGAAGGAACTTGCAGAGAATGCCAATGGAGGGGCACCAATGAAAAAGCAATCAGCGGGAGAGTTGCGTCTGCATAAGGGTTTGTTTCTTACTTTCATACGTTTGCCAGGGTTTCAGTTTAAATGTTTTTATCGTTTATTGCTGAAAATCTTTGCTCAGATGGTTTTCCACTGTATGGATAGTACATTAATGTGCTTCTAGAGGGTCAAGCAAATCGGTTATTGAAGCTCAGTTGTTAACAACTATGATCTGAGCTTAGTACACGTGATATTGGTAGGCTTGTTTTATTTATCATATACTGATATCACAGCTCCAGCATATTCTTTGAAACTTCTTTAAGAAACTGATCGATTAGCTTGCCTTGTACTTATTAGTGAAATGTGAAGAACTTCTGCACTTTTTTGTTTATGTCAATCCCTTGGAATCCCAAGAAACTATAGTATGATTGTGCAACATACTTGTTCTTTATTAGGTTTGGTATTGTGATGCTTCTTCTCATTGAACATTTGAGCAATTAGGCTTAGTTAAAGGTTTGGGATTGTGGTGCTTCTTCTCATTGAACAGTTTAGCAATTAGGCTTAGTGTTAGCAGCGACATCCATCATTGGCAGAAGTATAAGCTCTTGATGGTAAAGATATATAGTTATATTATGGATGGTTTGGGACTTTGTCTCTAAAAGGAAGTTAAACATATTGTGGAGATGTAGAAAGAATTCAAGTTGTTCTCTTTCTATTTGGATACTCGTGATGCTGGTGTTATGACTCAGAATGAAATGAATGTTATGTAGGAGGATCAAGATCATGTCAATGTCACTTATTGGGGTTGATCAAATGTTACCTGTAAATCTGAAATGTTCTCACCATTTTCTTAGTGTTGTTGTCAAAGGCTGGAGAGTTCTAGCCTTAAATGTTTTTCCTTTGATTAAAGAGAAGTCAATCATTGACGTATTTTCTCTCATCATTCTCTTCAATGTATAGTTCACAAAATCATTGAACCTGATATGTATTTTCATAGCCAAAGGAAACTTGATTTCATGTTCTTTATATTATGTCCTTAATGTTGTTTTGCAGATATTTCTGAGCTCAACCTACCAAAATCGTGTACCATATCATTCCCCAATGGCAAGGATGATCTCATGAATTTTGAGGTTTCAATCCGACCAGATGAAGGGTATTACTTGTAAGGATCATTTTCTGAAGCATCTTATCCCTGCGTGGGAACATAATTTCCTTAACTTTTGGATCTCAGATATTTATTTGATTGCTCATTTAAACACGGTTATTTAACCAGACTTGAAATTTTCATTTTAGAGGTGGCACATTCACTTTCACTTTCCAAGTGTCACCCATTTATCCCCATGAAGCACCAAAGGTTAAATGTAAGACTAAGGTAAGCATGCAAATTGATTTTACTAGATTTTAGTTTTTCTTTTGCAGCCTTGTTACTTTGAAATTGTGATTTGGGTATTTGGATGTCTGAGTACATATTCTATCTTTTACTTGCAGGTTTACCATCCAAACATTGACCTGGAAGGAAATGTCTGCCTCAACATTTTGCGAGAAGATTGGAAACCTGTTCTTAACATAAACACCATCATTTATGGATTGTTTCATCTTTTCACGGTATTTTTGGCTATGTTTTCTGGTTCATCTATGTGAATATGTATCCATCGGAAAATCTGGCTTTGATAGTACTAATTTCAAATTCTGCATGCAGGAACCAAATTTTGAGGATCCTCTCAACCATGACGCTGCTGCAGTGTTGAGGGATAATCCAAAGATGTTCGAGTCCAACGTTAGAAGAGCAATGGCTGGAGGGTACGTGGGGCAGACTTTTTTCCCTCGATGCGTGTAGCTCCTCTTGGTGCAAGAAGTGCGAATTTGCCATATGTTCCCAATGCTTCCAAGCAAATGGTTGTAAACTAGCCCGCAAATTTCATTCAGTTATCCTTACTGTGTTGTTGGTGGACCTGGGCATCAGTTCCTGAAAGGAACAATATGTATTTGTTGCAACAGATGCAATTTGTATGTTGACTTCATTTATTATGTAATGTGGAACAAGGGTGGATGGGCATTAGCGTGGCATGGATGCACTCATCATCATTTCTCCCTCTTCCCCCTCTCCCCCTTTGCTTGTGAGTTTGTATAATTTTGCAGCTTGAAACATTCTTTCTTCTTCCCCTCTTCTTACCTAAAGAAATTGAGTTTAGGCGCGAGTGTGCCTTTGTTTGCTATGTCTTCCCATGGCAGCATTTGTTTTCTGGTTCATTCTTGAATTGGGAAACTGTTGCATATGAGGGCATAACCTTTTGCTTGGGACTTGGAAGGTATATTATAGAGCATGCAACTGAGAAAGTCATCCAAAAACAGTTCTATTCCTGAGAACTGCATGTCTACGCGTCGCGTCCACTGAGCCAACTTCAAATGGGAAAAACTGCAGACCACCGACTCACTCTGCATGAGAAGTTGCATTCAACCATCTATTAATGTCAAGTTGGCGAAGCATATTTGTAGAAGTTGCTAAAGAAGCCGAAGCCAAAAGGTCATGTACAATCTTTTGATGATTCGAGCTCATGAACAATCCAGTTAAAAACAGGGAAAGTACCAAAATTACAATACAGACGTGGTGATCAGTTGAATTACCAAACGTATAGCATTGCTTTAAGAAATAATTGAAAAAACCTAAATGATCCAAGTGTAAAAGCTAGTCAAGTTTTAGGTCTCTAGAGGGCTTCCTCCTGATAGCCTAAAGATAGATCTCTGTATCTGTAGTCATAAAAAGTGGAAGCCTTTCAATCGCCTGACAGGCTCTGTACGCTGTGCATGAAAAATCAAACCGGTCCTCTCCATGTATTCTGAATTCCCAATACGGTTAAAAAGTTTTAATTTGGACAACAAGATGCCTCAAAAAGTAGCACTAAATTGAAAGCAACAGCTCTGATGAACTTCCATATTCACCAACTACACTTCCTCATCTAAGCCAAAGAAAATTGTTTTTTTCCCATTAAAATTTGCTTGAATAGCAATCAGTATACATGAAGCTATAGCTGCAGTAGAAGCCCTTTTGTTGTGCAGTTCAGTGAAAAAGGTTGCAAGGAGTAATGTTTCGCGTTACTCTTCACAGAATTCTGCACAGTCATGCTCTTAGAAAGAGCTGCTCATTTGACCCCTTCTTCTTTTGAACTTGCCATTCTAGCATTTTCCCGATCTTCTTTAAAATATTTATATAGTGGAGAGTAAAACAAACTACATAAACCAAAAGGAAGTGCCATCATTGTGAGAAGCCCCCTAGACAGTGCAAGAGCCTCCCTCGCAGAACCTTTTACTGGATCAATGGACTTTGAATCATACCCAAACATCCTCTCTGAAAGAATTCCAACTAACGGAGCAGCAAAGGACGAGAATGATCCTTCGAAAGCACGGTCGAATGCATAAATCATTGTTCGATGCTTCACAGGAACCACTTCAGCAAATATTGGGGCATTGACAGCAGAGCCATTCCAGCTTATAGTTAGGCCCATCATGAAAAGGGTAACAGCAAACGCTGAGTAGCTGCCTACTGACTGGGGTATCATTTTGAGGAGGAACCAAGAGAATGGGATGCCCATGAAGGCGCTGAACTGTGCACACATGATGCGTCCGGAGTGGGGATAGATACGTGCCATTCTATCTGCAATCACTCCACCAAGAAGACTTCCCAAAGCGCATCCAGCAGCAAAGAGACTTAGAAGCGCTGCAGTGTAATTATGATCAAAGCCTGAAATATGAACAATATCAGAGCCTAATCAAAGGTACATGCAATAAATGCTAACACTGAATTTGTCAAATAAAAGCAAATGCAGATGCTTATGTGTAAATTCCCTTGTGAAACTAATAATGGAAATTTTGCTTAAATAATTGAAGTGGATCTTGAGCATTATTGGTGCATGGAATTTTGATAGTAACAGCAACGGAACTTCAATTCAATCTAAGGAATGCAATATGTAATATCAATAAATTTGAAGTTGCTCTCACCTATTAGTTCAAACCACATAGTAAAAAACACCATGGCAGTCCATGGTAGGGAACCAACAATGCCTTGCAAGACAATTATCTGAAACGTTTTCACCTTTATGACAGCTTTTGTGGCCATCCATGATTCTTTCCAAATGAATGACGCGCTTAAACTCGAATTTCCATTTTGTATCAACTCATCCCTGCAGCCAAAGGCAGTCAATTCATTAAATGCACACCACAGACACATAAAAGGACTTCTTGATTACCTATTCCAGCAAAAGAAAGAAGACAAAAGAAATTACATCTTTCACGACAACTTTATTTGTGGTCTATTATATGTTGCCAAAAAACATGGAAGACCAAAAGGAGTAACAAAGGATTAGCACCTCTCGACGCTCTCTTCAGGGTCACGGGTTTTACTCATTGTTTTCCTTGGGTCAACCACGAATAAGTAAACAAGAAGTCCGATCAGTGAGCTTAAAGTTGCCATCATGATGAAGGCTAAGCGCCATCCTGGAAGAGCACCATACTGCTGACCAGCCATAATTGTTGCAATAACCCCACCTCCTATGCCACCCAAGCTACCAATAAGACTTAACATCCCAAATCCAGTACCCCTCACACTATCCGTGTAGCTATCTGCAATAAAAGACTGTAGGGCTGGTATTACAATAGCTAGTCCAAAGCCATTTACTGCTCTCCAGACTGCAACTTGTAAGAAATGCTGACTTGCACCAACTGCAGCAGTTGACAGCGCCCAACACAAAGTACCAATAGCAAGAACAGTAGGCCGGTCATGGATTAGAACTAGTACGCCTGCTAGGGGTGATGACATTCCCTGGACAAAGTTCCTTATGAAAGTAAGGTAACCCAAATCTGAGGGGCCAGCGCTGAAAGCTTCACTAACTTCTTTGTAAACAGAAGGAAGTAGATTTTCGTCGGCGCGTTCCATTATAGCAGCCATGTTTATGAGAATGAGAGAAATTGAGACTCCAAAAAGTGTTCTTGCTCTGTTTTAAGTAAAATGTTGTTAGAATGCAGTAAATCAAGTAAATCTAAGTAAGACGAACAGAAGTGTAAAGTTTCCATAATGAAAGTGCTGTCAGCTGTGCCTCAATAAATGAAATATGAGAGAGAGGCCAATAATTGTAAGCACACATAACCTCCAACAAAACATCATAACATAACGGTTTTCTCATTAACATGGGCTTGAAAGGAGCTTCACATCAGTTATGGAAAACCACCAAATATTAAGACAGAACATGGAAGACCAACAAAATCTCCCCCACTTCCTTAACATATCAAATCTTCCATCCCAAGATCTATCAAACACTACTTATACTCGAGTTAAAAGTAGAAAGCATAAAACATGTGCGAAAGAGACCACTTACTTCATGGCTTCCAGTTTTCTGGGAAACGTTGTGCTGGATTGAGAAGAACTACCAAATCCTAAACGGTTTCGTATATGGGCCATCAATTGAGATTCTCGCCCATCCTACGATAACGGAAGAGCAATGAATAAAAATGCATCTATGGCGGATCTCAGACCCCCAACTTGCGTTTTTCTAATTTCTGACACTTATGACTCCTCAGGAATCACAATATTTTACTGGTATCAAACACTACTGACGGATAAATTACGTTTCCAGATAGAAAAGACGAAAAGACAAGCTTGAGCTCAAACAGTAGCATGTACTCTCTCTGGCTTGGTTGGAATAGCTTGGATAACATTGAAACTGTCATTATACTAAGAAAATAGCTCTCGATGCCTACGGAGGAGTCTTCTCTTCGATAGCAAATCTTTCTACATCTTTTTTCTTTCTGCGCTGAAGGGAGCATTAAGCTGAACTCATCATTGGACCCGTGAAGAGCGTACAAATACAAGATCGCAACGTGGGATTCACTTCTTTGAAAATGGCTTCCACCCACCCTTCCTGTTTCTGATCCCAATTAACGTTGACTTCTGCCTAATTGCCTCACGCATAAACAACCAACTCCAGTGAGTTGGGCTGGTTCCAAATCAAGTGCGTCGACGGATACCCAAGTCCATCATGACATTAACGGACATAACTGGCGGTTTACTCTCGGTGGCTATGTCATGTTGGGCCAACACGTAGGCAGTGACGTGATCATGGGCTCAGACAAATGCAAACTGAGCTTTCGTCGACTCATCTAAACCTACGCCACAGCCTTTTCTTCCACAAGGAAAACGTCGTGTCAGACGTTAACGAAGTTTAAGGTTTGCAGCTGTCGCCCAATGTTTGGTTCAGATCCTCTATCCAACACTTTGTCCTAATCTTTTTCTATGACATATATCAACGCCTTTTCACGCGTAAAGTAGGATTGACACAGTACGTTCGTTGGGTATTGCCACGTGCCCATCCAACTTTTGTGGATACTATAAATGAAACCGTATGTTGGGTATTGCCACGTGCCTACCCTAGTTTTGTGGACACTATAAATGATTATAAGCCACTTAGGCTTAGCGTAGAGAGGCAAGAATATCTAGAATTTTAAATTACTAATACTACTAATTGTAATTGTGACGGTAGTTATATTTTCGATTATTTCTTTTCCTCTCTATGTCTCTTGTGTTGGGTCTTACGGTGATGACAATTTCAAGTTTGTTGAACTTTATGCAAGTTGGATTTACAAACAGATAGGCACGATATTTGTGTGCGTTAACCCTACTTAAAATCGATAGACTTAATTTGAATTCATTGAGATTTAAATTGGGAGCAGGTTGTTTTTTAATAAATTTTTATGTCAAATGTATTTTATTGAAATAACGTGGTTTTGTTTTAAAACAGCATTAAATTAAGTAAAAAAATTGAGCTTGATCGAAATTTAATTTACTTAAACTTGATTGAACTCAAGAATCTATTCGAACTTTGGGTGGGATTGAGAGCCGGTTAGTAGGTATAAAGGATCAGTCGTGTGAAACTTCCAAAGTCTAGAAATTATGTTTAGATATGCTGCTGTCATAACTCAGTCTTGAGATAAATTAGTGCCCTATAAAAATTAGTTTATTAATGAAGATATTTATTTTTTAACGAAAGTAGCACTATATTTTTGACGTTAGCTTAAAATTAACTAGATGAGATCTATATATTTTCATGTGAATTCAATGTGTCGTATTTTGATAAAATAACTCTCATTATACATTTATTAAGATATATAAAATATAAATTTTTTTTTGTTAAATCATAAGAATAAATTAATAGAACAAAATATGTACAGAACATGCAATTACAAGTGCCGCTGTAGACACGTCTTGCGAAACTAAGCAAATAGCCGCAGGGCAGTCAAAAGAAAACAAAGGGAGACATGAACTATAGGAGGACCAATGTATAATAAGTCAAAGAAGAAACACAAGGAACTATACCAAAGTCGAATCAGCTATAAAGCCTAACTAAAATAGTACAACCTAGAAGATGCCAGCCAAAAGAGGCTTAAGGGAAAGCTGAACAAAGAATAACCTTAGCAGCTGAAAGGCCAGGGAAAGTTGCCGCCCATAAGTGAGTGTAATGAACCTCCGAGGGTAGGCGAGGCAAGACATGGCCTTGCCAAAGAGGACCCTGCATGCAGTAACCTGGAAAAAGACTAAGCAATAACCTGCAAAAGAAATGAAGAGCCGAACTATAAAAAAAATACCTCCTCTCGGTGTGTAGGCTAAGAAGTTCCCTAACGTGGGAGATTACTCCGAGAGACACTCGCTCCTCAGCCATAGCTTCATTCTTGAAGGTACGGGCATTATGTTCAGTCCAGATATGGTAAACTGCAGTGGAGAGCAGAAGAGGGAAGTGAATGATGGCTGACACTTTGGTACAGTAAATAGATCTATACCAGGAGAGGATAGTTGAGAGAGTAGAATGGTTAAAGGTGGGCAAATTGAATCGGATGAGGCATTGTTCTCAAATTGTGTGAGAGAAGGGGCATTCGAAAAATAAGTGGTCGATAGATTCATTAGCTGAGAAGCACAGGGAATAGTGATTAGGAGTATAGAGGTACGAAAGTTTATCCCTGGTTTGAAGCTTTTGCAGGTAAGCAAGTCATAAAGTAAAGGAGTAGCGAGGGGTACTATATTTGGACCATACTAGTTTGTACCAAGGTACAACCGGTAACGGGGATCGTAAGAGATGATAGGCTGACATATTGGTATATCGTTTGGTGAGGCTAGCGAGCCATCCCAGGCTGTCTGGTAAGGTGCAATTGGGTAAATACACAGGTGGCTCAAGATGTCTAAGGAGGTCCATGGAAACCTCCCTCCAGCTCCAAGCATCATTAATGATGACGTCAGAGACACGTGCTGTGAGTGACAACTCTGACCCATTGATTTCTCTCGGAGTAGACAAGGTCTGCAGAATACCTCGTGGGTGCCATGGATCTTGCCAGAAAAGAGTAGACGTTTCATTTCCAATCCTAAATCTGAATTGATGACACAACTGGTCCCTAACTGTTAAGATCTTTCTCCAACTCCACGAACTATTATAGGTAGGATGTGCACTCCAAAAGTTAATCCTACGCAAAATAATTGTATGGACCCACTTAACCCAAAGGGCCCCCTATCTTCAAACAAATTCCAAATCCATTTCCCTAAAAGAACTTGATTCCAAGTAGTCAAGTGTTTGACACCTAAACCCCCTTCCTTCTTAGGAAGACAAATGTCACTCCATTTCACCTTAGCCTGAGTATTGGAAACTACCTTTCCTGCCTATAAAAAATTCCTAAGCTTCGCCTCTATTTCCTTAAGGATGGAAGAGGGAAGAATAAAATGAGAGGACCAGTAGACATGAAGGAAGAGAGAACGGAGATAACTAATTGGAGTCTACCCGCGTATGAAAGGCATTTATGGGTCCAACGATTGATCCTATTTTCAATCCTATCAATAAGAACAGCACAATCCCTCCTAGAAAGCTGACCAGTAATGAGGGGAACTCCGAGATACCTAAAAGGGAGGGAACCTTGGTGGAGGCCCGAGACAAGTTGCATCCTACGACTCAGGTGATTAACATCCGGGGATAAGTAAAAGTGACTTTTGGATGTATTCATTTCCAAGCCAGAAAACAGGGAGAAAGTACATAAGGAATCAAGCAAAAGCTGAGCTGAGAGCAAGTCCCCATGACAGAACATTAAGAGGCCATCTGCAAAAAGTAGATGGTTAAGCTTAAGATCTTGACATCTCCAATGATGTTTGAACTGAGGATTATTGTCTGTAGCGACTCTCAGATTCCTAGAGAACACCTCCATATAGAGAATGAAGAGGAAAGGTGATAGCGGATCACCCTGTTTTAACCCAGATTTGCCTTTAAAAAATTTAGCTGGGGACCCATTAACTAGAATGGAATAGGAGGGGGAGGTGATGCATTCACAGACCCACTCAATGAACCTCATCGAGAGACCTACAACTTCTAAAGTGTTAGAAGAAAATCCCAATGGATAGAGTCATAGGCTTTGCGGAGATCTACTTTGAAAGCGTACCTTTTATGAGAATTTGAAATGTAGTAGTTCTTGAAGATTTCTTGTGCTAAAAGAATATTGTCCCCTATTCGGGGATTCTTGATAAAGGCGCTTTGATTAGGGCTAACTATAAGAGGGAGAATAGAGCTGAGTCTATTTGCTAAAAGTTTAGCAATGACCTTGCAGAGCGGATTGCAACAGGAGATGGGTCGAAAGTCTTGGACAGTGGAGGGGTGAGCTGTTTTAGGAATTAGGGTAATGAATGTGGAATTGAGCTCCTTTAGGAGCTTTCCACGAATAAAAAAGTTTTGAATTGCTCCTATAACTTCATCCTCGATAATAAGCCAGGCCTTTCTATAGAAGTGCCCATTAAAACCATCAGGGCCAGGTGCCTTATTGGGATTAAGAGAGTGGAAAGCCTCTAGAATTTCTTGAAGGGAGACCTCAGCAATAAGAGCTTGAGAATGAATAACCTCAAGTGGGTGAGGGAAAAGATGAGCCATAAACTCCTTTGAGGGGTGAAGATGCTTAAGTGTACCAATAGAACCTTTGAAGAAATCTAAGAACTGAGATTTGATGGCAAAAGCCCTGCCACCCTACGGCCTGTTCCCACATCTAGAGAATGTATGGCATTTCGGTTTCTATGAGCAATGAGGGAATTATGAAAAAATTTAGTATTGCGGTCTCCTTCCTTAAGCCATTTGATCCTGGAAACTTGTCTGTAAAACGATTCCTGATCCTCGAGAGATCGATTGAGTTCTCTAATGGCCTTAGTCTCCCTAGCTATTAGAAGGGTAGATCTAGGAGAGTATGGCAGTTGGTCTTGGATGTGATGCAAATGGGCATGACAAGTCTCAACTCTAGCATTGATATCCCCAATCTGACTAGAATGCGTAAGTTTGAGAGCTTGCTTAACTTTCTTAAGTTTAGCCACGACCCTAAACATGGGAGTTCCTATGACAGGGAAGGCCAAGCTTCCTCAACAATCCTCAGGAAATTTGGTTGATCAGCTAAAAGGGTAAAGAACCGAAAGGGGGAAGAGTGCTTCAAGTGGTGCCCTATAGACTTTACCACTAGGGGAGAATGATCAGAAATATGAGGATTGTGGATGACACAATGAGAGGAAGGGAACCGAAGGCTCCAGCAAGAGTTGATAAGGGTCCTATCAAGCTTACGTGCTGTGAAGGAATCTCCTAACTATTTATTGGACCAAGTAAACAGAGGGCCACTAGAATTTAATTCGAATAAGTGAGTAGCCCCTACAAACTGCCTAAAATCATGATGACTGCTCAAGGAAGAGACACTAGGAGGGTCGGATTCCTGGGGAAGGAGAATAGCATTGAAGTCTCCATTAAGTAGCCAAGGTTTTTGGCCAACAGACAAGGAAATATTGGTAAGATCACCCTAAAGTAGCTTCCTATGGGTCGGAGTATTGGCTTCATAAACACAAGACACTTGGAAGGCATCTGAACTATGCCTAGGGAGGATAGCCTAATTCATTTTTGAATGTAGGTCAACTTACTAGTAGTATACATGTATACTATTCAAGTCAAATCTAGAAATTTAAAGAGAGTTATTTTCCTTCCTAATTAGATGAAACATTTTTTTGAAAAAGGAAAATGAAATTAATAAATAAGAGGTAAGAGTTTTATAGAAAAGAATAAACCCATAGGGGAGTACCCTTGATGGCCTTATAGTACAAGGTAGATACTAAGAATAAAAAGCTAGAATATTAAAGATAGGGATATTTCGGTTGTTAAAAGTGCAGAGATGCTAGTATATTTGAGCTACCATTATGAATGAAACAATGCAACAAAAATTTAGAAGTGAATGAAACAAAAAAATTAATTTGTTTATAACAATGCAAATTAACAATAATTTTTCTCCGTAAATCTTCTCTAAAAGTTTCTTGCTAGATAACTTACACTTTTTTCCCATGAAATTCATCTTTAATGAAGCATATCAATCCTCTCATACCATACTCTCGGTGCTTGCTTAAGATTGAAGAGAGATTTTTCAACTGTTAGGCTTTATCTTCTCAACCTATAGTTTCATAACCTCTAAGCTATTGTACATATACTTCTTTCTCTAAAAATCTATTTCAAAAGATTGATTTGACATCAAAGTGATAAATATGCCATTTAGAGTGAGCAACAACTGATATAATAGTGTGAATAGTCCTAAACCTAGTAACTAGGGAGAAGGTCTCTTTACAACTAATATCTCTGGATAAATATAGTACATGCAACTAATCTTACTTTGTATTTTCATAATGATCCATCAAGTTCGTGCTTTAATTTGGTCACCTATTTCAACCTCACTAATTCTTTTCTTATTGGTAATTCGACAAGTTCCCATATATTTTTTCTTCCAATGCCTTTATTTCCTCATCCAATTCTTTGCACCATTTATTTCTTTCCACAACTTTTGTAAAATTATTTGCCTCTTTAATTTATGCAAGTTGACAACTCTCTATATTCTAATAAATTTCTGATAACAATCTCCATTTTCATGGTAGCATAACTGAGTAGACGAATTTAGTGACATGAAGCTAAGAGTTCTAGTACTTACTGTTGAAAGGCCCAAACTACCATAATTTACTACTAATTCATCATCATCTTAAATGTAACTTACTCTTGATTGCAACAAGGATCCATTTATATGCATTTTTCTCATTAAAAATAACATCTCATTTTATTAGTATCTTCTTAGAAATGGGATCATAAAATATGTATAACCTTTTATGTCTATATTATAGCCTACAAAAATGCAATTTAAATTATTATCATCAACATTTTCTCTTTTTTAGAAAGCACATACACATGGCATAATCGAATGTTTTAAGGTATATTACCTTTGGTTTCCATCCATTCCATGCTTTAAAGGAGTTTGGCAAGGTAGTGATGTTGTGGGGTTCCATTTGAGAATATAAGATATTACGTTTATTGCTTCTGCTCATAAACTGTTTTCTATATCTTTATTTATGAGCATGCTTTTTTCCTTTTCCATAAGACTCATATTTGTCCACTATGTGACTCCACTTTGATATAGAGTATAACTAGCTATCAGTTGTCCTTACATTTCAAATTCAACATAAAAATTTTCAAATTCCTTCGATACCAATTAGTTTGCAGTACTTTGATTACATGCTCACTTTGCTTTTTAATAAAAGGCTTAAACTTATTAAAGATTGACAACCTCCTAATTTTTCCCAAGTTATCTCATTATGATTACCAACAAATATAACAAATTATCTATTATTATTAAGAGAAGAAGCGCATGTTAGTCTATAAATGTTTATATGAATTAATTCATCAAATCGTGAAGCTCTCTTACTTTTTCTTTTAAAAAGGAATCTCTGTGTTGTCTTTCCATCATGTATCAATAACTTGCCTCATTATAGGAAAACTATACAGAAAACTACCTTTGAAAAATAAGTCTAAGCTTGAAAAATTTTAGATGTTCATACCTTTAATGCTATAACTAGTTATCATCTTTTAAGGAGGTTGCAAATGTGTTCTTTCTAACATTAAAAGCAATTGAGGAGATGCCATTTCTTTCCATAGGATCTTTAAATATTAAATTCTTTTGATTTTGTAAAATAATAGCACATCAACCATCTTTAAAAGAAATAACACATAAAACATCTTCAAAAAGTAGTGAATAACCTTCTCTCAAGAATTTCCTAATACATAATAAGATTGAGTCTAAGTCTTATACATAGAGAACATTTTTTATGTAGCTAATTCTGTAAGTATTTAACTTTACAACTCCTTTTTCTTATGATTCATGAATCGTTTTATCAATCATCTTCACCATCGTTCTTATTGATATGTCTGAACTTATAAAATTCTTTAATTTTGTTGTCATGTAATTGTTATTGCCACTATCTATATACCACACTTTAGAACTAAAGACATTAGTATAATAAAAAGTAAGAAATATGATTTTGGATTAATCTTTATCTTTTTCTTCAATAAAATATACTTGTTTTTGTATCCTTTTTAAATTAAGAATGCTTCTCTATACATACATGTTTATTACAATAATAGCACTTGAATTTATGAGTTTGAGTTTTTCCTTTATTGTTTTTTTAAAAGACTTTTAGCTTTATAATTGACAACATTTGGATTTTAATTTTTATTATTTGATTGTGCTTCTTCTCTATTTCCTCTGCCTCCCCTCTTTCCTTGATAAGAATGATCTCCTCGATTATTGTTGTAGGTACTACATTAGTCCACATCTTCATTATCTTTAGATAACTATAATTTGGATTGGAATGCCTTACTAGTAAAACTCTCTTCATAGGTTTTCTACCTATCTTATGGGATTGCAAACTCGATTTTGATATATGTATCGATCAAAACTAAACTAAAGATTACTAGATAAGTGCACATATCATTCTTATAAAATAGCTTAGTGACTGCAAGTGTCAATCATATAAGGACAAGTACTAATAATAATCTTCCTTTTATTATATAATCTAACCAGATGAATGATTGAGTTAAAAGGTACAATTAATTGAAGTAATGATTTTATTATAATGATTCATATCTATATTTTTAATGATTTCTTATAGTTACTTATGAGTTTTAAGCTTATAGTCTCACCCAAAGATATATCAATCAACTATTTTGATGGACAACTTAATTTATTATAAAATATTTATATTTGTAATCCCAAACTTATAGTTTAGGTAATTTCTTAATAACTTCTTCCATCTCTCCTATGTCTTATACAACATTTCACTCTCAAACTTCTAAAACAAGAATATGTCTTTCTTAAGTTTTGTTATTTGTGTTACAGGAAAATAACCGGTTAACAATTCCTCAACAACCCCATTGCATATGGTAATGGATCAAGCAGGCAAAGACTTCGACTACAATTTTGCTTTATTCCTCAATGTAAAAAGTAACAAACCTCAATCAAATTGTATCCTTTGAAACTCCATTAAGCTTAAATGTATCATACATCTCTATTTGAATCATGTTGGGCTTTATCTCAAAATTACTGGCCCCCACTCTTGTCCTTGTAATTTTAAACTCTATTTAAGATAATGACGATCTAGTGTAGCCCCTGGCTCCTATTATGTTTAGTATATGCAACATCACTTACGTAAATCCTGAAATTTAACAAATAAACACAAAATTAAGAAAGAAAGCTCTAAAATAAATAAATATAAAGAGAAAAGAAAAATAATTGGTTTGACAATAACAATGCTTCTAATATTTTAGTCTTAAACTTGAATGTGATATATATATATATATATGTATATATATATATATATATGTATATATATATATA
>JAOSBK010000204.1:27581480-27591503 GCA_027568895.1 Erythroxylum shatona | reverse complement strand
GTGGGTCTCTCCTTTGAGCTGCAAATCGAAGAAAAAACTTACCCAAGACTTACCCACGAACGCTTTACCTCGATCGAACTATATGAACACTAAAAAAAGACCGAAAATTTCCAGTTTTGAACGGCCAAGGAAACGACCAGTACTAGCAAAAACTAAAAAAAATTCAAACTTTATCCTAGAAACAAGAAAGCCAACCGGAAATCAAGAGGAAGCCACCTTTTACCAAACGATCTTTCATCATGCCACTTTCTTCCTTTTCTACGTCGGGGCTGAACTCCTCCATGGCACCGAAATTGACTTCAAACCTCCTCCCCATTTGGTCTACTCTCCTTTGTTGATGCGTGGGAGTGAACGAATGAAGCAAGGAAACGAGATCGCCTGAGGGTGAGATGGTGAGAGAAATAACGCATGAGGAAACGAGAGTAACGCAACAGTTGGGGAAGAATGGTCTGGAAAAAACGTGAGACGTAATAGATGACAAGGGAGGGCAAAACGGAGAAAAAGTCAAAAAATAATAGCTGGTGGGGTTAAAACGCTCCTTTGAGGAGCTTGTTGAATAAGAGCTGATTGGGTTGAATCAGCTCACCCAATTGACTCTTTACCAAACAAGATTTTTAGCTTATTTTTAAAGTCAACAAGTTATAAAGAGCTGACCAACTAAAAAAGAGCTGACAGCTCTTCACCAAACAGGGCCAAAATGTTTACGACACAAAGCAAGAATCTCCTGTTAGAGAATATAAGTTTAGATTAAAATAATAATAAAATAATCAAAATTAAAAAATATGGGTCATATAGGACCTATAAGATTTAAATTAAACAATTTATAAATACTAAAATTTGTTTTAGACGTGATAAAATGTTAAGATTTGATTTATATTTTAATTAAAAATTAAGAATAAAGCCATATATATATACACAATTATAGATAGAAGAAGACTTCAAGTCTTGTAAATAAAGTTGGACTACGGTAGTTCGATTTAAATAAGATTGGACAATAAACAAACTTACGCCTACCCTCCTCTTTTTGGGCCCAAAGGTAGTCGATTGAGTGGCCTAATTGGTGAGTCGTACAACTTATTTTAAATAATGAACTTGCAAATTTTAACAAGCATCACTTGACCTTATTTAATACAAAATGCTTTTATTGCTTATCATAATTTTCTTAAGATAAAATATATACCCATGTAAAAATTAGTTTACTCGAGGAAAATAACATCTTCAATTTGTTTTAAAATCATTGGCTAATACTAATAGTATACTCGTGGAGTTAAATATTGGCATCAAAAGAAACTAACAATTTAAAGAAAGCCCCCACGCCACGTGGGTAATCCCGTGCCATATGAAAGAGAAAGACCCAACCTGAAAGGATGTACTTTTCTAACGGATTGGACCCTGATGTATGACACGATCGACAAGACATGCCACACGTGCGGTGTTTTCTCATCTCATCTTGTCTTTTTTGTTTTGTCTAATGTTCAAAATTGCTTTATCAAACCACAAAATCAGAAACTTCTTGACCGCTTTAGCCCAACTTATTTGATTGGTTAAGAAAGATTATTATTATTGTGCCGTACTTTAATCTTAAGAGAAAAGTTAAACAGGAGGAAGAAGGGACGATTGGTGGGGACCACATTCACATGCTGTATGCTTCCTTCTCGACACGTAGCAGCTGATTTCCGGACGCCAACTTAGGCGGTGGTGGCCTATAGTCATGGTAGCTGGTGATGGCGAATCACTTATTCTCCTTTTGCTTTTCTGCCTCGCACGTGTGAAGAAGACTTGACAGGCCCTCTCAATTGTTGAATTTCTCATAATTTGGCAAATAATTCAGCCGAGTGAATTATCAAATTATTAAGTTATACTCCCTCCTATTCAAAATAAGTGTCGTTTTAGAGGGATTTTAATTATTCAAAATAAGTGTCGTTTACAATTTTTCATGCATATTTATAATTTTATTTCCAAAATTACTCTTTAATTTCTCTCACATTCTAATTATAAAGATTACATTTTCAAGGCAATTCAACATGCAATTAATAAGGATATATCAAATATTTCACTAGTTTTCTTAATAAGTGTGCATTTCTCTAAAATGACACTTATTTTAGATAAAAGGGAATATTTCTTAGCAGCATATAGTTGCCTTAGAGAGAGTCCACCAACTCTCTCTGTCTCTCTGTGGGTCCTACATAACCCGTTCCTTTCCTTCTTTTTCCTTTTCCGAGCCCTGCTTGTTCACGTCTGTACTGTTCAAACTGAACATCACGTCAGAGCTATCCTAATTACGAGAGAGAAGGGGATCTTCCTAAGCATCAACCCCACAGAGCATTTGCTTTGTGTGAGTATCCACATTTTAACATCCATAGACCTCTCCTTAAGATCCAGCTCTGTAATAGGAGGGCCAATGTAAAAGGGAAACATTCCATGGGGACCCTTTCATCCTGTGTGTTTGTGAGGGTAACGTCGCTTTGACTGGTTTTTATTGTGTAGTCGAATTTCTTTTTCTAAGAAGAGGGACTGCACTATATGTATGTCAATTCTTACTAAAGTTTAGATAAATTACTTATTTTGACAAATTATTTACCGAGTTATCTAAATCTTTTGAGTGTGTGGCAAATTTTCAAAAGAATTAAGAGTCAGGCACTAACAAGCCAACATTAAAGAGCAGAGGGCAGAGAGTAGAAATGAAGATTGTATTATAAAGAAGTAAAATTTTATTTTCACTATCCACAAACGCAGATCGAGGTGATGATGTCATAAGAAACAGTTTGGCCTTTTTTTGTTACAGGGAAAAACAAAACAAAAATAAAAAATCAGCCTCTGGAATACAGCGCGCAGTCTGCATCACGGCCGAGTAACTCCCTGAAGCCAGCAGGCGACTCCTGAAGAGTATAGAGCCCTGGGCGAAGACGGACGACAAAGTGAGCCAAGCGGTGCGCACACTGGTTGCCTTCCCGGCAGACATGCTGTAGATGAGTCTCCCACGAACGGTGAAGAAGCTCGCGGATTCCTGACACCAAGGAAGAAAGCCCAGTCAGTACAAAATTAGGGTCAGAGAGGATATTAATAACCTCTAACGAGTCAACTTCGGCTATGACCCGGTGGTACCCCTTCTTCCAGGACAAATTAAGGTCGGAATATACACCCCAAAGCTCCGCTTCTAAGGGCAAACCTCGACCAAGGCGGTGCTAAAACCCTCCACACCAAATGCCTTGACAATCACGGATTAAGCTGCCAGCGAACATGGTAAGAGACCCGAAGGTAACGGTGCCATCCGTGTTGACCTTTACCCACCCCTCCAGGGGTTTGGACCAACCCACAAGGGTACCCACTGGAACACCCGGGGCGGGAAAGACACAGGTCTCCATAGCGCGAGCGCGAGAGATCCACTCGACGTACTCGAGAATAATACGAGTGCCATTCTCCGACCAAGTAAAGCCAGCCTCAAAGAGGCTGCTGTTTCGCCACCGCCAAAGAAACCAGCACGCGACTCCATAGATAGTGGTCCACTGGTACTGGTGCACCCGGACTTGCCGAGTAAGGTTATACTGGAACCACAGCTTTGCTTTTTCCTGAAAGAAACGCGGGGGAATTGCCACTCGAGGGAACTGTCGCCACAAGGCTGCTACCCGCGGACAGTTCCGAAGCACATGAACAGTCGTCTCAACCTGCCCACAGACTGGACAACGGTCATCCGTGGACAGATGCCGTGTCACGCGGTGCTGGTTCGTCAGAAGTTTGTGCTTGGCAGCAAGCCAGAGAAAAGATCGAATCCGCTGGAGACCAGGCCATTTCCAAATAATCTCCCAGAGCTAGGGGGGGAGCCCCGGGAATGCCCAACAATCAGGTCAAAGGCAGACTCCACTGTGAATCGCCCTTGGGGTGACGGAGCCCACACCACCCTATCTGGCCCGATGGCCCGCGCAGCCAGGCAGTAGGGGGCGATCGCAAGGCAGACCGCAGCTGGAAGGTACTGATGGATATCTTGCCAAAGCCAGCAACCCCGGCTGTCCGTGAGGTCTGCGACGGTGGCGACACGAAGATGATTAGGGACGAGAGAGGTGGCGACTCAAAGGAGAGGCCTCCAGTCAGGCAACCAAGGATCCAACCAAAAAAAGGTACGCCTCCCATTATCCAGCTCCCATTTTAGGCCCTGGCGAACAAATTGCCAAGAGGCGGAGATTCCCTTCCAGGTAGCCGAAACCCCGGGTCGGGATATCGTCAGGGGGATCGGAGAGTCGTCGAACTTATACTTGAACCGTAGGACTCGGACCCATAAGTCCTGGGGTCTCGTGAGCAGGGCCCCACCGAGCTTAGGCAGCGTCGCATCATTGGTAGGTCGAATATGTCCCAGCCCCAAACCGCCAGAGTTGTTAGGAAGGCACACGGAGCTTGGCCATTTTTTAACACCATAAAAAAACTGGGTCTTCCAAGAAGCACCATAACCATGTCGATCGCATGATTTGCTTGCAAAAAGTTCCCTCCTTTACACGCTCTTCAAAGTGGGTAGGAGAGGCATAGCATATGGAGTTCTTGTGAATGTCCTTTT
This sequence comes from Erythroxylum shatona, assembly GCA_027568895.1. Lineage (NCBI taxonomy): Eukaryota > Viridiplantae > Streptophyta > Magnoliopsida > Malpighiales > Erythroxylaceae > Erythroxylum > Erythroxylum shatona. Next base: position 27,586,957 of record JAOSBK010000204.1, on the reverse strand, counting down.
CATGCCCAGAAAAGGGTTTTGATCCGCTCTATTTACTTTTCTGTATCAACTTATTCCATTTCATGCATGTGTGAAAGAGGAATGCCAAGAGAGAGCTTTGAGAATCTAAGAAAGCGGCATTGTTTTCCTATACAGCTTCAACAAAGAGAGCGCTAATACCAAGACAAATCGCACATTCACACTCACACATATAGAGAATCGATAGAGAGAGAGCGAGAGAGAGACTTAAAAGGCCTTGCATTTTCATTGGGTAAAATGACCGGTGGTGGATCTTCAGGGAGGACGCCGACTTGGAAAGAAAGAGAGAACAACAAGAGAAGGGAGAGGAGGAGAAGAGCAACAGCTGCTAAGATATATTCAGGGCTTAGAGCTCAAGGCAACTACAAGCTTCCTAAGCATTGTGACAATAACGAGGTCTTGAAAGCTCTGTGCGCTGAGGCTGGCTGGATCGTTGAAGAAGACGGCACCATTTATCGCAAGGTTCACTATTTAATCTCTCTTTCTTCCTTTCTCTCGTAGATCTGCTTTCGTAGTTTATTTCTTCTGTCGTATATTTTGGTTTTCGATGTTAGTTATTCAAACTAGAAACTATTTCAGTTGATATTTTCTCTTGTTTTCTGTTCTTTGATTTCTTCTTTCTGTTTTTACTTCTATTCAAGGATTTTTCTGGTCTAATTTCGCTTAAACCCATTTACAATTTCGAATTACGATTTGGATGATGTAATAGTCGTTTTTGTACAATTTGATCTATAAGAAAGGAGTCAGCTTTTGGAAGTTGCTATCTACTTGAATAACTTGTATGTGCTATGTCTGTGTGTTCATTTGAGTTTTCTTTTTCTTATTTCCACTGGTGTTGTCTCTAGTCCCTTGCTAAGATCAACAAGAAATCAATTCCATTTCTTTTTCATCCATGGATGTCATATTGTCAAGGTTTATAGTTCCCAATTTATCAACACATTGACTCGTTCCATTTTCTTTTCTTTTGACAGGGCTGCAAGCCACCACCAGGTGAGATTGGAGGCACTTCATCAAACATAAGCGCCTGTTCATCCCTTCAACCAAGCCCACAATCCTCAAATTTCCCCAGTCCAGTGCCTTGTTATCACGCTAGTCCCTCATCCTCCTCATTTCCAAGTCCCACTCGATTCGATTCAAACCCGTCTACATATCTCCTCCCGTTCCTCCGCAACATAGGTTCAATCCCCACAAACCTTCCACCGCTTAGAATGTCCAGTAGTGCTCCTGTAACTCCACCCCTTTCTTCCCCTGCTAGGAATTCCAAGCCCAAACCTGTTTGGGAATTGCTTTCAAATGGCTCCCTAAACTCATTTCATCGGCCCCTTTTCGCTGCCTCTGCCCCTTCAAGCCCTACTCGGTGCCACCACCTCACACCAGCTACCATACCAGAATGTGACGAGTCTGATGCATCTACTGTGGACTCTGGCCGGTGGGTTAGCTTTCAGGTTGCTGCACCGCAAGCAACCCCTCCTTCACCAACTTTTAATCTTGTGAAACCAGTAGCTCTACAGAGTGATCTTCGGGATGGAGCTGATCCAAATGAAGGGCCAGGCTGGGCTCCTGCAACAGCCACAGAGAGGGGGAGAATCTCGGAGTTTGAATTTGAAGATGACAGAGTAAAACCATGGGAAGGGGAGAAAATTCATGAAATAGGCACAGATGATCTTGAGCTCACTCTTGGGAGTGGAAAGGTTCGTGGTTAAGCTTCCATTGGATGATTTTATTTGGGTTGTAAGAAGTTTAGAAGTAGACTACTTGAAGTTGCCTACCAATTGCCATCTTCACTGGCTTGCGGGAATTCGTTAGCTAAATTCATGCATTGATTGAGGGTTACCTGTAACTCTCCTTTATGTGGAGAACAATGATCACATGTTTCTCCACATTCTATCTTTCGGTATTAGATGTACAGTTTTAGTTTCTGTTACAATCTGAGTTCATCAGATTCAACTGTTGTATAACAACAAAATTCTCGCATGTTTCAAGAAAAGTACCAAGTCCCAAATTTTCTCGAGGGGCAACGGCTCAAGTTAGTGATTTGCGAGTTACTTCTCCTGTTTACCTTTACGGCATTATGCTCAATTCGTTGTTTATCATAGAACCCTGCTTTAAATTATCAATGAGATTGCCTCACAGTCTTTGGAATTATTGATTTTCTCCATTATTTCTTGTTTATATTTGTAGATCACTGCCTGTTTTACGTTTCTGGATTATGCATTCCACAAGTCATCATAGATAAAGCCCTACTCACAATCCGGTCAAAGGAACCAAACATTCAGATAATACTCGTTATGTGTAGGAAAGTTCTTGGCATCTGAAGCCTAGGTTTCTTTTACATGGATTGTATGAACAAGGCAGGTGGTTTCTGCCGAATCTGTGGTGGCCTTTAGCGGGTCAAAGGGGCAGCAGAACCAGAGCCCATTGGGGGTCCCCTGTACCATGTCCCCTGCACCATGTGGAGTGTTTTGGGCACGAGACATGTGAACCGATGTCGTATCTTAAAAAGGTGCACCAACTATTGTATCTCCTTACCCCTCTCTCAATTATTACCTGTCTTAAAATGGTCCTTTGCCACCGAGTCTTTGTTTGTACTCTTTTCTATGTAATCTGTCTTCGATTGTACGTTACAAATTATAACTGTTTACATGTTGAGGCGCTGGTCCTACATCAGGAGAATTGATATTTTGAAACGAGTTAGGCCAATTGGTTAAATTACATTTACAATTATATTTAAAAATTATGAAGTTTTATCTAATTTTATAGTAATAGTTAAATTATTGAAAATGATAATAAAATATTTGAATTTTCAATTTAATTACAAATTAGCTCACCCAGCATCTTTTGCCAAATAAGTATCTATACATATATACATATATACAGAGAGAGAGAGAGAGTTTGTTCTATTTTTGTAGAATAAATTATAAAAATTCAAAATTTTACTTAATTTTATAATATTAGCCTAAATTTGAAAAAGTAGCACTAAAATATTTCAAATTTTATTTTTTTACAAAAATAGTCATCTAATTCTTTTACCATGTGGCTGACGTGTGTATTATCATTGTCACGTGTCAAAATTTATATTAAAAAATAAAATTTCTACAGAAAAAACTAACCCAATTCTGTCTTCCAGGTCTCGTTTCTGCTTCATCCTTCTTCTTGTCTAAATCTTATACCTACAAACGGGGCAATACTCGTATATTTCCAACCACTTCTTCATACAATTCATGTGAAACACATGTTTGCACCGCATTTTCTTAATGACAACACCAAGTTCCCCCTCTTTCGAACATATACTGCATGCACCATCTTTACCATTAATCTCTTCAATCTTCACACGTGGCATGACCTTTATTGATGCCCTTGAAGCTCGTGGCTCACCATATTTTATAGCCAAGTTTCAAAGTAGAGAGTCCAAGATTTAAGCTCCTTCAATCACCAACGTCCTTTAGGTGAATAGGTTGATCAAGATGATTTTTTCACCTGGGTGGTTCTTTCTTATGCTTCTTCAACTGGGTCTTATGGGTTTTAGTTTTGGTTTTCTCCTACAACAATGCTGGCCATCTCAGGTGACGTAGCGACACCGACGATAGTGAAACCCAATATAAATGGTAGATATTCCCTTCAATATTGCTTTCATCTCCTTCCCCATGCTTTCGATGTTATAACATTGGCAACAAGAAGTTCAAGTGAGATTTGAGAATCAAGTACTTAGAGCAACCACCAATTGTTTAAGGAAAATCCCGAACAGTGGATTTAAGACATTTTCTCTTTTTGGGTAACTTGCCTCTTCAAGAAACCTAATGGAAGCCTCGGCGGGAGGCTCCATGGCTCTAAAAATCATGCTCGAACATTTTCGTTCTTTGCTTGAATCAATGGAAATGAGATCGCTGAATCCCTGAATATCTTGGAGTAACATTGTAGCAACATTGAATAGTGTTATGACTCCACCTCTAGAGATGTTGCAGAAGGGAGAAAAACATTGGTGTAACACACCGATGGGTTTTTTTCCTTAGCAAGAGACCAACATTCCCACTGATGCACAATTGGGCATAGACAAGATGGGGGGAAAAGGGCTTGACAAGATCCTGTTAACTGAAGAAGAGAAGTTTATGTTTACGTTTACAAATGAAGTCAGTCTTAATAAAGTCATAGAATTCGGACCTTGTCATATGGGAGGACAACTAATGTTTCTCTAAAAATGATCTCTTGGATCAGAGCTTGACAGATCTTACATTGATACTATTCCTTCGTGGATAAATATGCACAATATTCCTTTGGAATATTAATTGGACTTTGGATGGGCCAAGCTTTATAGCTAGCTCAATTAAACGACCCCTAGCTTTTGACTCAGTTACTACCAAATTAGAGACGGTACGTTTTGCAACGGTATGTGTGGAGGTTAACCCCAAGAAGGCACTCCCAGACTCACTGCCTTTGATGAAGTTGAATGTGGCTAATGAGTTAGTGAAAACTGAAATCCAAGTCTCTTATAAGTGGAAGCCTCAGTTAGGAAAATAAACCTAGAAACCAACAGGCAAATATTTCAATACTAGAGAATACAATGAGCTTATGAGAACTGACAAACCTAAAGAATAGTTAGAAGCCAATCCGAATGACCAATCTGTTAATGAAGAAGCACGGAACAAAGATAATGTTGGGACTCGATTTCGGAACCGGACTCCAACCGGAAAAACGGAAAACGAATCCTAAAACGGAAGCAGAAACCGAAACAAAAGCAAAAACGAAGCGAAAGAACGGATCCTAAACGGATCTCAAAACCGAAAGTGGGCCAAAACAAAAGCAGAACACAAAGCGGATCGGAAGTCATAAAGCGGAAACCAAACAAAATCAAAAGTGAAAGAATCGAAAGCGAATCGAATGGCTCGGAATCCAACATAAACAAATCGCTTAAGAACAAAAACTTAACTTCGACATCCGTGAACAAATATTTTAGAAAAGCGTCGCGTTGAAAACCAATAAGACATTTAATCTAAGCCAATCAAATCTCGGTATAAATTTTTTTTTCATTCTTTTTCATTCTTTCATTCTTTCATTTTATTCATCTTTATTCAAAGCAAAACAATTTCCCTTTTTGGAAATTTATCCTCAATTAAAACTCAATTCATATGATTCTTCATATTCAAATCATAACCATTAATTTACACAAAATCTTATTATTCCTTTCTTTTGCCAATTGACACTTAACACACGTATCCATATATACAATGCACACACGAAAAGCACTTCAATATCTCAATTACAGCAACACAATTCATCGGACTTCCTGTCCGGAATCTCAGCATAAACAAACACAACCAATCATCATCATATACCTATAACACTTCAATAATTCTCAATCAATAATCAGTATCATCGGACCTCCTGTCCGGAATCCATATCACAATCAATCCCATCCATATTCATATGCAAATCACATTCGTATCTCAAATTCAATACATAAA
>JAOSBK010000204.1:27555195-27573093 GCA_027568895.1 Erythroxylum shatona | reverse complement strand
GTTTTAATCTTTTAGGGTTAATGATTAAAGATAGATTATGATGTATTTGTGAATGATTTTGGGTTGAAATGGAGTTGGAATAAAATAGAAGGGATGGTTTTTAAGATGGGTTATTTGTGAAGGATGGGAAGTGAAATATGGAGAATGAATCATGTTCTGCATTGCCTCTGTCAAAGTTCGCCGCGACGAACTTGATGGGAAGTGAAATATGGAGAATGAATCATGTCCTACGTTACCTCTGTCAAAGTTCACCACGACCAACTTGAAGGATGAAGTTCGCCATGGCCAATTCAAGAGTTCGCCGCGGCGAACTTGTAAGATTTCGGGCAAATTTTTCCTTTCTGGAATAGTTCGTCGCGGCGAACTTTCTAGCATCAAATATGTTTCAGTATTTTGAGCATAACTTTTTGTGTAGTTATCCAAATGGAGTGATTTTTAATTTGGAGTAAACTACAGATGTAGGGCTACAAGTTGTATGAAGAAATTAAGTTTAAATTCAGTCTCTAAGGATATAAATTTTTGTAAGAAATTTGAGCATAGAATATTGTCTCAATATAAGAGCAGTCCGAAGATGTTTGGAGTATAACTTTTGGATTACTGAACTAAATTGAATGATTTTAGTATCATTGGAAACTTAAGACAATGACGAACATTTTTCTATAAGGAAGTGTAACCAAATTTCTTCATTTACCTGATCATAACGATCATGCAAAATTGACCTGAAAGTCTAGGTTTTGAAAGGATTATAGTCAATTTTAGCTTTTTTATTATTATTGAAGCTTTACGAATTTCCTTTGAGTGTTGTTTGAACAAGAACTGAGTTTGTTATAGGAAACCAAGCAAGCCCGATCCAAGAGCAAGAGGAAAGACAACATTGAACTTGGATTGTCAAGTGAAATTAGGTGGGTAATATATTTATAGTTGTTGTGTAATATGGGCAAATTGTTTTGCTTGCTTGCATGTTGTATGTTAAAATGCTTGTTTTGAATTATGGAATTTCTGTGCAAATGAAAAGAGGGAAAAGCATGATGAGCATGAAAAGTATGAATGTGTGTGAAATGAGTTAAGCATTGAAATTTGATTCTGTTTGGGCAAGAGAGGAACGTTTCGTTAGTCACGTGCAAGTCAACATATAGCCTTCTCCTGGTTGCCCACTTGAGGCCACGAGATCCTAAGAAATCAGACTCGTTTTGTTCACGGTATAAACTTCAATTTATCCATTTTGTTCCACGAAACTCTCGAGCCATTTGTTTTGCATTTCATCATTGATTTTTCAAGCATGATGCATAATTGAGTGTTATGTTATGATGGATAAATTACATGATATGTCCTTTATGATGACATCTTGGTAAATATGAGTTATGGGTTTCAACTTGTTAAGTATTGAATTGTTACATATATATGTAATTATGATTGAATGTGTGGCTCAATGCCAATGGCTATAAATGTATAAGTCATTGAGCTTCGCAGCTCACCCCATTACCTCCCACTCCTCAGGTGTAGAACGAGAAGATCGTTGATCCTTGTAGGGCATCAGAAACTCCAAGATAGTCAGAGACTTTTATACTAAGTTAGTGACTTTGGATAGCTTTATGAGCATATTAACATTGAACATCCTTGTGTATTTTGTTTTAAGTTTTGATGTATATGATAATATGTATTTGCTTAAACTCTTTGAATTATTCAGGAAATGAAGAATTGAAATTTCATTTGTGTATGATTATGTTTAGCTTGTGGTTAGGTTGGATGGCTAGATTGAATGTATGTGTTGGTTTAAAAATGTTTGTGGTTTCGGTTTCTAAAGGTTTTGCTGCGGCAAAGCCAATGGTCGCCCCGACGAACCTTTCTGAAGGCGTCTTCGCCGCGGCGAAGAATGACTTACGCCTCGGCGAACTATTCTCGAAGGGTCCTTAGAGATAACTCCATGGCTTCACCGCGGTGAACTCTCCTTTGCTGCCACGCTGAGATTTTTTTACTTTTAAATGCAATATCTCCACTTTTCATTCACACCACCCTCACACGACTGTCCCGAATGGTCTTCTCGGTCTCGAGACTTGGATCAAATATCTTTTGGTATCCAAAATGATTGTTGGGCTCCGGAAACGGGGTCCAACACATATAATTAAATAAAATGAAAATTAATGAAACTTTTTCCAAAGCATTCTATAGCAAGTTGTCTTCCTTCAATTACTTGGCATGCTGAAGGCAAGGCAGTTCAGTCCTAGAAATGACCCCTAACCTACTTGACAATTTTGTTGATTGACTCTTGTCAATAGGATGACCTTGCGAGATATCAATATGTATAGATAACTTGTTGTTCATTACAACATTCATGCATTACAACTCACAACCTTTAGTGATACTTTTACCTCTTTTTCTGATAACAGTATTGGAACTTGACAACAAAAGAATAGTGATAAGAAAAAATGCATCAAACATGTAAATATATATTTGAGCATAAGTCTAATTATAGGTGGTAAAGATTAATAGACCTAAAGATCCCTGAACACTAATTAAGGTAGATGGAGGTTGTTGATGACTGGCTTCAATGGTAGATCAAGTCGATTGTTGTTGTTAGCTAGGATTTGATTGATCTGGTTGATATGGGGGAGAAACAATTTTGATAGCTTCCACCTTCTTTCCTTTGTTTCTACCAGATGTCATTATGTTGGATATCTATAACTCAAATATCAACATTACGTCCAATAAGTATCATCCCATGTTGTGGTCATCTACTGTGTTGTGGTTGTCATCATTGAAGAAGCGACATTTCTTCTATTGTTATTGTTCTTCTTTTCTATTTTCAATAGCCCTCTCCTTCTTGTGCTCTATTTTATTGCTATGTTTAGGAGTTTATGTCAGTTTTGTGTTCTGTTTATAGTGTATGAGTTTTTGTTTGTGTTCGTGTTTATGTTTGTGTTTGGAAGATGGTAAATTATGTTGAATTTGTATGGGTCAACATTTTTTTTCAACCTTCCATGCTTGTTCGAGAAAACATGATAATTGTTTGATGAAAAGTTTGTTAGAGAATGAAGGCTACTTCCGCAATGGATGTTTATATACATATTTACCATATGATTGATTTTATGCCAAATCTCTTCCACTTATAATATACACATATATCCATCAAAATGACTTTATTTCAACATTTTATGAGGATGTGATCATACATAACAATTAAAAATCAAATGGAGTAGCTCAAAACTAACAACTTAAAAGACCAAATCTTTTAGCATGCACACATTTGAATTTATTGAGTATATATTTTGTGAAAACATATATTTAATGGAGTAGCTCAAAACTAACAAGCTAATTATTAAGATCAATTAAAGCTAAATCATAATTACACAACTATTTATATTAGAGGATTCTACAAGGGATGTTTATACATCTCCTAAACATAATACCACATACTTAATATTCTTAACCTTATCATATGAAGTAGTGTCACTTGATAGATCATAAAATTAATATTACTAGAATGTTGGAACATTCAAATAAGAATTCTTCTATAGAATTTTCATAATAAAACTATTAACATTACTTCATTGCGGAATGTCAACATGATAAATAGTTTCTAATGGTGAAAATGAGCTTCGCTTGGAGGAATATGGCAAAATTCTCCCTAATGAAGAACAAATTGATGCAATAAAAATCTCCTTATCAAATACTAATCACCACTTGCCTTCTATGGCCGATCTTCTTCTGCTTTAAGGTTTCTAATATCATCTAAACTACCTTTCTTTCTTTGTTATTTGTATCTCATTTTCTGTTATCAAGCTATTATATGAATATCTGATTATATATGCTATATGTTGTGTTAAGCTTCCTCGAATCTTTAAAACAATATAGACAGAAATGGAGATGGTAGTGATGTCCCTATGATCTGTACAGGATTAGGGAAATCAATTGTTTTAGAACAATGGTTGATGACAAAAACTGTTTGTTCATTATGATGACAATGGAGTTTATCAGTCAGATATGCGTGTGTTCAAATTTGGGTTCCTAAATCATTTGGTTAAGCTTTGATTGTTCTATACTATTTTCTAATTAGGTAAAATGCTTAGTACATGCAGTTCATCTAATATTGTTATGTATAATGCATCTGAGAAATCGATTATTGTATCTTCTGTAAATTTAGTTAAAGCAAAAAAGTTATTGGAAGAGGGTGTCAATTTACTAGACCCTGAGGGAAGATCTTTATTTGTTTCAATTAATGACATGGCACATGCAAGGAGCCTTCGTGGGAATCCAAACATTGGAAACCTTTTTACCTTTTCTATCAACTATAATGTCACTCAGAATTCAAAAAATAATTATTTCTTTTAATTTTCAATGGAATATTAGGTGTGAAACTTTATTTATTATTTTGTTTTTAAGAATTGTTAAACTGTTATTTAACATCTTGTAGTACTTATATAACATATATCATTATATTATAATACTTAACATATTTCAATATTTATATGTATTATTATTTGATTGTTAATAAACATTAATGCTTAAAAATAGTAGTAAAACTTCAATTTAATATATTTTTTCTTATTAAAATTAAAATTTTAGATATGTTTTATGTCCAAAAGACATTTACTTTTCAAATTTTAAATTACCTATCATGCTTGTGTTTTTAAACAATATGTTTAAAACTTTGATAATATTTTACAATTTTTAGGTGCTCCATTCTTTTTGTATGAATGGAGGTGTAGGACTATGTATAATAGGCATCATTAAAGAATCATTTGTGGATAAATCCATAGATATAAACAAATTTATAGAGCTTAAATACATTAGCTATTTAAACAAATATATAAAGAAGGCAAATGAAAATATATGAAAAATCATATAAATGTCAATTATAATTAACTGTAAGGATTATAATCACAATTATCATTAAAAATTATCTTTTCAACATTATTATTTTTAAGAATACTGTAGCACACAAAAATTCATCAAAATTCTCCTAAGAAAAACTTAAGTTATAAAATCTTAACTTTTGGTGATGAAATTGCAATTATGCCACCAAATGTCAACATTTAGCATCGATTAACGATAATTGCCAGAAAAGGCTCCAACACTGGCAATGAATTCAACGAGATGTCATTAAATGTTAATTCTTTTGCGTCGATTAGCGAAAATTGTAGAAAAATATACTTCTTTAGCAATGATTACGTAAAACTTCGTAAATACATTGACTTTTTGTGACGAATAGACAATTCATCGCCAAAAGCTTACTTTTAGTGACAATCTGTAAATCGTTGCAAAAAAATTAGTTACCAATATTCTATTTCCATCCACCCTTTTTATTGTTATTTTATGTTGAAACTCTTGTCTATTATTCACATCTCTGACTACCATAGCTGCACTTTTCCCATGTTCAAAGAAGTTTATATGTACTTCTCTTTGTCTCTCTATTATTAAAATCATAGAATATGTTATGTCTATCCTCTTTCAAAAGAGGATCCATCATCAATATTTAATTTTTAACATACTCTTAACTTTCATTTAGCCCACATCAATATGATATTTGAATTCAAATCCTCTATAGCATTTTTAATACCACATATACATCTTCCACAATTACATTTAGGAACTAGCTTTAAAGATCCAAATTCATCCCATCATTTTTTTAGATAAGTGAAATATTTTGCAATAGACATCTTACCTTAGGTCATTGTGTTGATATCTCTTTTGAATTGACTAATAAGAGAATTATTACACTTAGTATAACACTTTTTAAGCTCCTTTCAAAGTCCTTAGACATTAAATTTAATGTCCAAGAAATAATCATGCTATCCACTTAGCCCCTTGCATCATAATCTAGAGAATCCTCATTAGGCGTCTTAATCTCCTATCTATAAACATCAGTTTCATCTTCTTTTTGAGTACTAGTTTCATAGCTCTGTCTATGAAAGATAATTATTACCTGTTAATAGAGTTGTCACCAAAACCATTCTAGGGTGATCAAAACCTTGCAACATCAGAGGATCACTGTTATTCATCCTCAATCCATCAGCTCTTACATATTTTTGGCAGAAAAATAACACAACTCTCTAAAAAGTCAATCGAATATCAACGACAAGAAATAACTCTTCAAATTGAAGTAGCAGATCAATACGAGAATAAGAAACTAAACGATGAAACAAATATCAAGATTTAACATGAAAAACCCTCCTATGTAGAGGGAAAAAATCACGGGACAAACTGATAAATAAGTCCACTAAACTTAATAAGGGTTTACATAAAAAGTTGTTCTCTTCCCCCCACAACAACAAGTTGTCTCACAAGATTTCAGTATTGAAACCAAAGTTGATATCACAACCAACAAGCCCTTAAACTAATCTAAAAAATAATCAAACAAGGATGAGAATCTAATCTTCTTGTCCTCTCTCTACTTTTTCTCACTTTTGGACATTGTGATAGCACTTACTATCTCTTCTCTGTCTTATTTATAGAGCAAGGCTCTAATGAGCTATTTATAGGCTCCTCTAGCTTACAATTTAGAATCCTAATATAACTTAACTAGCTAGATCACATTTTAACCTAATTAGATTACATTACATTATCTAATAATGTAATATCCCTATCTAAATAGGACTTTATCTGATAGGATTTATCTACATTGCTACTAACAAGAGACGAGATTATATTTAACTAGGAATTATAGAACCTTATATATAAAGATCTTTGCTATCTTTAGGTAATCCTCTCACGTGATCTTTATCTTTTAGAGTTGATGCCTATCTACAGTAATCTTATCTGCCAAATCATTCAAGATCTTAAAATAGGGTCGGATACTTAACAATCTCTCCCTTGAGCCCAAATATAGGGAAGACATGTTATTCTTCATTATCTACTTGAGATTCATCCCAGTAAGCTTATTGCAAAGTTCGTGCTTATTTCTGAGAACCACTTTAGTCAACATATCAACACCATTCAAATTTGTATGAACCTTATTTAACATTAATTATTGCTCCTCTATTGTAGACCTCAACCAATGATATCTGACCTCAAGTAACAAGTACTCAAGACTTGGATACCTTTTAGAAAGCCTTTTCTCCCTTATCGACCTTCGAACTGAGTTTCATCAACTATTGTAGCCCATTGCTCCCCTTTCTCATTATCCTCAATAGGACCACAAATATATAAATGATTCAACTCTAGTAACTTCGACTTCCTTGTGGATCTTCTCTTAAAAGAGACTCTATACTGCTTTCTAGTCAAATAATGATCATAATGATTAATTAGATGTGAGTTCTTAACTGGGATAAGGGATTTTCTAGCCAACAACTTTAATCCCTTCTCACTCATTTATCTTAATCATCGATGCCACAAATTCGATGAAGATTCCTCTTTGGCTTTGTATTGTTCTTCACCACCATACACCTTTAAGTGTGTCTTGTACAACAATTAACAAAACTCTCCTCGGGCTATCGTCATTGCATCTCTAAACAATTTTCACTTCCTATTCCCAAATGTGTGCTTAAATCCTTCTTAATCTAACACACTCACTGATAATAGGTGTAAAGCCCCAAAATATACCCTAGATGAAATGTTACACATTTATGAAAGTACATGTACGATATGAGTTAAAATTGTGTTTGATTTGAAAGTAAAAAACATGTGATTAAAATGAGAATTTTAGTTTTTTATGCGTTGAAATTATATGTGGTGATTAATATGATTAATACATAATTTTTGGTGAATTTTATGAAATTTTTGAAAATTTGGGTATTTTTGGACTAGGAAAAATTTTGAAATATGGACCAATTATAGTGTGACACGTTGACTAATGGATTATTGACAAATGGCTCCCATGCAAAGGAGACATATGGCAATTTTAATTAGTGACACATGTATTACATTCAAAGAGGATACGTGGGCTAAGTTTTGGTTAGAGGGAGAACACTATAGCTTATTCTTCACCATAAGCTTTCAACACACACAACTTATTCCTTGTTTTTTTTTGTTTATCCACCAAAATCTCACTGCTGGAGATTTGTTACTACTTCCACCGAAGGTTACAGCTGGAGTTTTTTTAAAACAAGTACGTGATGTTTTCATGAAACTCAGTGAATATATGCTCGGTTTCTCACTGGAACTATTGCTGACTCAAGTAAGTGACTTTGATGATGTTTTAACACTGTGCATAAATTTATTTATGAGTGGGTTTAGTATTCGGTGAATGAAGGATGAACATATGAATATGTTATTTCTGCATATTTAAGGGTGAATATGTCTTAAGATTGTATTAAAGTGAGTTTTAAGCTTGAAGAATCATTGAAATCGTGTTTAGGAATAGTAAGGAAATTCATGAAACTCAATGAATATATGCTCTGTTTCTTACTATATATGCGTGAGTATTTGAATGTTTATAGAAATGAATCAAATGAGTCTGATAATGCTTGAATGATTGAAAATGCAATTTATTCATGAGATGTGTAAGAAGGGTAGCTTTGGTGGTGTTCAAAATGAGTTAACTGAGGAATTGTGAAGTGAATAGTGCCAAAAATGGAACAAATGCAGAAACTGGAAATTGTGTTAATGAAAATACGAATTTTTGATGCCCAAGATTAAACCTTGGATTTTTGATTTGTTTTGTGATATTGTGCCTAAATGAAGTTAGAAGAATTGGTTTGAGTGTCATTTGTGTTAATTGAAAAAGATTGAAGTGAGAACGAGTAAATTTGGAAAATAATGAAAGAAAGAAGGAGAGAAGAAGAGGAGATGCTCGGTGAAGAAGAGAAGAAAGCACGATCATGCTTCTGCACAATCGTGATTTCTCTAGAGAAGGTCACGAGTCCTGATCATGCTACTGCACAATCATGACTTCACTGAGTAGGTCGTGATCATGCAAATGAACAATTGTGACTTTCAAGTTTTCTAAAAAATGATTGTTTTTTTAACATCTGTCATTCAATTTACTATAACTTCTTCACTTGATATCCAAATAACTTAATTCTTAAACCAATAGATTCCTAACACATTGTTCTACCTCTCTATAAAAATTGATAGCCTTCTGAATTGATTTGAAAAGGATTGATTGAATGAAAATAAAGGAATCTATTGGAATAGTATGACCTGAAATATTTCACTAAATATACTTCAGTATTTGGATTATATCTTGATTTGTAGAGCCCTGAAAGAGATTATTCTTAATTTCAATTAAACTAGAGGCATAAAACTATAATTTTCCTAAAGAAATAAAATTGTAAATCTGATTTTTTTAAGAATTCCAAAATTTGTTCTGAAGTTGAGTTAAAAGATATGTTGTAGCTTAAGAACTTTATGATATAGTTTTGAGTATTGTTTAATATGAATAAATAATATGACAAGATTAAGGTTAAGAAACCCTAAATTTGTTATTGGACATACATAATACATGATATATTCTTAAATGGGCTTATTCAGTTAAATGAGTCATTGTTAGTAATTTAGATGGTCTCTTCTGTAAAGTAATTTTTGAGTATTTGTAAGTAAATTTTTTATAGTTTTACTTTGACTGCTTTGTTTGCTACTGATTTGAATTCATTCAATGATTTGCAAAGTTGTAAGAATGTTACATGTTTGAACACATGGTATGAAACCAATGATTGAAATGTGAATTGAATTTCAGAAGTTTTTGTTTTTAAAACTATTATGTTTTAGTTGTGGGTAAATAGGCATGCCTAGAAGGGTCTACAGCTGCTCTTATAACACTTCAGTGTCGAGAATTCTATCTCTCCTGTGACACTTCAGTGTCGTGACTTCTGTCTCTCCTGTGACATTTCGGTGTTGAGACTTCTATCTCTCTTATGATACTTCAGTGTCTAACACTTCGGTGTCTCCTATTATCGAGACTTTAGTCTCTCCTGTTTATTGATACCAATCACTCCTGTATAAGTCCTGTTACCCACTTCTGTAAATAGATTAGCAGTCATCTGGTTTTGTATTTTGATACATGTTGATTTGATATAAACAAAATTATATTCTGATCTGTTATGTTCTGATTTGAAGGGTTTATACCCTCTTTTGATATTCGGTTCTATTATCTATACAATCTGTTTTGAAATACTTTATGACTGAATTGTTCAAAAAGTCAATCTTTTAATGCTTGCTTCTGCTATAACTTGATTCAGTATTATGAGTTGTCAGTTTATGCATAATTTAGTTATCACTCACTAAGCTATATTATTAGCACGATGGATTTTCTCCTTATAGGTTCTGAGAGAAGCTTATAAAAACTCGAATGAGTCAACCGTAATGGCCAAAGGAGTCTGAAATTTGTTTTGATAAAGATGTATTTTGAGCTTGATTTTGGCTTGTATCGGATATGTATAAATTTGAGTTTGTTTGTAAGTTTGTAATAACTATATTTCAGTTTGTATTGGGATTTAAAACAAGTTTGTATTTAGTTCAATGTAATATAATGTATGATTTCCTAATTTGGTTTAGTTCAATGTAATTTGTATAGAATGCTTTCGGTTTGTTTGTTCTGTTTGTGAGTGTAACACTTGCATATCCTCCCAGGGGTATGTGGGTGTTACAATTGTTTGGTATTAGAGCATGGTTTAGGCAATTTTGGTTTAACCAACGCTTAACTATTGCTTATACTTGAATATAAGAATTGTGTCTGGCCTAATACTGTTTGTCCCATGTTTTGATTTTAGAATTTCCTTATGGAAAGATCTCATAAGGCTGTTGATGAGGTATCTTATTGAGAGTCTATGATTCTGTATAAGATTATAACATTGGGTTTGATATTAGAATTTCGTGATGGTTATATATTGAGAACGTATTCAAGTAAGATGAAGTAAATGATAGTAATATATGTAGAAGCCCTCAAGATTAAGTTAATCAGTTATTATGAGTGTACATCGGATAAAGTTGTTGCTTTGGCGAATGATGTTACAGTGTATGGATGTAATATATGTATGGATAAGAATAAATGAATAAGTATTGAATGAATCAGATATGAATATTAGAGTCGGGTAAGCATGAGATTCAAATAAGGGAAGCTGAATAGACTATTGAGAGTGCATGTACTTTGTTTATTGTAAAGTTGGGTTCTTAAATTTGAGATTACTTTCTTATTATGATTAGAGGGACTCAGCTTCGTAATGAATTATATGTCATTATGTTCAGGAAGTGCGAGTTTGATTCCATATATGTGTTTTAGTTCAGGAAGCTGAGGTGTCAAATAATTAGAACGATGATATCTCCAACGCATAAATGGTTGGGAGTTCATGTTACCATCATCTTTGGTAAAACCAAGCCCACTACGGAGACATTCATAAACTACTCTACCGTAATTTTTAGCGGATAACCCCAATTTAGGTTTAATAGTACAGCCCAATGGGGGGTGACTGTACTTGTTCAATTTATCTCTCCCAGATTGGATGCCATAAGGTGGGCCTTGGAAAGTTTTAGAATAAGCTTTAGGAATTTGCAAATCCTCCAGACGTAGAGCACGTAGGGCTTTGAACCCAAATATATTACCCACAATCGAAGTAAACATATTAGTAACAGAACCTTCTTCAAATAGGTCTAAAGGGTAAGCTACATAAGCAACATATTAAATATGAGAAAATGAAAGTTGTGGATATTTAGAATTGAGAAATAGTATTTGGTTAGATATGAGAAATAATGATGTAATGCATTTGTATTGGTGGATGTATTATGGAATATGATATCAATATTGCACAGTGGTAATATATCCCCGAATGTGATATAAATGTGAATGCACTGTCATGGATTGTTTGAGGAAAAGAGAGAAATATATAGTAATGATGAGATTAAAGTATACAAGCAAAAGGTAACTATAAAAAATTTATTATGATCCTAAGAAGTTGAACCTGAAATTGAATGGGTTGTTGGTTTCTGTGACAAGAGTTATGATTCACTATAAGAATATGTTAGTGAAATTGAGATCAAATTTTCATAATGAATATTTATCTATAATTCTGAATTGAATGAGGATATACTTATGGAAGATGAAATAAATGACAATATAAAGATGAGATAGAAATAAGGAAAGAGTAAAAGAGAATTGTTTTCCAGGATCAATTGAGAACAAATTATAAATTGGTGATTTGTCAGAAATAAATCTCTAAGTAGATTGGGATAACTTTAATGATATACACCTAAGCATATGCGACAGAAATCATGTCTACTACTTCATCAAGTATGGAAAATAGAACATTATGACCTTGTAAGAACCAACAGAAATTGATTTTTTGAGGTACTAAGAATGTCTGATAAACAATGATCGGAATAGATGATTGATAAGGATTACAGGAAAAATATAGTTGATAATAGCAAGAAATCTTCTTTGGGAAAAGAATTTCACTGAATTAGATTAAGTAGACCAGATGGTTTACTTCTAAGAATGAACGAAAATGGAATAAATTAAAAGTGAATATTGGAGTTCTATTTCTAATGGAGACTCAAGCATAAGATGTAGAATATGCTATTGAGAGTGTATGCATTTTTTTTGATATAAAGTATCCAACTATGTAATTGGATTTTTGAATTTGAGGTGACACTCTTTGATTGAACCCAAGTTTCCTATATCATTTGGTGACAATTTCATGATTTTTGTTATACATTTTGGCTCTTATTATCAGATATTGTGCTTAATTTAGCTCATGAGTGCTTGTTTTGAATTAATCTAGTTTGAAGGTAAAATTTTCACAAATAATTGGTAATTGCACTAAATTGATTTTTAGAACAATTGATATTGCAAACTACTATTTTTCATTGCAGGACATTCAAGAAGTAGAGCCAAAGAGTGAAGACCAAGAACACAAGTTGAGGCAACCTCACCATGGCAAAATCAGAAAATCTATAAAGAAATCTTCTGGGCAAAGTTCACCGCAGCGAGGATGATGCTTTCGCCACTGTAAAATCAGCAAATTATTGAGGAAATCTTTTGGGAAACTTTCGCCGCGACAAACTCATCCTTTCGCCGCAGTGACACATTCGAATTGGCACCAAACTCAAACTATTTTTGGTAAATTAACCAATTATGCAACCCAATCTAGCAACCCATTTTTTATAAAAAAAACCTATTTTAGGCTAACATACAAAAGGAGCGAGGGGGAGTCGACACATATAACATTCATATTCCATCATCTTCCCTATCTATCACACCATCGTCTTCTCCCATATCCATTCTCATTTTTTCATTTTTCACCGTCGACTTCTACCATGGGTGCCTCCAATTGCTTCTTAGTTGTGAAGTCTCTTGGAGCTATATGTGGCTAGGCATATCTCTCCTCTTGAAGATGTAGCAATGGCTAGAATTCAATGAGCTTAAAAGGAGAGTAGCTTAATCCATGATTTACCTATGATTTATGAATTCCTAGGTTTAGGATTTTTAATTTATAGTTGAACAAACTTGATTATAGTTTAATCAAGTGTTGGATATTCAATGTTTATGTTTGGATTTGTTTACGTAGAACTTTGAGCTTAACTATATGAAGTCTCATATATGTCTATTGTGATCTTGTTGATTCTCTTTTATCTTGCATAGTTGTGTTTGATATTGAGTTGATTATAGATTCCAAAGTGACTTGTTGCATGGACTTATCCACTACACACACTAAGAGCATTTAACAAGGTTTCAAGCAATGGAGTCCTATTGATTAAGATTTGGGACTTAAAGAGTCCTTTAAGGTTTACCCATTTGAAACTTAGTGATTTCCACTCCCATCAAAAATTAATTTCGAACTATGATAACCAAAGCTCATTTTCAAGAGGATCCTATCACTCTTTGATGATTTGTCTTAATCTTTTCGTTTTCTATTCCCAAAAATCCAAAAAATAGACTTTACATATTTTTCTTACAACTCAATTTAGTACAGTTAATGTTTTCAAAGATCAAAACCCGCTCCTTACTAAATTAGCTTGCATTTCATAATGTATAGTTTAACTTAGGTCCATTCATTTTAGGTTTCGATTAAGTGAAACGACCCGAGGTTGCAGCCTATATTACAATCCCTGGATTATTTTTTTAATTTGACCTCTAAGGGTACGAACTAAGGTCCAAGTCAAATTGGCGTCTTTGCCGGGGAACCAAGAAATTGGTTCTCTAGGTTATCTTTTGTCATTTTGTCGTTAACTAAGGTTAAGAGCCTTTTACTTAGATTGCATTCTAGATAGTTTAGTTTCATACTTATCAATAGTATAGGATTTCATTTTTCTTGCATGGCATCAAAATTTTGAAAATACAAACAAAAGGATACTAAACTTTTTGCACTTTTCATACTTAGCATTTTTTGCACCCATATAGTTTTGAACGTTTCTTTTGATTGCTTTTTTATCCATACATACATAATTGCATACATACTTTCACACACCTACACACTTGCATCCATCACATCTCATTTTTTATTTGACTTTGTGTGCTTGCAATTTAATTTTGTTACCTTTTATTTTCATTTGAATTATTCCCTTGTATGCCTCAGAAAACCAAACTTCTACCTTTCTACCCTGAAATTGAGAGACGTTTAAGAAAAAATCAGAAAGGAGATGAGAGAAAAAGAGAGAAGCAAAGTAGTTATTGAAGAGGAGAATATCTCAGTGGAGTCTAGTTAGCCAAGTAGTGAGAGTGAATCATTAGAAGGAGTGATAATGGCTGAAAAGCCAGCTTTTCTACAAAACGCTAACCTTAATGCGAACCAACCTAGGAATGGTGATAATGGAGGTAATGGGGAGCAAGAGCGAGTTGATGAGAACAATGGAAATCATAGAAGGGGGACCATTAGGGAAGCTACTATTTCTAATGTGAATTATGATTTGTTTACTACTACTTGCCTTAATTTTGATGTGAATTTTGAAGTTAAAGGATTTATCAAAGCATGACAAATCGTTGTCTATGATTTATCATGCTTTGACTATAGAAAGTCTTTCATCTATCCTTAGATGGTAAAGCAAGGGACTGGTATATGAGCCTTCCAAAACATATGGCGAATGCCTACCACAGTTGGGCCAATCTGCGAAAGGCATTCTTGGAGAAGTATTTTCTGGCCTCCAGAACTTTATTAATATAGAAGGAGATTTGCTTGACACGTAAAGAGTATGATGAATCACTCTATGACTATTGGAATCATTTTCAAGATCTATTGTCCAGATGCCCCCACCATTAGATACCTGATAAGCAGTTAGTATAGTACTTTTATGATGGACTGAAAAGTCAAGACACAGGTATATGAGATGTAGCTTTAGAAGGTTCTTTGATTGACCTCACAGCTTTAGAGGCATAGGATCTAATTAAGAATATGGGTCTAAATCACTCACAGTACAGTGTTAGAGACACTAGAGGCATACATGAGTTGGGAGCTTCAACAACTCAATCTAGAAGAATGGAAAGTCTGAAGTCTAAGGTTGACTCCTTGGAAAGTAAAGTGACTTCGCAACTGTAGTTCATCATTGTAGATTTGAAAAACATGAGTGTTCATCATCTAACACCTTCTATAGTTGTCACTGCACCTAGTTCCAATACTTGTAGGTCAGTAATGCATATTTCTAGTGTTTACCTTGATCGTTATGAATAGGTGTCTGTTGTTTATCACGATCGGCCCAATTAGAAATGGGATCCCTATTCTAACACCTATAATGAGGGATGGAAAGCAAATCCTAGACTCAGTTAGAGAAATGAAGAAGGAAGAGGTCTAAACAGATCTCAACAAGGTGGAGGGGTTGGTTCTTCCATAAACCAATTCCACAACCAATAAAAAGCTTTAACTGTCCCACCAAAGGAAGATACTAATCAACTTCTACATAACATCATGGCGTTAATGAAGGAGGAGAGGACTTCCAACAACAACCAATTCAATTCCATAGCTTCTCTGATTCAATAGGACTCTTCTAAAAATGCTGCTCGGTTCAATACTCTAGAGAAGAGAATGGAACAATGGGAGACAAAGGCTGAGAATATCAACTTTTATGTCACTTAACTATCCAACAACATGAGTGAGAACCAAGCTAGGAGCAGTGGGACTATTCCCTCTAATACTTTTATGAACCCTAAGAGTTTGAATGCCATAACTTTTCGAAATGGGAAGCAAGTGTGGTTCAGCAATCAAGATGAGGGAGTAGATGAAGAAGAGATTGAATGTGAAGAAGTGCTTTCAATATCCGCAAGAGTCAAGAAGTTTGAAAGTTCCAAGGAGAGAGCACTTTTAACTAAAAAGGAGTGCAAACCATTAAAGAGCAAGGAAGCAAATTCCAAAAGCATCTAGGAATAAAGCAAGCAAGGAGCCCATGAAGCCAATGATAAGGAGGTAAATCTTAAGGACCTTCCTTTTCATAATTTGTATTTGTTAAGCAAAGGGATGACTGAAATTAAACATGAGAAAGATATCATTGATTTGTTTGGTAGAGTAGAAGTCAATATCCCTTTGCTTGACCTTGTGAAACTACGTATGTTAAGTACCTTAAAGACCTGTACACCAACAAAAGGAAGTTCAGACTAAATGAAAGAGTATAAGTCAACTCAAATGTGTTTGCTTTATTTAAACCCCAAATCCCCGTAAAATGCCAAGACCTTAGATCTTTCACTATCCCTTACATTATAGGTAGGGTTACTATAGGGGGAGCCTTGTTATATCTAGGGGCAACCATTAATGTTATGCCTAAGTCTGTCTACACATTATTGGGAGTCATGAATCTTAAGTCTACATCTGTAGTTCTCCAATTGGCTGATAGGTCTCTTAGGCAGCCTGTGGGCATTATAGAGGACATTTTGGTCTAGGTTAAGGGTTTGGTCTTTTCCACTAACTTTTATGTGCTTAACATATCTTTTGAAGTTATGTAGGACACTATATTGATTCTTGGTAGACCTTTCTTAAGGACTACTAGTACTATGATTAGCATGAAAGAAGGTACCATCATTATGGAGGTAAGACATCAAAAAGTGTGCTTTAACATAATTATTCGCTTTTAAGAGTTAACATGCTTGATATTGCTATTGATGATACTTGCCCTGATTTTGAATTTAAAGAGGATTCTTTTGATTTTGAGTTGCATTCACTTGATTTTTCTAACTCACCTGTGATTTTAACGTCTTCTATTATTAGTGTTGACCCCCGTTTGGAATGATTTTCTGTTATCTTTTTCGGTGATTTCGACATTAAGGAGACTGACACTGATGAAGGTATTTTACCTCAACAAAAGTGTCTGATTGAAGGGATGCAGAAGGATTTGGCCCAAGCAGTTGCCACCATAGATCAACGTGAGATGGGTTCAATGTCTGGAGTAAAAGGAGATTATAAAGCCAACCATATGGGACCTAAGCTATCATTGGTTGAAGGAAAGGGGAGTAATCTTTTCTCTCTTGAACTTCATAAACTGATCCCTTCTGTGATGTAACATCCCACTCCTGCATGACCTGAACCCGACATCGATAGTGATATCCGAGTCCGTGCCCCGTGAGGGTGACGTGCTACATCACTAAACTCAGTATAAATTTTTTTAAAACACAAACACACACTAAACAGGAGTCATTTAACATATCCAGTAAATAGTAAATTTAATGACCACGTGGGCCCTTTCATAACACAAATCAATTATTCATGTGTACAAACTTTTATACAGAAAGAGGAAGACACTAATGCAGACACGAACTGATCCCGACCTCTTCTCTCACTCACCTACAGTTGCTATACCCGCGCTGCCTAACGGGGTATTCTTCTGAGTCCTGAAAAATAATTGCAAATTTTGAGTGAGTTTTGTGAACTCAATGAGTGACTATCATCGATGGCTCATCCAGACATAGAACACAATATTCATACGTCTCACTTTATTTCATAGTGCACATTCACAATGTTTCACATTCACACGTTTACAGAATTGCACATTCACATTATTCATATTCGATATTTCTATTATGCAGATGCAATGCACATGAGACTCACTTTT
>JAOSBK010000204.1:27451886-27466164 GCA_027568895.1 Erythroxylum shatona | reverse complement strand
TCTTGCTTCTTGAAAGAAACGGTTGTTCAGTTGAGTTCTGTAACTAACTCGAACTGATTCTTGATGTGCTTCCGTCTGCTTTTTCAACTTCGTCTGCTTTTTATATCGTCTGCTTTTTCATTCTACTGTTAACTCCTCTTCGTCTGCTTTTTCATATCGTCTGCATTCCGTCTGTCTTTCTGTCTTCGTCTGTATCTTTAACTTCGTCTACTTTTTCAACTCCGTCTGTTTTTGTCTTCGTCTGTTATTCAACTCCGTCTGTTTTTTTCTTCGTCTGTTATTCATCAAAATCATATATGTAAAGTCATTTTGACTCAACAGAATTCATCGTCTGAACAGCAGCTAGTAACTTACAACCCTCCTTAACTGATAAAAAAGAAGATTTGAAGATGAAGGTCATAGAAGAATCAACACCTGATCGTAACAGAGATTCAATTATCATCAGAGAACCTTCTAAACAGAAAGTTAAGGTTCAAGTTAAACCTATAACAGTAAATGATCAGATGATACATCTTCTAAGCCCTGAAGAATGAAGACTATATAGTATTTTAAGAGATGAAAAGACAGAATCATATCTATTGAAGATTACGAAAGATCCTTATACAATCTATCTAGTGATAAGCAGAACGACAATCAAGATTGTATAAGATGTACAACCTAGACGTCCAAAACTGGTAGTCAGTAAAGAAAAAGGAAAGAAGAAGAAGTTTCTTGAAAGACGAGAAGACGATCTCACAGAAGAAGAGATTCAAGTGGCAGTGAAGAACATAGATGATGTATATCATGCAGCTCAACCTGTAGGTGTCTATGTATCACATCATATATCAAGAGACTCAGGAAGTAATTTTGGAGCATCTACCAAAGAAGAAAGCTTCAAGTTAGTTGGCACAATATCAAAAGGAAGGTACAAAAGTATCATAATTGAAGGTATCAATTTTAACTTAGAAACATTTATGCATTTGCTCAGTCATTTCAAACCCTTAGGTTTCATTCCTTCAGTTAAAATAGTTTTTACACCTTCTAAGGCAACCAATTTACAAATTACCTAGACCTGATGATTTTGATATCCTTGACAGAAAACAACCTTTCAAATTACCCTCAATTAAAATTATAGAAATAGACCATTAACTTAGAAAACCATTTGTCTTTGAACACATTCGTCCACTTAGTGAAATACTACAAGATGTCATTGTTAATTCGGAGCTCTTGAAGAATTTCATCAAATGGACTGAAGCTAGTCACAAGAAGACGGAAGTTCAGGAAGCCTTAGCTAAAAACATTAAGGAAATTAATACTAAGGTTGATGAACTAGGTGATGCAGTGGGTGATCTTCATAAGGAAGTAGCACTTCTACATGTTTCTATAGAAGAAGACCTCAAGACGATCCGCACTGATATTCAACAAATGTATTCTGACATTTTGAAGTGTCTAAAATGAACTATCTTTTTTATTAATAACAACTAGGGGGAGAACAATAGAAAGGAGAATTATAATTAAAAAATATTTTTTATCAATGTATATCTTGCTTTATTCGTCTAAATATTATTTTTATCTTCTAATATTATGATTATTTGTTATCTCAAAAAGGGGGAGATTTTTAAGTCAAGAAAACTTCACTTCTTCTATTGATTTTGATGAAAGTCAAATAATAATAATAATAGAAGTGTGCAAACTATTTTGAAGAATTTGTTAAGTGTGCAGATAAATGTAAGTGGCACAGATCATTAAATCAAGACGATATTTAAGTAAAAGCTGAATAAGACAAAGCGTTTAAGATGGATCAGACGAAGTGATTATGTCTAAGAGACCAGAAGAAGCATACGAATCTAAGGAAGACGATGAAAGTGAAGAATGTACTAGAACGTCAGTTAGTTAGAGTTGGTTACAGGAATCAACTAATAACATACTTTAGAAGACTTTACAAGTAGATCTCTCAAAAAAGACCACTGGAGATTTAGGTTATAAATATTAGGTATAGTCGTGAACTTAAAAAAAGGAGAATTCTAAATGTACAAAACATACTTAGAGAAATTCTATGCACACTATGAAAAAAATTCTAAGAAAAGAAAGAAAGAAAGAGAGGAAATACATCTGTAACATGAAGCTTAAACATTTTTTCGATTAAAAGAAAGGCTAGAACCTGAAGAGGCTAAGGAAGCAGATAAAGAATACTTTGTAAAAAAGACCTGAAGAG
This sequence comes from Erythroxylum shatona, assembly GCA_027568895.1. Classification (NCBI taxonomy): domain Eukaryota; kingdom Viridiplantae; phylum Streptophyta; class Magnoliopsida; order Malpighiales; family Erythroxylaceae; genus Erythroxylum; species Erythroxylum shatona. Next base: position 27,463,970 of record JAOSBK010000204.1, on the reverse strand, counting down.
GCTCTGCAAGTGTAGAAATAATACTTGTAACGTTGAAGGAGATAGTGAAATCTCAGACTAACTCTGAGGACCTGACGTAGCCCATGGTTAAGGGTGAACCAAGATAAATCGCAATGTCATATTCTCTAACTCTTACCTTTTTAATTTTACTTGTGTTGGAAGAATATATACTAATTTTCGTTGTTGCATTACTCATCAAATTAAGTGTGTTGTTTTGTAATCATCTGAATTTGTCAAGAAAATCAAGAAGATTTTAAAGATTCATATTTTATATGATTTAACACAATTCAACCCCCCTTCTTGTGTATTTTACATATTATACATAATTTATATATTAACAAGTGATTTACTTCAGAAATTACTCAGTTAGTAAAACTAACATTGGATAAAGAAAACAATTCTTTAAAATATGAACTTATAAAACCTACTAGTGATCAAGATGAAGTAATTTATGGTTATGAATTTGATCAAGAAGTATATATGGAATAACCAAAATTAGTGGAACAATCTGAGACAAGTCAAAGTGGAGAAAAAAGAAAGAAAATCAATCTAGGTATAATTGGAATTATAAACCTATAATCCTTTTTAATGCTGGAGTATCTATGCTCATCTTAAATGGAGGTTAGGTTGGTAGTTTTAGAGGCTTTCACTTGTTATCAAATTATTTCCCTAACATTCCTATAGGACGAAGGAAGGATAGCATAGCCTGGCATCCTCACTCCAGTGGTACTTTCAATAGTAGATCTTGTCACCAGGTACTAGTTAATCATCTTGATGTGATTCCCTGGCTTGAGGTTATCTGGAAGCAAAATTTAAATTGCGAAGTCGTTATGTTCACAAAATTAGTGATCAAAAATAGGCTTCAGACCAAGGACAGATGATTTGGTGCCTTTGACACCACATACACACTTTGTAAGTTGTTGAATGAGAGTAGAATTCTTTTATTTTTTTTGAATGTGATTATACCAAAGCAATTTGAAGCAGAATTATGGTCATGTTACAATTACCTATATATACCTTCGAGTGAATGGAAACCTTGAATTTTCTTATACATTCTATTACTCACAATATAGCAAATGGCATGATTATCATGACTACTTTTCATACGGTTATCTACTTAATTTGGAGGGAAAGGAATTGGAGGATATACAAAGGTGTTGAAGAGAGCTAAAAATAACTTGCAGAACATATAGTCAATTGGATTAGAGATCTAATCATTACCAATGATCAAAAACACTTTGTTAATCATGATCTGAAATAGAATTGGTCATTATAATTTTATATGTTTAAGATACTCTGTATTTTGGTTAGTTAGTTTTAGTTTATAGCTGATATATGATTCAATGTAATGCTTGTATATAGCTTTTGCTAAATTAATATATTTCTTTTTTATCTTTTAAAAAAATAGTTTGAGAGTTAAGGATGTGTATTATTCTTTTACTGGATGTTTTGATGTAATTATTAATTATTATATGATGAAATTGTAATACTTTTAATATTTTGTATTGTTCATAATTTTCTATTTGTATGATGATGCTTTTATTTTGTCATATTAATTTCGGTTATTATTTATATGTGAAATATCTAAAAATTATTGTTGTTTCATATTAATCGTGGCTATTATTTGTTATTATGATTTTTGAAGATAGGCTTGATGTAAACTTATAAAGTATACAGTACAACTGTACAATATGACAATAGACAATTATGCAATTTTAAAAAAAATCAAGGACTATTTCATAAATTTAAAAAATTACCTTAAACAATGCTCGATATTAATCAATACCAATATAATACCATACCAGAACCTAATTTAGTATCAGAGCCAGTGTGATATTCGCAACTTTGGATAAAGGAGATGTAAAAACCAGAATGAACACACCATAATCAATTGCTCAAAAAGCTTAATATGAGAATTCTCTTTTTTGTTGTTTTCCTTCGTTTAGTTCTTTTCCTTTTCTAGAAAAAGAACGAGTCATGGTTCTTATGTGCTAACCCTTCCTTTACTCCCTTCCCCTCCATCACTTGGTCTAACTCTTATCCCTCCATCCTTCTCTCCTTGGTCTTTATTCTCCCTCTAATTATGAACTATAGCTCCCTTCTCCTCCCATCATTTTAGCTTCTACTCCTTACCATGCTCCTTTCATTCCTCTCTCTAGGCCATCTACTTCTTCTTCTCTTGCTTCTACTTCCTTGAACAACCCTCTTATCTATTTAAATACTTCTCTCTCAACCTTTAATATAATGGTTTCTTCCTCTCCTTCTTCCCCTCAACTTATATTCTCCCTCTTCCTTTCTCAACCCCTATCCTTGCTTTCCCTTCTTCTCAACCTACATTAACATCCTCTACTGCATGCTCCCATCCTAGAAACTCTTTGGGGCAGGTAGTAGGTGATCAATCTACCCCTGGTGCTCTCAAATATGTCCACTCAAATATTTATAGTGAAGATTCAATAATTTCTCACCCTTAGAAATTCTTCAAGTTAGATCCAAGAGATGGATTACTTCCTTGATGTGGTATTTTATTAACAAAAGGATAGCTTTTCATCTAGTCTTCTTACTAGTTGAATTTATATTAGGAGAATACTTTAATAAATGAGGATGCCTTTTTTAAATTCAAGTTTTCAAGTAAAGGTAACATTTAGAAAGTAACAGAATTACGACCTTCAAACATTACGAGGAAGCCTTTAATGATTTAAAGATGGAGGTTATGCCTTATCCCTGATAAATCCAACATGAAACTCATTCCTTTTGGGTAAATTTTCATAATATCCCACTTAAGTACTGAACTACTATAAGATTAAGCTATCTAATAAGTTTCATTAGGAGATCATTACGTCTGGATGAAAATACAGTTAGCCTCATGATGATTGGGAATACTAAGATTTGCTTGGAAATAGATCCCTCAAAGAAACTTCTTAATCCTATCAAGATTATAAAGCTAAATGAAAGTTAAAGTCTTTATAAAGGCAGAGATCAATCTATTTTACCAAAGGAAGCCAATTGAGCACATAAAAAAGATGTGGATACCAACTAGTAAAAGGTTCCTTTCAGGAGAAGTTATAAGTTAATGTCCAATGACTAAATACTATCTAAATAAGACAAACCTCCTACTCAAAGAGAATGGACATAGGTTCTTTAAAGGATCTTATCCATCAAGAGAAATGTTAGATTATATCTGAACCCTCAAAGAATGATGATGTCATTAATGCAGTGACATCTCAAATGCAAGTAGCAACTCTCACTCTAGAAGAATTTATTAAGGAAACTTACCCTAATAAGTCTTATATTGTCTCTAAACCTAATATGGAAGCTTCAAGCTCAAAGAAAATATGATCACCTAATGACTTTCTAGGCAAATACATTGTCATTAAGCTATCACAAAATGATTCTATAAGACGTGCCATGAGCACTCCTAACGACAAATTGGGTATTAGTACTAAAAGAAAGTCAGGAAGGAAAACAAAGAAGAAGGGGACTTTTCCTTTAAACTCTTATTAACTATTATTTTTATAACTTTAGGGTATAAATAGCCCTAAAATGAGAAAGGTAATGTTTTCTTTCTTATCCTTAATGAAACTTTATATTGTTGGGCTCTTAGAGACTAAAGTCATAAATAATAACTATAAATCTTACAAATGGATCTTTGGAAAAAGTTGGACCTATGTTTCAAACCATAATCACCATTACAATGGGAGAATAGTAATAGGATCATCTGTAATAAATTTATGTGCTCAATGTCTGATTAATTTATCTATTTAAATGTCAGAATGGATTAATTACCTTGTCCTTTAGGGAGCACTTTTATATTTGCATCTAGCTATGAGTTTCAGAGTGCTCAAATATAGGAGGAAATTAGAGAACATAAGCTCCTTAATTCAATCTCCTTGGCTAGTAACAAATGATTTCAATTTTATCCTCCTCTTGCAAGAAAATAAAGGGGAAAGACTTAATTGTAAACTACAAAAAGAGGACTTTTGGAAGTGTATTAATGCACATATATTGTCTGACCTAATTTAACATCCCAGACTACCCGTCCATAGATATTGTCCGCTTTAGGCTGCCCTTTAGGCCAAACCCCTCACGATTTTGCTCTTCCCAGCCTTGGGAAGATGCATCTTAGGGGGAGAGGTATCTATACCCTTATAAGGCATATTTCGTTCTCCTCTCCAGCCAATGTGAGATTTCACACTCTTTACCCCCTTAGAACCCAATTCTCTTTAAGGCCCAGCCTAGTTGGCAAAACGGTTCAGGTACCGGCTCTGATACCATTTGTAAGATCCCAGACTACCCGTCTACAGATATTGTCCGCTTTGAGTTGTCCCTCAGGCCAAACCCCTCACATTTTTGTTCTTCCCACCCTTAAGAAGACGCGTCTTAGGGGAGAGGTATCCATACCCTTATAAGGCATACTCCATTCTCCTCTCTAATCGATGTGGGATCTTACACCTAAGGTATGATGATTTTTACTACACTTAAGAGTAATAAGCTGATAGGGACAAATTAGATCAAGCCTTAGTCAATCCAAATTGGCTTTTCTTTTTCTCTAATAAAAAAACTCATTTAAATGCACACTTTGTTTTGAATATTATCTAACTAAAATATTAATTGATCTCAAACCTCTAAAGCTTATCTACCTTTCATGTTCATCAATTTCCTAACTAGGGTAAAAGGCTTTGAGGAGCTTGTGGTTAATGGTTTGAAAGTAGAGGTTGGGGGCTTTCAATCCTTCAAATGTATGAGATGGTTATAGCCATTCAAGAGGGAATTAAAGAAGCTATTTTAAACAAGAGGGGAAAATAATGATAGGGACCTAATTGATTCAAGAGAGGTGCTTTACAAAGCTTAGATGGATTTTAATGCTCTTCTTAGGGACACACTACTAAAAAAAGGGGCTTGGAATTCCTATGTTTATTGTTTATATAACCATTACTCCTTGATGAAGCAAAGATCTAAGCTCATTTGTTTTAGAGAAGGGCAAAGAAACTCAAAGTTATTTTTTAATGATATTCTCTATAAGAGAAACGTTAATAGGATATGCTCCTTATTGAATAATAAGGGCAAAATTTTGTAGAGTCAAAGTAAGATTAAAACATTGGCTTCATTAACTTCAAAAACTTATTGGGGTTCGTTAATAATCAAAACTCCCTTATTCATAAAATTAAGAATTTTATTCCAAAGTTACTATCTTTTCAATAAGAGAAATGTTGGCGAAGCCTTTAGAGGTAAAGGATATCAAGAAAGCCCTTTTTAATATAAGTCCTAACAAGTCTCCACACCCAAATGGGATTAATGAATGTTTCTTCCAAAAGAAATACCTAATAGGTGAGTTAATCTCAAACATTGTCCTGGAAATCTTTCATATACGAATTGCACTTAAAAAGTTAAATAAAAATTTTATTACACTTATTCCTGAAAAGCTTAACCCAAATTCCTTAGATGACTTTAGACGTAATTCTTATTGTAATGTGATCTATAAGATTATCTCCAAACTACAAGCTTCTAGGCTTAAGAAGGTTTTGAAATGTTTGATTAACCAAAATCAAGGTGCTTTTATTCATTGCAAAAGTATTAGTGATAATCTACTTATTACTTAGGATATTTTCAAAGATTACATTAGCAAAAAAAATCTTTGAAATTTGCACCCTTAAATTTGAATTCTCAAAGGCTTTTGATTTTGTTGATTGGACTTTTCTACTATAAGCACTTTAAGTTCTTAGTTTCCCTGGAAAATTCATTAATTGATTTGAGCAAGACTTACCAATTACCTTATATGCTATGTTAATTAATGGTTACTTAGAGACTATAAGAGAAGAAAAAAAAGGCCTAAGAAGAACTTGGGGGAGTTAATCAAAAGTGATATGGCTCTGTTGGAACTTACCAAAGACATGACCCTCAATAGAAACTTTGGCATATTATGATACAAATAAAGGATCTCATTTAAAGAGTCATTCTCGTTCTCATAAGTCTTTTTAACATTTTTCTTTGAGTCTTATGTCATGTATTTAGCTTAAATGTTTAATATGTAGTATTTGTCTATTTAGTTAGTTAGCCTAAATATTTACTTACCTAGCGTAAATATTTTCTTGTAATGGCTTGTTTGATTTATTTAGTAACTTGTCTTCTTTTTTATTTGGGCATTTATTTACTTGTTTTATCTTTTATTTTGACCCTTACCTTGTTCTATATTTATTGCATTATTTATTTTATCACTTATTTTTATATTTTGTTTATCCAATTTTATTTATATGTTATTTTTATCTTTTATGTCTAATTTATTTTATTTGATTTTTAATTATTTTATTTTAATATTTTAATATGTATATGCATATTTATATTTTTTTGTCATATGGGTTTATCATAAATAACCTCTTTACCAGTTAAGGATAAAACTGCGAACTACAGGACCTCCCTAGATCTTGCGTATCAAAGGGGCTTTTCACTGAGTTGATGTTATTGTTGTTGTTATTACTATATTAGATTAATGGAGAAACTTCAAATTCCTTTACGAGTGCCAATAATAAAGGTAAAATTGTATGGAGTCAAAATGAGATTAAAATGTTGGCTTCATTCACTTCAAAAACTTATTAGGGTTTGCTAATAATCAAAGCTCCCTCGTGCATAAGATCAAGAGTTTCATTCCAAACTTACTATCTTTTCAATAAAAGGATATGTTAATGAAGCCTTTTAAGGTAAGGGACATCAAGAAGGTCCTTTTTATCTGTGTCCTAAAAAGTCTCTAAGCACAAATGAGCTCAATGCATGCTTCTTCCAAAAGACCTAATACTTAACAGTGAGCTAATCTTAAAAATTATCCTGGAATTCTTTCATTTGGGAAGTTCTCTTAAAGAGCTAAATAAAACTTTTATTACACTAATTCCTAAAAAGCCTAACCCTAGTTCCATAGATGATTTTAGACATAATTCTTATTGTTATGTGATCTACAAGGTCATCTAAACTATTAGCTTATAAGCTTGAGAAGATCTTGAATTGCTTGATCAACTAAAACCACGGTGCTTTTATTGATTGTACAAGTATTAGTGATAATCTAATTATTACTTAGATCTTTTCAATGATTAGATTATCGAAAAAAAAAAGCTTTTGTAATTTGTTCCCTAAAAATTGAGTTCTCAAAGGCTTTTGATGCTGTTGATTTCAATATTCTACTATAACCACTTCGAGCTCTTGGTTTTCCTAGAAAATTCATCAATTGATTAGAGAATACTTATTAATTACCTATTATGTTGTATTAATTAACGGAGAGATTTCCATTAATTAAATTCACTAATTCATAGATAGTTTTAAACTTTCTCTCTAATATTACTGGACTCCATCTTCAACTGACAAAAGCATAATCTACCTTGAATCAATTATCATAAGAAATAGCATTACAACAATATATTCTTGTCTTACATAGGTATATTGAAACTTATTAAATCAATATTAATTACTTATTAAATCAATATTAATTAATCTCAATGTTCATTGGATGTGCCATCTCTACCTGTCTTAAAAATCATCAAGGATATAAGTAGGTTTTTAAAGAACTTCCTATGATCTAGGAGGAGGATTTTGCATCTCCTCTTTTAAACTCACCAATACGTGCTTATAGGGAAGAAAATATGGAAAATAATGGTAGGTAAAGAATCCTTTTGGGTTAAATGAGTTCACTCTTATATCCTAAAATATCATTGCTTATAGTTTATCAAGCCATGTAAGGGGAACTATGGACATTCAATTTAGATGTTAAGGTTAAGAGACCTTTTACACCCTTATGTGAAGAATATAATAGGGAATGAGAATAATACTCATTTCTAGTTTAACAATTAGAATAAGTTAGGCCCCTTATGTTCGATCCAAGGGCACATCAACCATAGAATCTTAATCCCTATTAAAGTAAAAATCAACTCAATTATATACGCAGGTTTCTACAACTGAACCGTCTATACCTGACCACAAACTAGACAAAGACACCACTTTTGGTATGGGAAATCTTCCCGAACTTTGTTTTGTTCTAGCTCTGATACCACTCTAGTACCCTTATGGGTACATAGGGAAACTATGACCTTTTCTGGTTAACCCTCACCGTCTAACTCCTTTTAAACCACCTTATTGGTTGAAATATCGACTAACCAAAGTCGGATTAGAAGTATGTATCACTACCTATCTGCTCCAGTTATCGGAGACTTACACCCCTTCACGCCTGTCTTTTGGCTAACACGGGCCTTACTGCTCACACCTCTTAGGAACCCTACTTCACTCACGTACTCTTACTCGTCATTCCTTGTTAATGCTTCTGACTCAAGGAAGTGGAATAATTTAAAGCTAACATTTTCATACTATCATAGATTTTTTGATACACAAGATCCTTATACAAGGCGAGTATAGAGCATACTCATCCTACAATCTTTGACACTAAGAGGACATATGATTTAAGGTTATTGAAGTATTCTAGAAGAGAAAATTTATGAAGAAAGAATTCTTCACTTTCCAATAAGATGTACAAGTTCTAGCTTGATTACTAATGAAACTAAACCCTACTTATATAGGCAAAGTTAGGGGTAGGAAAGTAACTCTACATAAAGACACAATCATTACCTAAAGATACAATCATTACACTTTAGCAAAAGTAAAGGAGCATTTCACCTAATCTTATCACAAAGGAATCTACTTTAACCAAAATTCCTAAAGAAAGCAGTGCTTTAGTACAAAAGTCTAAAAGACAATAATAGAAAAGACTTAAAGGTGAAAAAGAAGATGATAAGATGGAATCTTCAACAGTTGTTGATGGTGATGTGTGTCTAATTTTTATCATGTCAGTTGTCTCATTCTCACTTTACAGGTGTAAAGTAAGTTTGTCATCGTCATCTGTCAACTCCATTTCACGATTGATTTGTTCAATGAGTTCATGGATGTTGGTTTGAGCCTATTCAGCAGGCCTTGGGCTTGTAACAAAGGTACCAGCTGGACTAAGTTGTTCTAGCTGTGGGCCTGATTCCACAGTAGGCTTGTAAGTTGGACAGGGAATAGATCCTCCACGGATATTGATATAGTGATCATTGAAAGTAGCCCATTCACTGATTGGAGGAGTTCTCAAAGGCTGTTGTAAAGTTGTTTTTCTGAAATATGGTCCTTGAGATGTGCAAATAGGAGAACTATCAGACTGTGGAGAACTATCAGACTGTGGAGAACTATCAGACTGTGGATGCTGGTTATATTGAACCAGAAGTGCATATAGCTCTTGAGTGGCTAAATCTTCTTCTTGAGACCAATGTACAAAGGTACGTCAATATTAGATATGACTAATAGTACAGAGCATATTAGTGTCAGTCATACAATATGGCCGATGCAACAGATAGAAGACATAAGTATCTTTACCATCCAATGTTGCATTCCAAAGACGATGTCGTGATAGTTCAAAATACTTGTCGATATGCCATTTAGAAAGTTGTTGGAACCATTCAAGGAATGTCCATAGAAGGGATCCTGAATTTGTTGGATCTGTCAAATGGCGACATAGATGCAGAGGAGAAAGTGCGATTGTATAGGTATATAAAGCCGTCAAAGACCAGAGATGCCAAAGTACATCCTCATCAAGAGAATCGTAAAGCAAATAAATATATCTATAGGGAGTAAGCGTATCAAAATGAATTGGCTTGGCAATGATATCATGATTGAGAAGGATGTTATGTATGTAGTAGAAAATACTCTGGTAAAGAATAGGAGAAAGACTTTCAACATTAATATGAGTACGAAAGAACCAAGGAGGGTAATCTTTCTTATAACAAGCAAACCTAGGAAACTCCATGAGCCAAAAGAGAGGTATAAGGAGTTTCAAGAGAGAGGAAATTAAGAAGAATGGCTTGGAAGGTCAAGAGAGATAATCAGCAAGGATGTTCTTGTGGCCTTTCCGGTGTCAAACACTGAATCTATAGGAAGAGAACCACTCTTACCAATGTAATAGTTGACTGTTGGGAATCTTTTTCCCACTTTGTTTGAGAATCTTAGGGAAGGAAGTATTATCCATCTCAATGATAAAATGATAAGATGTTAGGTGGAGAGAGAATTTTTCAATACCTCTTTTGACAGCTAGTATCTCTTTATAAGAGATATGATAATGACATTCAGCAGTGCTGAAAGAGCCACTAACATGTCCACAATAATATCTGTGATCATTGAATACTTCGAGAAGCACAGCACCCCAATGGGTTTCACTAGCATCTGTCTGGAGGACACATTGTCCGTGATCAGGAATCTTCAAAGGAGGAGGATCCTGACAAATTTGCTTGAGATGTTTTACAATTGTGGTTTGGTCTTTTCCCCGTGATGGTGGATTCTTGCGTAACAACTTAGATAAGCATGAAGTGTAGGTGGCCACATGTGGTATGAAATCTCTGATATAATTAACAATCCCGAGGACTTGTTGAATCTGTTTCACAGTGAGATGTTCATCCAGAAATTGTAATAATTCCTTAACAATTTGTAGACCTAGCTAATAGAATCCATCCTTAAATTGCAAGCCCAGAAATTCAACTTCTGAAGTACCAATAATGCTTTTAGAAGCCGAAAGCATAATCCCATATTGTTGTGTAAGATCCATAAATCTGTTTAAAGGGGCATGATGTTCCTCATGAGTTTTTGAAAACAGAAGTATATCATCGATGTAGATCAATGCACTATTGAGGATAGGCTCATAAATCTTCGTAATGAATTTTTGAAATAGTGATGGAGCGACTTTAAGTCCAAATGGCATAACAGTCCATTGGTACTGAGCATTGGGAATGTAGAATGCAGTTTTGTAACGTTCTTCAAGGCGAATACCTAATAGCCAAAATCCTGCTTTAAGATCAAACTTTGAGAAGATAACAGCTTCCTTAAGAAATAGTATCTGGGTACTAATTTTAGGCAGAGGAAACTTATCATCCTGCAGGAAAGAATTAAAAGGCTTGTAGTCATGACTAGTCTCTTTTTTCCTCGTTTGTGTTCTAAACGCTTGTTGACATAGAATGCTTGACAAGCCCAATCTGACTTTGTAGGCTCGATTAATCCTTGCTGCAATAAGACCGCGCACTCATCTTGTGCTAGCTTCAAATCATCAGGGTTCATCCTTGGATGTGTGGATTTTGTTGGATTTATATCCTCATTCTTCTTAAATGGTAGACTTATGAAAAAGTCAACATTTTTTCATAAAGGATATGGATGAGTAAATTGTTTAGCTCAACAATTTATCTCGAAGTCTAGTGTAATGTGCCGGAACCTGTGTGAGTTCAAACACATTTTTTATGTCAGTGTATGGACTGAAAAGGTTTCGATACTTGAGGCCTGTAGGTAGGATCTATAAAGGTGATGCTTTACTGTATGTATCCATTCCAATCAAGATATCTGGGCCTGGTAGATTGCTTCCAAGTACTTTCATCCAAACTATACACTGAGGAAAGAAGCGAATGCTAATCCGCTTTCTAGTTTTCAACCCAATCTTGAAACTGTTTTCATTAGCTACTAGAAAATGTTCATCACAAGAAGTCCATGCTTCTGTTGATAGGATATTGGGCTTCATGATCGTACGGCTTGATCCTGTATCCATAAATCCAATAGCCTTAATAGGCCGATCATATTTGTCTTGTTGAAACAACTGGATATGGACATATGGTTGTTGAACTGGATTACAATCAATCTTCATACATGTTTTTCATAACATGTATAATGAATCAACATCAAATACGTAGATAAGCTCGATGGTTCTTCTTTTGGTGTAGACACAGTAATAGCAAACTGTGTATTACTGTCCTCACTAGATTGTTCCTCAAGGATTTCTTCAATGGCATTATGAGGTTGAATAGGCATGAGCTTTCAAGTTTCTCCAGGAACTTGGCATCTTTCCTGGTTGCCTGAAGACATTTGTTCGCATAGTGATCTGGATTTTCACAAATAAAACATTGAGTTTTCTTTCGATGTGTTAACTTTTTGAAGAACCGCATACATTTGTACTTTTTGCCTATGTTCTTCTTTTTGAAGTTTTGCTTCCAAGGCTTCTGCCTTCCTGTCTTCTTGTGGAATTTTCTCCTTTCATAGTAGACTTGAGAT
>JAOSBK010000204.1:27441704-27451786 GCA_027568895.1 Erythroxylum shatona | reverse complement strand
CAGATCTCACAGTCTGGTTCGCACATGGATGGGTCGACATCCCATACAAAATGTCCACGATGATGACTTACATAGACAGGATCTCCATTAGATTTGAAGTAATGGATAGGAGGACCGTCTTTACGTTCTGTATGAGAAAATACGGGTTGGATCTTAAGGCTTATTATCCCAGTTGATAGCTCTGATAGATCTTGAGGTTCAATAGGCTGAATCATCAGGATAGAGCCCAATGTAGATGGACCAGACGTGTTGCCGTTGGGCCGTGTATAGATAGATTTGACTAAGCCATCTCTCAGTGTCTGCAGAATTGGAGGAGTTATTGTATGAAAAGAGTGTCGATGAGGCACGTGGAATACCTTTTGATAGTTGGCAATCCATTCTGTTGGCATCAACTTTTTAAGCTCCTACGAAGGCAACTGCTTCAGGATTTGTATGATAGTCGTCTGATTGTTGGCACGATCAGCAACCATATAAAGAGCATCCGAAGTAGAATTTGGAAAGTTTATATCTAAGGCATGATTCTGTAGACGATAGATCATCTGGTGATATAAGGTAGCCATGATGGCTTTCGGATCTTAATCTGCTACAGTGATCTAGATCTGAACTTGTAGTCATTCAGACAAAGTAGGATCATCCAACCTGATGTTGAAATCAGGTGCTATAGTCAAGATGACACTTTCGTTGTTGAGCATTGTAAGCAAGGTACCAATAAGAGCATTTTGGTGCTGTGTATAGGCTGTATCAAAAAGGGATATCCTGACTGTTGCAGGAATAACTTTTTTTCCATGTAAGGTAAGAACAAGTCGTATAGCTCCAAAGTGTAGATGTGTATAGTTGTGCTCCCTCCATAAGGCGATTAGCTCCTTAAGAATCTCTAGCTTTACGTACTGTTCTGTTGTTGTAGATCTGAGACCACATTGTTTCATTTTGAAACTTTGGATGATTTCTTTCATACTAAGTCGACTAGTAGATAACACACTCCTAATACTTTTCAGTCAAGAACGATCACGAGAATATATACTGTAAGGACTCAACAAAAGTAAAGATGTTTCACACACATGATTTTCTACGTGGGTGATTTCTATAAGATTTTCTATTTTGTTTGATAAAACACGCTTCACACTTTTAGGTAAACTAAATACAGACAAACTTGACGATAAATGAATTGGATCTGAAGAAGTATCCATAATTCTTATGCAACTCTCTTCTTACTCACTTCTTAACCCTGAATCAATGTTTCTCCCCCTGCAAAGATGCAAAGGTTGGCTATGTTTCCAAGTAAACCACAAGCAGTAGTGGAATACTAAGCGAGGAGTAGAAAACTCCAAGGGGAATGCAGGTTTCTACGGCTGAACCATCTATACCTGACCACAAACTAGACAAAGACACCACTTTTGGTATGGGAAATTAGAAATTGTACCAAACTACAACCCGGATTTAAAGGTATAGGATAAAGTTACCTGGTTGGGACACATTTCAAATAAAGTTCACCAATAAATCATGTATAAACATATTGAGAAGGCCTAGTCAGAGAACTTCTTGGTAGAAACTGGTTTCATGCAAAAGGAATTCTCCTAAAGCTTCTTTCATATTGTGACTTACCATTAAGAACAAGCTAAACACTTTTCACGGATTGAAATGGATACAGATCCATAAAAACCAATGTGTTTTTCATAAAACTACCCTTGAATCCAATAACCATCTAATATTTCTCCGCCATTTCTTCTGTTCCTTTTGAACTCTGTTACTCTCGTTAAGCAGATCTTATTGCCTTATTCTAAATTCTTGCTATGGGCTAAGATATTAGATTTACTTACTAAGAAGATTTGAATATGTTTAAAATAGTGATGAATTGTAGATTATACTCACATTTTTAGAATGCAATTTGATTTTAATTTCCTTTATTACTCTTTCTAAGGTTCCAGACTTTTTTTTTATAATTAAGGTTACAAACTTTTGTAATTGTTGTATTTCTTAAATTTTCTTCAAAACACAGTATAAGTGTCTCATCTATAAATTCAAGTGGCAAATGACTAAGGTTAGACTGGGCCACCTGATATTAAGTAGTCGGGGAAGCCTAGAACTCATAACAGGATTTTACTCTTTATCCTCAAAAGGTGAAATCGCCCATCCTAAGTGCCCCCACACCCCGGCCCGACAGAGTAATAAGGGGATAAATCATGGTCTGATCTCATTTAACTTCTCAGAAAGGCTTCGTATGTGCTAACCTCCAAAGATTGGCCTTCAACTTCCAAGCTGCAAGCAGTACAGGTGGTTCCCTCAATGTCTTCTATTTTTCTCATGTGTCCCAGGAGAAAGCAAGCGAGCTATAAAACATGGTACTGCAGGTTCGTTGTGCAGTTGTTGGTCATGTCTGGATCAAGCCCAACGTTGGTGTGAAAATTAAAATAACTACAACCATATAGGCATACAGAATTAATTGTCGATAGAAATCAAAGTCTCAAGAATCTGCTTGTCTATCACAAATCCAAATCATGTTCAGTTTTCTTTAAACATTCACTCTTCAGAGAGGGAGTGGAAGAGTTGCAAGGAGCAGGCCACATTAGCTCCTTATAATTCACACACCAATAGGTTCAGTTGCTTTGGTCAGCCACGCCATCTCACTTTCACTCATAAATGGAGCCAGAATATCCTTACATCTCGAATGGTAAGTGTTCAGCCAATCTATCTCATCCGGCATCAATAGGCTCAAGTCGATCATCTTTCTCTGATATGGTGCCTAGATATCACAAGGTCATGACAATAAGTAACAAAACTAACATTTGCCGTCTTATTCCCCACATGAATTTTGGCATGTAAATCGCATGCTTACCCAGGTTATATGCTCGAAGGATAAGTAGCCCTTGTCTCCAAAATTAAACTTTGTGTCAGCCTCCTTTACTATCAGCACGTTCTCCAATCTTATGCCAAAGCTTCCATCTTCATAGTATCCAGGTTCTGGGAAATGTAACAATTGAAAGAAAATTAAGATAAAAGTAGATAACTGACTGCAGAACTCTCAAAAAGTTGCAAATTAAACGAACCCCCAGTACAAGTACAATATTGAGATGTCAAGTTGAAGAAACCAAAGCATTCATTGCATATTCATGTTTAGACTCGGAAGTACATCTCAATGACTATAAATGCAAAAAAGGTTTAAATCCAGCAATTGGTTTGTTGGGTGTATGTGCAATTTTTCACACTGTCAACTGGAAAGAAAAAACAAGGCAAATGATTTATACTGACCATCTGTTACCGTCATGGAAGCTTGTAGTGGTACATTACGAGCCTGTGGCCTAAAACTAATCAAATGAGGCCCTGCTCAGAAACACCCATAAAGAAAAGAAACATAAATCACTCACGTATTATCACTATAACAACAAAAGATGAGCAGTTGAATTTTATCCATACCTTCATGAACATTCAAGTAAGACCCAATTCCATGACCAGTACCATGCCGATAATCAAGGCCATCCTTCCACAAAGGAACTCGAGCAAGAATATCAAGGGCATGACCTGCAAAAAGAAAAGGCAAGTAATCAACAAAGCTCCTCTGTATGTAGCTTACAGGTGAAGGAAAGTTGAAAAATTAAAGTACCATTGGTGCCATTAGGGAATCTTGCATTGTCAAGGGCAATATGACCTTTGAGAACCTGGATAACTTGACATGGTTTGTGTTAACTCAAATAGGTCCAGAAAAACATACAAAACAAACAGAGAAATCAGCAACATTGCTGAAAAGACCTCACCTGTCCAGTCCACCTTTTCATAGCTTCAATTTATTTAAACAAAGATAACAGAAATAGCAAATAATGAATTATTACCAACATTTACAGTAAACCAAACTCAAATTTAGCAGCTAATGGGTTGTGAAAAGCAACTGATTCCACCTACCGCAGTATAGCATGCTTTCTCATGTGCTGAAGGTTGTCCAAAGTGGACTGTTCGAGTGACATCAGTTGTTCCATCCAGGTACTTCATTCATTCAGTCATCAATAACAGAACAAAGGTCATTAGTCCACAAGCAGTAGGAATAAATTAAGCTCAACAGCAGTTTTGCTCATATGTGCAACTAAAGTCTGTAACAAACCTGTGCTCCTGAATCAAACAGGTAGATATTGTCTGGATTAAGGTCGGCACATGTTTCAACCTGTGGGGCATAATGCATGATTGCTGCATTTGGACCAACTGAGGAAATTGTGGGAAAACTCAAGCCTCTAAAATGCTGCAATGAAACCCAATAAACACAATCATATTTCAGATAATCCAAATAAAAGAGGAAGAAGTAAATCAATTGAACTTAAGTCTTGTTGCACCCAAAGATCTGGCACACCATCTGCACTTCAGTTACATGTAATCAAGATAGTTTCTATTTCAGAATAAACAACATCCCAGAAAATAAAATGAAATCAACTTGGCCAAATTACTTGTGAAGTATTATATTATAAGGCCTAGTTAATGCAAAAATTTCCAACAGAACTGCAGCTTTTGATTACCTCTTTTGAGGCTCGAAAACTCTCTAGCTTATCACTCACACTG
Organism: Erythroxylum shatona; assembly: GCA_027568895.1. Classification (NCBI taxonomy): domain Eukaryota; kingdom Viridiplantae; phylum Streptophyta; class Magnoliopsida; order Malpighiales; family Erythroxylaceae; genus Erythroxylum; species Erythroxylum shatona. The sequence goes on along the minus strand of JAOSBK010000204.1, from coordinate 27,447,247 downwards.
ACCTCTGTCAGTTTCTTGCTTTCCCTGCCACAACATATTCCAGTTGCATTAAAAACAAAAAAGGTACATGTGAATCCCAAGTTTTGGACTAGATTTCATGTTTTGCAAGTAACATGTATCTGGAACAGAGTGAAAGTCAGGGCCCAAAGATGAATTTGCACATGTTCTCCATTAAGCTAGGTCATCAACAAAATAAAAGAGAAGATTACAGACATGCACACATAAAACAACGGAGAAGGAAGAATTAAAGAAAAATGAACTCATCAAACGCATCTCTCCACCAAGATTGTGTCCAATAAGGGATTAATGACCAAAAAGGGTACCAAGTCACCTTTATAGGTGTGCGCAAAAGAATGATAAAATAAAGCAAAATAGATTCAGCATAACAGCAAAATTTTCTTGCAAGCAAAATTTCAGCTACTTGCAACTCAAAATTTCAGTTACTTGCAACTCAAAAAATAATTGACGTGCTTGATACTATGCGGCCTTAATATCACAAACTTATTCAAGCTACTAACTTATTTTCAAGAGACTCATTCAAACAAACCCCTATTAAACACAGTTTGATAGTTCCAAAAAGTATCATATGTGAGACTTATGGCCTTTGATCATGATCTCCAACAGCTGGGCAGGATCCACTTGGATTTTCGACTAGAAATTAGACATCTGGTGGGATTGTAAAGTCTAGATAATAGCATGCCAGATACAATCCTACACAGTGAAGTTGCTACATTAATGTAAAATCAAGTTCCAGGCGCAAAAACTCCAGTTTCCAAGCTTCATCATTATCACCTAGAGGTATAAACCATAGCCAAAAAAGATCACGTCTAAGATAGATAAATTTACAAGTTGTTTTTCTTGTTTGATGTCTCAACCTCCAAGAAGTAACCTGAAGCACCATATAACTCTTGCATCTGCACATACAGAAACAAAGATTCACATCAAGCCTGAAGCAGAAGATTGTTCAGTAAACTGTCAGTTGAACAAATTATTGAACAGGGAAAGCTTTGCAAGCTCCGTTATCTTTTTAAAACTATTCTGGATGTCAAAGTATACCTGCTTATCCAACCAGACAAGAAATTGCACAACAGCAGCACCATCTCGAATATGAGCCTTCTTTAATCCATCTAACTCAACAGGATTCTACAACCAGAGATAAGTTTGTCAAGAAAAAAAAAAACGGTGAGATTTTATTGCAACAGGCAATGGAATTAAGCAACAAGAGAGTGTCAACAGACAACACTAAGAAATATGTACATATATAAAGTGTCGTTAAAATTTTCAAAAACTACCTTTATAGCTTTAGCAAGTGCCAAAGGTGACTGCTGAAGGAGCACCTTACCAGAATTCAATTTAGAATACAAAGCATAGCAGCATGAACCAGGGTCAACCCATATAAGATCAATGTTCGCACTGCAATTAATGTCCTCTGCAACTTCCCCATCGATCTTTATATCCTTTAGAACATTGGCGTCAGTTGCTTTTGCCAAATCGAGTTGATTTGGAGCAAATAAGTGCACATCAGAGCTAACTGCAGTGTAATCGCGTACTTCAATTCCATTATCTTCCAAGTAGGAGCTCACCTGCATAAAATATTCATTAGTTATACAATATCATCCAACTAAGCAGAGTTGTGGTTTATTCTGATTACAAAATTATGTGAGAACAAGAATTCAATTTAAAATCATGTGTTTTTTCATTACTTAGCATATTGGAGAGCACTAACTTACTGAAATGCCCTTCATAAAGAAAAATACATAGACCAAATATTTCTAGATGTAATAAAAAGGATATCTTCATTATCTGAAAAGGCATTGAATAATAAACTACATATATGTTTTAGCATTTTGGAAAGAGCCAATGTGGACCCATAATACATGATTTCCAAAACTCAAGAACATAGAAATGTACCTCATTAGAAACTTTCCTTTTGTCCACATATATGAAAGCTGAATTGGTTGTCACTATAGCAAAAGCATGAACAACTGGACAGTATGACACATCAGTCCCACGGATGTTATACAGCCAAGCAACCTGAACAGAGAAAATTACTGTAAAATATTTGTAGGTACATCAACATGTGCTAAAATTCAAGACATTAAAAGAACATACAAGCTAATAAGTCAAGGATGAAAAGAAAATCCACCTCATCAAGGGTCGTAATAATTATACCATGAGCTTTCTCATGTTTGAGTTTTTCCCTCAGGTTTTTCAGTTTCTCGCCCACAGAACGACCAGTAAATTCTAAAGGATGGACAGCAACTGGATTTATTTCTGCTGGCGGCCTGCTTTTCCAGACCTCATCCACCAAATTGGTTGTGGTCTGAACCAATTTCTGTTGTTTCTTAGCAAAAGCACGTTCCCATCTTTGTGCAGTGTCTACTGAAACACACCATGGATCAACCCCGATGGCTGCATCCGCTTGTAGATTCTAATAAACAAATTTTCAATTTCGCTTAATTCAACAAGAAGCATCGATAACATACAGTAAAAAAGATTAGAATAGTCAGATATGAGAAGTAAATGGTACTTGAAAAATAATCTGGCAAAACTAATACGAGTATCAGTTCAGGGAATTATTAACTAAAAAATAATAATGGGCCAATTGAAATAAAATAACAAGGTATAATGTCAAGAAAAAGCATTTCTTTCCATCATAAAATTAATTGGGGAAAGGGCTGTCAACAAGACAAATCTTTTGATACAAAATCAAGCAACACTAAAATAGCAACTCACGTCAGCCATCCATGTATCAACAGGTGGGTCCTCTCCTATACGCATCAGTATCCATTGCTTGCTAAGCTGTTGACTTGCCTGTAAGAAATACCGCCCATCGGTCCACAAACGTGCATCATTCAATGTGATAAGTGCCAAACCTGAGAATTAAATAAATGAGACCAAAACATACCAAAAGCAACAGATAGTTTAGAAAGTCAACTCTAAACTGTAACAAGAATATTAAATTCATACGCTCAAATTCACCACACAATTCAGAATGGCAGTTCATAATTATTAGTTCAAAATGTGAAATGTAAACAAACTTAATTGATTCCTTAAGCAAGATCATTGTTAAAACTCTTAAAAAGGAGCATCCTTGCACAAGATGCTTTAAAATCGCTTAATCCATAAAAGTACAAAATCAGATGAAAGAGGACAGCAATTGAAGTAAAACCCTTGAAACCAACCAGCACTTCCAGTGAATCCAGAGACGAATTCGCGACGCTTGTCCCTCGCAGACACATACTCACTCTGCAACAAAAACAACAACACAACACACATCATCAACTCCCTTAACCACCCAATCCGGGAAATGACAAAAATGCAACCTCTTTATAGACTGGGAACAATTAACCCAAATCAAAAAATCATTGAAAATTCAAATCCCAACGACACGACTCAACAGAAGGCGAACCTGATGACAGTCCTCAGAAGGAACAATCAAAGCATCCAGAGGAGGAGTGTAGGAAGCCATTACAGACCTCAAAGAAGAGAGGACGTCCGCCATGATGAGGGCTATTAACTCTTCCTCTCTCACTCCGATAGGTTCGCTTCAATATTATCAGATACTTGGGTGAGAGTAAAGAGGAAACGCAGTTACAGCAGAGTTGATACTGAGTGGATGTTATCTATGATGATATATAGGTAAATGAACCAAATATATTTTTGAATTAAATATCTATACACGCATAGAATTATTGAAATAGGTCATTATAACGACGTCGTTGCCTTAGAAAAAATCGGAACTCAATCAGTTTCGACTTAGACCTGATCTATAAATTGGGCCTATATCTTGGCCCATGCTATCCCTAAATGTGCTTCTTGTTTTCTGCTTTGATTTCGGAATTTATTCTCTCCTTTCTGTTTCGCCTTTAATTGTTGGCGAATAAAGGTTTGCTTCTTTTCTGCATTTGTATATTCGGTCTTTATCATAATATTCGTACTGTTTGGTTGAATTTTTGAACGAAAAATAAGTAATATTTTTATCACAAAAATTTTTTTAAAAAAAGAGTATTTTGCTGTAAAATAAATAAGCACTTTTTTAGTTGATTTAACTTTTTTGGCAACTAAATCTGGACCCTTTTTTCTTATGTTTTACACATAATTTCTAAAATACTCACAAACTCATCTTTACATTTATTTTGAGATTTATATATTTTAATATTTATTTTTAATATTAGTTTTACTTATGTTATGATTTATGCAAAAGATTTGGTTAGATATATTTTCATTTATGTTTCATATGATCTAAAATTATATAATACTTAATATATTGTACTTTGCGTATTATTTAATATACTTTAATTAATATTTATATGCATAAATAATTTTTATTATAAAATAAAATATAGTTAAAATTAATAAAAGTACTTTTATTTTTATGTTGCCAAACAATATATGATATAATTTTTTTTCAAAAAAGCTGTTTTTTTAATTGACAGTCAAACAATCAACTAATTTTTTAAAAAAACTTTTATAAATAAAACTCCACCGACAAAAACTCTGTTAATATAAATCCATCCAAACATGTACTAAATTAAGTTCATCTCAAATGACAAATGTTGTTTAAATGCTAAACAACATTGTGTTTGTTTGGAATTCCACCCTCTCCTCCTAATTCCAATGAATGTTTTGGACTTAATGGGTATGAAACCCATATTGATTGATAAGTCATTTCAAAATTAAATGTTTTGTAATGTTTTCCAGTAATTTCTCATTATTCTAAAGTTTTACTTGCGATAATCCATCAAATTTAAAGTCTAACATAATTATATACTCTATCTATCATAATTTTAAATTTTTCTCATCTTAATCTAACATTTTTTTACATATAAAAATCATAATATTAATATTTTGATCTTTTTATCAAATTTTAAATTTTAATATATAAATAGTTTTTTTCTCATTAGAGTAAGTTGTATCTTAATTCATGTTTTTTGATAATAACAAAATATACCATTAGTGAATTTATTTTTCGTGACATTACTAGTTCTATTATAACAAAATTAACATGTGAAAGATAAAGTTCAATAGAATAGATATGTGAGCAAAAAATTTAATTGAAATAAATCGAGTAATTAAAAGATAGAAAAATAAACAAAATTAATAACAAAATAATGAGAATTTAACAATCAATAGAAGCAAATCTTGGTTTCCGATCTCCTTCGTTATTAAACTTGCATTGATTATCGACACTAAAAATAACCAATTTATTAGTTCAGCATTCGTCGTAGTAAATTCCTTTACCTATTTTCTCTTATGTTTAGTTAACTAAAACATACATTTGAATTAATCCTTATTAATTAATAACCTGGATATGATCTCAGATTTAATTAATTAATAGTTTAACGAATCAAGAAAATCGACGAACTAGACAATATACATACGATGTATATTTAATCTAGACAATTATTTTTCCTAGAATCATGTCCCTAACGTAGTAGACAAAAATCCTAGTCGCTACTTTTAATTAAAAGAATTGAACGTCAACCTTTTTAATCTAGCGATTGATTGAATAAAAACACAAACTAGTTGCGCACCTAGCT
>JAOSBK010000204.1:27413407-27425364 GCA_027568895.1 Erythroxylum shatona | reverse complement strand
ACTTTCATCCCTCTAAACACTATAAACCTCAATTTATTCCAACATAAATCAAACTTCAAATTAATCTTTTAAAATAATTTTAAAACATGCTTATTGCGAATCGGGGCCCAACACCATATCCCCCTTTAACTTATAGGAATTTTTGATCATATTTTCGATAGTTTTAACATGCCCTTTTAACAAGAAAATATGAGATAACCAACTTTTTTTCATAGATAAGATGACATATTTCAGTAATTATGGTTTTCCTATATATAAAAGAGTCTTATTGATCCATGAATCCAATATTTTCTAAATTTAGTCTAGTAGAGGACGAAATTATCCATATCCAAACCTCATGGAAGAGATTAGAATTCCCAAATGCAGTAGAGGAGGCTTATGTTTAGTCATTCCAATAACTTGAATCATGATATTTATGAGTTATGCTAAACTTTTCTAATAAGGTGAAGAAGCACCCTTGTAAATTAATACTCAATCAAGAGATCTCCTTGAATCTTTGTAGCACTCGTTAGTAAAGCTACCGAATAAACATTAGCTCTACATAGTAATATAAGATCATCTACAAAACGTAAGCTTATTAGATAAATAATTTTACATTGTTGTGGTACTCAAAATTCGGGGCTTTAGAGATATTATGTTTTAGTAAGAGAGGGATAACCTCTATGCAGAATATGAATAGGTAGGTGGGAAAGGAGATCCACTTACCTAAGACCTTTATAGCCATTGAATAATTTTGTAGGGCTCTTATTGATCAAAATGCCAAAAGATGTAGCATTGACATAAGCTCTAATCCATTTTATAAACTTTTGTGGAAATTTCAAAACTTTTGGTGCTTATAAAATTAAATTATAATTGACACTATTGAATGCCTTATGGAGGTCTACTTTGATGGCACAATTAAGTGGAGTATTTGTTCTTTTGTAACCTTTCATCAACTCCTACAAGATTAGTACATTGTCTCCAATATGTCTACTGCTTAAGAATGCTTAGTGGTTCTCACCAATTATAAATTTCAGGACTGGTTTCATCTTATTTGCTAACACTTTATTAATGATCTTGTAGATGAAGTTAGTAAAATAAATAGGTCTATATTCACTTAAGGAAGAAGGATTAAGGACCTTGGGGATTAGGTACAAGTAGGTTTTATTGATCTATTCTAGTAGTACCCTTTTTTTGAAAAACTCATGCACAACATCCTTAATTGTTTTACCTATCTTACCGTAAGTTTTATAGTGGAAATTCTAATTAAATCCATCTAGACCAGAATCCTTTGATCCATTCATGTTGAAGACTAGCCTTTGATTCGTTCATGTTGAAGACCATAACCTGTATTTCATTGTCAGTAACTGGTTTAATTATGTTTAAAAAAGTATAGCTTACTTACTTATCACTTATTATCCACAAATCATATCACCATAATCTATTTTTAAAGAGAATATTTTGTTGATATTTCTTCTTATAGAGACAACATTAAAAAAAAAAAGTTTGTGCATCTATCCCCATCCTTTATCCAGATAATTCTTTCTCTCTGTTGCATCAAGGAACAATGATTTTATACTACCTATAAGTAACGCTTAAGAACTTTCCTCTCCTTATTGGCCAGATTCCAGTCACTAAGGTTGTTTGTTATTCAGTTTTTTATTGTGGAAAGTCTAAACCTGGCCTCCTCAATCTCCTTTTTATATTTTGACCTCTACTAGAACTTAATAGTTAATTCTTACTTAATAGCCTTGAGCTTTTGAACATAGATGTATTGTTTAGTTCCATAAGCATCTACCTACAATACTTTATCTATATTTGCTTAAAAACCATCCACATTTACAAGAAAATTATTAAACCTAAAAGGGTGATTAGTACTAATCTTTTTGAACAAATTATCAATATTGATATGGGTATGATAAAAAATTCCTTAATCTAAGAAAATGCCTTTACTTTTTAAGAAATTGGTAATCCATTCCAAATTTACTAAAGCTTTATCGAACTTCTTTTTTATGAATCATTTAAAGATTTGCTTGTTGCTCCAAGTACCTGAACGAAAAGCTTTTATTCTTCTCAAATAACTCTAAATCTTAGACCTTTAGAATGAAGTGTTAAATCTAAAGAGAAAGGTAGCTAAAACAATGGAATTTTCCATTTTGAAAACCAATCTCAAGTGCATAAGTAGATCATTTCATTCTAAAGGCTCCATGCTTAATAACTTACCATCATAAACTGTAATGACTCTTCTATACATATGGCTATGGTGATTTAAGAGGATTTTCCATTAATTTCCAAAACTCCTGAGTTTATTTTGATTGTAAGCGTTGATCTCGCCTCCGAACTGACATTAGGACATCTAGCCCTTCATGGGTCTCTCCCAAGAAAGTGCTTCAACCCTATTGAAATACCCTAACTGAAGCCCCCTAGTAGCACATCCGTCTTTCTACACTCATTATTCTCTCTTAAAAGCTCTTGATATTATTCTTGATCTGACAAATTAATAAGTTAGTCCATCTTACTATACATATCTAACTTAAAACCTATGGAAAACGTCTTAGTTTTGTGTATTTTAAGTAAAATGCATGGTTTGCGTTGAATCTATTAATGTAGGAGTTAGATACACAATGGATTTGCATGGAGTGCAGACATTGTCTATGTTTAATGCAAGAATGCACAACATTTCCATACGCAAAGGCATTTAAGGCAACGTCTACTCACTACTTCTACACTGCGTTTCATCTCCTACTTTGTCCTTCTGCACTTCATTTTGGTGTGTTTCTTATCTGCTAAGCTGGTAGTTATGCATTTATGTTTCATTCCCTTCACTGTGTCATTTTTCTTATAGTGTGGACTACTCCTTTCTATTTCCTTCATCTTCTTCTAGGGCTACCATTTTGGTTTTCTTTATGTTTTTGGTTGTTGTCATTTTGGACTTCACCTCCTAACAGGTTGGACTATCCATCATCTTTTAAATTCATGTTGTTGCATGAAACATGCAAAGCTTCTTACTTATTTTTATAGCTGCATGTCGTGAACAACTTTGACTCTTCTTCTTTGTATTTTTATCTTTTTTCTTCTGGTCTTTTAATTTTCTTCTTCTTGTTTTATGAAGACAAGTGAAAATTAATCTTTCAAAAATGGCCAAAATATAGAGCTTTGATTCACTTTAACTTGCTTGCTTCTAAATTATACCTAAAATCACATATGAGTCAAAGTGAGTATCTTAACCCATTTCATGTCAATAATCGTTAAGTGTAAAGGAATAATTTCATAATCAATTAAGAACCTATCAATTTCCCACACACTTAGCTTTTGGCTATCCTCGAGCAAAACATTAAAATTAAGCTCAAAGACCCAAACACATTGACTCATTTCCTATATTTTCCAAGAATACGTGATCATAAATAAAGATTAATGACTTTCAAAAATCATGGCAAGGAGTTAACAGTCAAAGCAAATATGTTTAACTAAAATATATCCATGGGTACATTCAATACCATTCATGATCATAACCATAACTTTGCATATCATTTCATTTCTCCATCACTAATGTTGGATCAATGGACTTTTCAAGGTTGTAGTGAGAGCAAAGGTAAGCTGAGATGTATTTGGGTCAAGTAACTTGAAAGTTGTTAAGTTCGTGAAACAAAGCAACACTCAATGTGACATCAAGTGCACAAGTTAACATTCATACAAAAATGGGTACCGTCAGCTATGACGAATGCAGCAATTATATTTCCCAACTCAATTCAGCTCTCACACATAAACCATATGAAGCATAAACCAATCTAAAGGGATCACTTACACAATAAATGACAATACATTGAACTCACATAGAGTAAACCTTATAAGCTAACATCTACCTCGTATTCAACATACTTAAATACCCCATTCATTACAACTCTAAAAAGATGCAATATTTAGGGGGCGGTTGGTTTGTATGAGGGAATGATAATAGGAATGAGAATGAATACAGTGAGGAATGGGAATGGATATTATCATTATAATTATGATGGTTGGTTAAAAGGAAGGAATGATTACCATTACCATTGATAGTGATTGGTTTGTAAAAAATAATGTAATTAATTAATTACAATATATTAATTAATTAAAATATTGTAATTAATTAATTAGAGTATTTTAATATATGAATAAATTATATTTCAATTAATGATATTGTAATTAATTAATTATAATATTTTAATTAATTATATTGTAATTAATTAATATATAAAAATATGTTAATTAATTAATTATAATAACATTATTTTAATTAATGAATAATTATATTTTAATTAGTTATATTTTAATTAATAATATTATTTTAATTGATAATAATGTAATTAATTAATTAATATTAATAATTTAATTAATTATATTTTAGTTAAATAATTAATTACAATATTTTAATTAATGAATACTTATATTTTAATTAGTTATATTTTAATTAATAATAATATTTTAATTAATTAATTAATTAATTACATTATTTTAATTAATGAATGAATTATATTTTAACTAATTATGGTAACTAACTAATTATATTATTTTAATTAATTATATTTTAATTGATTGATTAATTAATATATTTAATTAATGAATGAATTATATTTTAATTAACTAATTAATTACTATATTTTAATTAATTAATTAATTATATTTTAATTAATTATAATGTGCTTAATTAATTAATATTATTATTTTAATTAGTTATATTGTAATTAATTATATTTTAATTAATTAATTATATTTAATTAATTAGTATTAAAAGCATTTTTAAAAGATGAGTCTCTACTAAGGAATGAATTTCATTCCTCTACTAAATGGGGGGTATGGAGAATTACTCCGGATATCAAATCATTACTCCTATAATCATAATCAAAAATCAACCACTCACTTTTCATTCCATACCCATTAGCCCCTTCTCAAATCCATCAACCAAGCACTCCTTAAAATTAATATTCAAATATATTTTTATATTTATTTGAAAAATCAAAATCAAAATCAAAATTAGAAATTGCAAAAAAGAAAATAGAAATCAAACAAACATCTTCTTGCCTTAGTAAATCGAAGAAATGAACTTTGCAAATAGTTTATAATTTTAGGGCCTCACCTGGAAAATCGTTGCTTGACCTAATCTCAGCTCGCACAAGAATCAAATATGTTCCAGGAATGATCTTTAGGGTAGCTGAAGTAGTAGGAGATTCGTTATAAAATTTTTAATATTTGAAATTTTAGATCTGCATTGTTCCTTATGTATTAAATTCTATTATTAAATAAAACTTATCACTTAGTTTTGATTTGTTGACTGTCAGTTAAATTATTTATAAAATTGTAATCTACATATTATTAAATGTATTTAAAATTCTATTCAATATATATTAAAAATAAGTTTTCGATTGTATAAAATTTAGATATATCCAGTAGTGACAAAACCGACCACTTACTGCTGACGAAATCTCGTCCTTTCCCCAACTATAAAAACCACAACTTGGCTTGTCCCCTATTTGATACCACTCTCGCATTCAACATTTAGGTTATCGTTGAGTATATGCAGAGGGAGCTAAAACTTTATTACAACATTTTTCCAATAGAAGGGCATGCGTAATAACGAACAAGATCGTCATGGACCTGAAGTTTCATATTTTTCCCAACACTAGCATTTGTTAAATTTCAGCTGAAGAAAGTGAGAAGCTTGATTAAGTTGATAGAATTTGAATGATGTATGGTTTCTTAGAGATAAGCATGCACAACCAATAAAATGGCATGGACCTTGCCTCTATCTTCGCTCGTACATTTTCTCGATAGGATAACTATTACCTTATATCAACAAAGATACAAAGTCCATTAGTCCCCTCTAGTTCGAAGAGCTTGTTAATTAAAGTAAAAAAGGGTACTACTGTTGTCATGAAATGAATGCAATGTAAAAGCTTTCCCAGTTTGATGTAGAGCAAGTGCCAAAAGCATTTACGCATGTACTTGGAGAGAAAAGTTTCAATGTACATTATATCAACGTGGTCCGATTAAGAGCCATAAGAAACTATTACTTCTAACCCCATCCAACTTAGAATAATCTTCAAGCTAAAAGGAACATGTCACCAGTGGCTTGAATTGGAGTACAAAGTACCTTCTACTAAAACAAATTAGTACTAAAAAATGTGGTCCCCGCTTCTGTTCTGGGAGAACCGGAGAAGTGACACTTTGGTTTCGACCCATGTGCACTTTTACTTGGCCAACTGGACTATCTCCATTGTTCGCTCTCTTTACACTTAGGCTGCAGCTCCAGCTCCAGCTCCAGCTCCAGCTCCAGTCAGCCATGTAATCGTAGTATAAGTTTTTGCTTATGATGTCAGCATGATGGTGTTCCAATTGTAACCTACTCTCAATTGGTCAAGAAATCATCTCTCGAACCCAAATACGAAGAATCAACACAACGGAAATAAAGGTTTAAATGACACTATAATATTTATTAAAATGTTTATGATATTTTATTACATTTTAATAATTTTGATATTATTATTAACACTCTAAATTTTAAATATAACTAAAATTAGTATTTAATTTTAAACTGTTAACTTATTTTAAATAGTTTGGATTTACGACATGATGAAATAACTTTTAAAATATCAATTAAAGATATAAATTTTACTTTAACCTTCTGTTAAAAGTTTAAATAACCTTTCACGATTATTTTTATTACCATTTTTGTACTTTATTTAAAGCGTAATAAATATTATTTTAATAATATTAGGGTTTAAAATAATAAAAAAATTTATTTAAAAAATTTAAATTGTTGAAAATAAATAATACTTTGAATTACACAATAATCGATAAAACTTAGAATAGTCTTATATCTCTGTCTTTCACAAAAGTGTATCTGCACACTCATTATTTGTACAAGTTAGTTAATAATAATAATAATAATAATGATGATGATTAATATTAATAATAATAATGATGATGATAATGACGGCGATGATAATGATAATAATAATTAAATTTTTTTTCCTTGTTCGTGGCTGATGATTGGAGCCTAAGCACTTAACGATAAGCTTCCTGGAAAACTATCCCATTTGTCCCTACCTTCGACGAACCCAAACTACCAACACTGACCTTAGGTTTCCAGGGCAAAAGAACAAATGAACTTGGAGTTATTGATCTCAACAGGACTCGTGTCAGGAATCTGGTTTGATCCTTTTTCTTCCTCACTTGTTCTATCTTTGATTGATTGGCTTATCCTGACGAAGGGAAACCCTTTTCTAGTGACAAAGTGATGATGCTGTCGTTGCCCACATTTGAATGTATCCTGGAAAGCTGGATCAAGCAAATGCCACGTACTAGGAATACCATCCTGTCACTGTCTCCATGTTGCATAGAAACAAGGGGGTTGAAAAGTGACGGAAATGGATGAGAGATGGCTATCTGGTGCTATGGACTGATATTGTCCAAAGTTTCCTCTATTTTTCATTTGTTGTTTTAGAAATAAAAAGTCGATTAAAAGAAAAGAGTGGACACATAGACAAACAAGTTTTAGGTTCTACTGAAATATAATGTTTAGGAAAGTACCAAAATATCCCCAAATAAATATAAGAAGAAATAAATAAAAATATGCAACATATTTGTGTCTAGATTTGTTAATAATTTAATGTTAATTACTTATTAAAAATAATACAAGTATTGTAATTACTAAACATAAATATGATAGAAGAATTAAACAATACTATATATTGCCATAAAAACATTCTCAAATATTTGAAAATACAAAAGTGAATTTTAAAATTAAAAGTGCAGAAATACACAAGCTTTAAAGCTTCATGCATTATAAAATAGGATAATAAAGAGAACTAGACAAATATTAAGAAATAACTTCAGTAGGATATGCAACTTTGAATTGTCAACCACATACGTAGTTCATTCATTCATTTTATTTTCGTGAGGAAATATTTTTATATAGTCTCTATCTAAACTACATTATTGATAGTTGGATTAATATATATAAATCTCTTATGTATGATAGCTGGTTGGGTTTGTGACCACTTATATAACATTTCAACAAATTAAATGGTTCACATATCTCATCCCTCAATATAAGACTTAGCTTCGTGATTAATGATGTTTTATGGAAATTCCCCCCACAGTTTGAGATACCTACAATCTACTCTTTTTTTTTTGGTCTTTCAGGATATGTCCACTAAGCCAAAGCCGGTGACTAATTCCCCTTCGCTGCCTGAGACATCCCATTTAGGGAGCTACAATTGGCCTAGGAGTTTGCTGCGTTCCCAAAGGCAAGGATCGAACCTGAAACCTCTTGATTAAGCGATGAGAATATGCGCCACCCACACCAACCCACTGGGTTATAACTACAATCTACTTATGCGCACCTAACTTAACCTCTTTGGATACTTTTTACCGGCAAGACCAACCGGTCATAAACTTACCAATAAAAGCACCGAAAACCTATAAAAAGAAGAAGTTCAAAGGTAATTTGTCATAAGATCATATGGAGCAAGACTTTTAACTCCAAGAACATTCTTTATATTGTGGTTAACAATCAAAAATAGACTCATATCTGCAAGTAGACAAAACTTATTTAATATTTCGAGTTCATATGAAAACAAAGAGATCAATTTTTTTTTTTGTACATGTCCTTTCAATAATACCATATAGGATCATATCATAGGGAAGTATCTGTAGTTTGATTTGGGAAACTCCTTCGTTGAGATTATAAAATAATTGCTCAACCCAACAACTCACTCAAGTTCAAACAAGCTAATTCATATCCTATCCTTGAGGTTTTTTGTATATGTATTATGGAAAGAAAAAACTCCAGAAAGTTTGCAAACAAAAATTCCTCTAAGGAGCCCATTATTACAGAGATTTTCAAGGAAATCAGAGAGTTAATCTCACTTAAAACTCAAATATGCCTGCAACACAAACATTTTAACCTCATTGAACATCTAGCTCATTAATCTACTATAGCATGATTGATTATCTTAATATAATCTTCTCTTTTGTTTAGTTCTTACCTGCTGCATATGTATGCTAGGATAGTTACGGATACTATCCTTGCTATCTTGTTATTTTGGCATGCTTGTAATACCTTCTCAATTTTATAAATTTAAAATGATTCTTTCTTTTCTCAAAAAAGTGTTTTAAGTTTCTTATCTTAGTCAATTTACACAAATGAATTAATGAAAATTTTTGTAAATTGTTCCAAGCATCATTTTAATGCCAAATCATATGAACATGATTTGTAATATACGAGGTAAATACTTCATGAAATACTCTATTCTTTAATGGGCGACTCTCCAATACTTTTATGCTACTTTATTCTTCTGCTACATAGTTTAATAATGTTTGAACTGAAATATGAAATCCCCATTTAAAGTTTGACCCTCCCATTTAGACTTCCTGGCCTAGCGAAGAAACAAAAGGAACACATTGGCTGATATTCAATAAAATTTTTATGAATTACAATTATATAAAATTATTAATTGAAAGATATATTCATTTAATTTATTATTTCAAATTAAGATCGTAAATTATTGAATTATCAATTTATGAAATATTACTGTTATCTTTTTTTATTAAAAGGAAACAAAATACACTACAGATCACAAGACAAGTCTGGGGGCGTAGCACCCCGACATATCCTCGAAGAACATATGTTGGCACCCTAAAGGTGCAGTATCAAAAAAGGTAACACCAACATCGAAATGATCAGCCTGAGTGACGAGTCAGTCTGCACATATGTAGTTTTCTCGGTAAACATGACAATGAGCAACTGTCCAATTTCGTATAAAAAGTTCACGTATGCCCTGAACGATGGGGTTGAGCACCATGGAATAGATGTCCGAGGAAGAGAGGATTTTGTGAATCGCGAGAGAGTCTACTTTCAGTTCTAGTCGTCGGAAGCCCAGGTGCCAGGCGAGCGAAAATCCTGTAAAAACTTCTCAAAGTTTGGCAATCAACGGAACGCACTAGCCTAAGTTCTGGGTGAAACCTCCGAGAATTGTCATCGCTATCTCATATAAGGTCCCCTGCTATAGCCGAAAATTGGGAATGATTACTTGCTTCATCTGTGCTTAACTTGACTCATCCAGAAGATGGTTTGATCCGGCCGATAAGTTGCTCGTACAAGGGGTGAAATCGGGGGTCACTGTTATCCTTTTTAGAACATAAAAGATATATTTGATTTGAATGGATAACTCTTTGGTCTTGTCCAATCAAAGCAGAGAATGCGTCCAGTTCACTTTGGAACACAAAGTACCTCGTAACCAGAGTATGTAACTGGTGGGGTATTCATTACTTGTGTACCACAACGAGTGCACGGGATGGTCCACACGTCAACAATGACGATATTTCTACCATGGTGGTCTGCATATCCTCCGTTGCTACTCGCCAAGAAAACAGGTTAATAAAGTTATGCCTAGTTGTTTCAGTCCTTACCATGCCAAAACCAAACCAAAGGTTCCAACTTCCAACCCTCTCGAGCCACGCATTGGTTTAGATGACTGGCTTGGCTAGGCTATTAAACAACAAAAGTAACTTTCATATTCTAATTACTTTTTTTTAATAAGAAAAGAAAGGATACAGGTCTTGTATTACTAGTGGGGGAAATGAAACTTTCAATATATCCTCAGTAAGATGAAAAAATAATCTACAGTCAAGTTTTGAAACATATAGATGCCAAGTTGTTTACAAGGTGGTCAGTAAGTTTGGGATCCCAAAACCTACATGCACAAGATTGTGTTTGTGCGAGTTGGGGTGAGCATTCGGGTAATTTGGGCCTAATTTTTACTGTTCAGGTCCGGCCCGAATTACCCGAAATTTTTTTCCCTTACCCGGCCCGAACCCGAATTTTGAATTACCCGAACTTATCCTGCCCGATTTACCTGAATTACCTATTTATCCGGCCCGATTTACCCGATTTATCCGAATTATCCCGGCCCGATTTACCTTTTAAACCTAATTCGGGTAATCGGGCCGACCCGAATTTTTTCGGAGTTACCCGTCCCGGCTCTAAAATAATTCGGGTAATACCCGAACCGGCCCGAATTACCCAAAATTTAGCATTTGCCTATCCGAATTAATTCGGGCCGGACTGGCCCGAATAATACTCACCCCTAAGTGCGAGTACCATTGCTGTTGACACGTAAAAGTGATTGATTAAGTGCTCGTTCTCCTTTATCTTATCAACTAAAGTAAAGCCTAGCCTCACCAGACTAGATGCACAGTAAAATTAATGATGTAAGTCTTGACAAATATAATGAGAGCTAACACCCTAAAAATTAAATCGATAGGCTCAATGGACTTTTACTAAATATTTAATTCAATACTCGATTAATTTAAGCCTAATTACCTACATTTCAATCTTGCAATTTAACCACGTAGCCAAAGTTTACATGGCATTCAATTTGAAGTTTATCTCAGGTAAAATGTTTCAAAATATATCTCAATTAGCTAAAAGTAAGTAGAATATGATCTGATGTAATAAATCACTAAAACTACCGACCAAGCTGAAAATTATATTAAAACGAAGAAAAAAGATGCAAAAGCACTTCTTATTAATTGAAAAAATTCTTACAAATATGTGCATCCGCTTGTTTTCTTTATTTGGCACATGGTCTTAACTTCTAGATGACATTTTTGAGATTCCCATGAATGCGAAATCCTGGCGTCAGTGTCGTAGAAGTCCTAACTCAATGGCGCCATCAACTCTTACTCAACCCTTATATAAACGAACTCCTATCTTTTCACCTTATCCATCTTATTGTTAAACAAAGACAACGGAGAGAGAGAAAAAATTGAGATGAGTGGAGGAGTTGACGATCATGTGCTACTCCTCTCACAGTTGTACCCCGAAGTCTATTCAGAAATGCTTCCTCATTCACAAGGTCAGATAGCCAGAGATGGAAATTCACCACAGGCTTTTTCACTCACACCACTGAATTCATCACTCTTTGCATGTTCACTCA
>JAOSBK010000204.1:27393716-27411931 GCA_027568895.1 Erythroxylum shatona | reverse complement strand
TATTAATTATAATTAATATTTATAAATTTACAAATATTAGGATACAAATTTACTTAATTAATATAATAAAAATAAAATAAAATAAAATAAATAAAAAATGATAATAAAATTCAGTAATAAAAATATTATTATTAGGATACAAATTTACTTAATTAATATAATAAAAAAAATTCAGTGTCGCAATCTGACATTACCATCCACCAAGCCTATGTTAAATAATAATTTCTTAAATCACTCACTACCTATAATTTTTATTGTTATCTATATTCAAAAAATTCTCACAGATAAGCATACTTTACTTTATTTCTTGAATTATAAGATAAAACCTAATTTATCTTAATAAATTCAAGCAAAAAAATTTATAAAATGATAAGGAATATAATAATAGTAATAAATATAAATACATTTAATAATAAAATATAATAATACATTTTAGGTATTATTATAAGTTCTACTTACTATTATTCTTATTATTATTAAATAATTTATTTATTAATTATATTTAATAATATCATTTAATTCCTTATTATTATTAATATTTTTCTTAATAAGAATAAGGATAAAAATATATGTTTCTTTTGGTTATATAAAGCCATTTGAGAATACTGATAAATAAATAAATAAATACACTTAATATAATAATAATAATAAAATTAAAAATAATATATCAAATACATCAGAATAATTTAATGTAATATATAATAAGTATATATACTAAAGTAGAAAATTAATAATACTGATAATAAATCATAATCAGAATTAGTAAATTAATAAGAATACTAAATTTTATAATAATAAGAAGACAATAAATAATAATAAGCAATTTTATAATAACAATAATAATAGAAAAAAATTATTATGCATTTAATAATAATAATAAAACTAATATTAATATTAAATATAATAAAATTCTAAATAAGATTTATAATTATAAGTATATATACTAAAGTCGGAAAATAATATTAATAATAATAAATTATAAGAATAATTAAATTATTCAGAATAATAAAGTTAATAATAATAAGAAGAAAATTAGTAATTATAACAAATTTCATAATAATAATAGAAATTAATATAATTAATAAATTTAATTATCATAACGAATATAACAATAATAATAATAATCATAAAAATAAAAATAAAAATAATAAATATATAATATATAATAATAATAATAATAATAATACATTTATTTATTATTATTATTATTATTAAAGAATATAATAAAAAATAAAATATATATAATAAATTATTTGCAAAAAATTTCATGATAATAAGAAGTAAGAGTCAGAATAGTTGAAGTTGAATATTTGAAGTTGCAATACAACTTCAGAAGTGGAAAAGATCTTTTGTCCAAGAAACGAGCGGCTCTAACTAAACAGCTTTGTCTAAAAACTAGCGGCTTGGCTGGACAAGAGGAGAAGAACACAGGTATTACACGTCCGTTTAAATTAAAAAAAAACGACACCGTTTTGTAGTTAGACAGAGTAAGACAGGGTTGTCTTGGACAGAAGATCTGCTTTCCAATCAGTCCCTTCGGGTTGTTCAAGACTGATGAATAAGTTAAATTTGTTCAACAAGTGTGGAGATGAGCACATGCCATTTGATTGTATTGTTGTATTGTGAAATTTAAATATAATTTTATTTAAATTGGACTTGTTTAATAATTTGGAGCAATAAGGGAATTGATACTAACCAAACCTAAATAATTTGTTTTCTTCTCTCTTTGATTAGGGAAACAAAAAAAGGGACATAGGTTTGGTACATTGTAGCCATCTACAAAGGCAAAGATACTATCACAAGACTTGAGATTTGGTAATAATAAGGGCCTAAAGATCTTAAAACATTTTGCATATCTTTATTTACCAAAAAAAGAAGATATGATATGAGAAGAATTTTGATTTGAATGGCTTAAATAGTGAAAGAATTTGTACTTAGATAAGAAGAGATACACTTTTCTTAAAAGAGGAGCCAATAATTAGAGAAAAGAAGATGTCTATGTAAGCTTAACCTCCATTCTTGACTAATTATTCATATTAGTGTGGTGGGGGCAATAAACAAGGACAATGAGAAAATAATGAAATTTTGATGTCAGCAGCCACAAATTATCCTTACTATGATCTTTATTATCTAAAACTCAATAATTGGTGTTGGTGGTTGAATCCACAAATGATTTCAACTGATCCATAGCTAAGTTTAGTGTTGTCTCGGACATGTTAGCGAAGCATACGCGAAACCAACCTGGTTCGGTGCAATGGAAGGAAGAACCAGGAGAGACATTTAACTTAACATTGTAGACAATTCTCTCCTGGTCCCTTAAGTGTGAAATGGCCAGCCATGGAAGAAGCTCGAAAAGATTCCTTGCATGCCAAGTCAATATACGGCTCTATGAAGTAAGAATTACACTTATGGCAGCGTGCTATTCAACAAGATATCACAGCATTAGCCTGTCGGTAACAACAGTAGTACTGTTGTAATCAGGAAATCCAAGAACAATTTTACTTCTTATTTCACCGACCTAATCACTCTCATCTTAGCTTTAGATTATTCTAAGACATTCGAAGAACATAAAATATGTCGATTATTAAAATCAATTTACAGTCTAAAGTAGTTCTCAATATAATGATACACTTTCTTTTCATAATTTCATATTATTTCCGTATGGTTAATGAAGACCACAATATATATAGGGTTAATAACAACGTGATAACTTCATTTTGTAAAAAATCCAAAGATAAATGAGTATTTAGTAAAAGTCGATTGGCTCAATGGACTTTTACTAAACATTACCTATATTTCATTGGATACTCGATTAATTTAAGCCTAATTATCTACATTTTCAGTCTTGCAATTTAACCAAGTAGCCCAAGTTTACATGGCACAATTTGAAGTTTATCTCAAGTAAAATGTTTCACAATATATCTTAGTTTTGCTCTTGATTAGCTAAAAGTAAGTAGAATGTGATCTGATGTAATAAATCGGTAAAACTACTGACCAAGCTGAAAATTTTATTAAAATGAAGAAAAAAGATGTAAAAGTACTTTTTATTAATTGAAAAAATTCTTACAAATATGTGCATCCACTTGTTTTCTTTGTCTGGCACATGGCCTTAAACTTCTAGATGACATTTTGGAGATTCCCATGAATGCCAAATCCTGGCGTCAATGTCATAGAAGTCCTAACTCAATGGAGCCAAGCCATCAACTCTTACTCAATCCCTATATAAACGAACTCCTATCTTTTCTTATCGTACACTCCTTTCAACAAGCACATCGCCTTATCCATCTTATTGTTAAACAAAGACAAAGGAGAGAAAAAATTGAGATGAGTGGAGGAGTTGACAATCATGTGCTACTCCTCTCACAATTGTTCCCCGAAGTCTATTCAGAAATGCTTCCTCATTCACAAGGTCTGATAGCCAGAGATGGAAATTCACCACAGGCTTTTTCACTCACACCACTGAATTCATCACTCTTTGCATGTTCACTCATGTCCTCTTTGCTAATTAATGTTGCGTTTTCTGTGATGGTTAGGTGAGTTGAAGTCTCGACGAGGACGGAAGAAGAACAAAGCTGGTGATCCTGCAGGTATTTCCCAGATCAAAAAGAGAAAGCTTACAGCAGAACAAGTGAAACTTCTTGAGATGAACTTCGACAATGAACATAAGTTGGAGTCCCAGAGAAAAGATAAGTTAGCTTCTGAGTTGGGACTCGACCCTCGTCAGGTTGCAGTATGGTTTCAGAATCGAAGAGTTCGCTGGAAGAACAGGAAGTTAGAGGACGAGTACACCAAATTGAAGTCATCCCACGATAGTATCGTTGTTGAAAAATGTCGTCTTGAATCTGAGGTTAGTATATATCTCTGATTCACTATTTCTCTCTATGGGGTTCGAGCGTATCAATTTCAACTTCAAGAGATATATGAATGACCATTTCTTGTAAAATTTAGTTTTCACAGGAATGGTGTAACATTTTCTTTTTCATTTTCTCTCCATCTAGCTTGTTTTCGGAAACTCTGTCCATCATCCTCTATATTTCTGATTAAATATATTGGACTCGACACAGGTTCTGAAGTTAAAGGAACAGCTCTCGGAAGCAGAAAAGCAGATCCAACAGCTTTCAGAGCCAGGTTCAAGCAACAGCTCCACTTCGTCACTCTCAATGGAAGCGAGTGAGCCCCCTTTGTTTGGAGAGTTCGGCATTGAAGATTATGGAGATGTTTTTTACACTCCTGGAAGCTGCTATATTAATGGGCTAGAATGGGTTAATCTATATGTATAACTAAAACTCGTATCGATGTATGTATATAGCCAATCTTGTGCAAATTTTCGGTATCTAATGTAATGGGGTGCGTTTGACTAGTTTGAAGCTGATTGTGTTATTAACTTCTTTTGTTTCCCTGGAAAGTTGGCTAGTAGATAAGTGTCACGAAATTCTTTTCCATGTTACACAGGATAAGATTTGTGCCCTTTGTTACCTGACAAAACGTAGGCAATGAACAGAAGAAACATAAGACAAATGAAAGATAAAAACAATGGAACATGGACACGTTATATTACCAATTGTAAACATACTACGAAAGATATAAAGCTTTCAGGGTGCCTTCCTCTCCTTTTAGAGGATCTGTCGGGGCGCTGTTTTCCCCATCTTATTTAGTGTTCTGTGTATTTTTTCCTTTATATAAAAAAAAAAATATATATATATAAAGCTTTCGATAACAGGGCCGTGTCTTACGATCATGACAGCTAACGTTTTAAAATAAGAGGATATAATGAAAAAGAGTTCAATAAAATTAATACGAAGTTCGAGTGGTTTATATTAAAATGAACTTAGGAGTAACTATTGCCGAAACCATTAGAAATAGTCATTTTATTAGTTGACTCTTATTATTTATAAATTTTTTAATATTTTTATATTTAATCAATATGAAATATTTTAACACTCGTCCTTAAGTGCAACTGAGATTGAACATCTAGTCAAGGTTTTGAAACCTGGACCGGACGCTAAACTGGAGATCTTACTGGTCACTATTCGAACACCAGTCGAACCGGTATGACATCATAACTACACAATAATTATATTTAATTATATATAATATTAGTAATATTAAAAAATAATAGAAAAATATATCAAATAATATAAATAAATATAAATAACCGGTTGGATCTTTTAGATTCTGTACTTCTATTAGAATTTTTGAGAAAAGGTGAGTTTTACTTTTGAAAAAATCAAAAATCGCATCAGCGTTTTAGAAAGAAAAAAGCTAAAAAAGATTCATCGAACTAGTGGTCAACCGGTTCGACCAGTCCCGGTTTAACTGGTCAATTGACCGATTCTCACCGGTTTATACTGGTTCAATTGAGGACTGGTTTTTAGGGATCACCCGGACCGTATAGCCTACCGGTTACTGGTGAAATCGGTCGAACCAGCCAGTCCGGTCTGAGTTTCAAAACCATGCATCTAGCTGTTACTTGAAATAAGCACAACGGTAATTGAACCGAACAGTTGAGAGTGGACGATCAAGAAATTAATAATCCGGATCAAACCTGCTATGATACCATATTAGAATTTTTCACATGGGTAAAATGTAAAGTCTATTAACAAGAATTATACTTGGTTCAACCATTGACAAAATGATTAGAACTATATTATTTATAAACCTTTAATATTTTAATGTTTTAATTAGTTATTAGTTATTTTAGTTACATAAATTCAATTCTCATTAATGACATCTTTTCCGAATTTGATATTTAATTTACTAAATGATTTGTTAGAAGATATACATAAATTTACATAATATTATATGTTTATCTCCTATCATTTCCAGGGAATAAATTCACCTACCTGTCATCCGAAACAATCATTCCACAAATACCCTTAAAGTCCATTAGCCGCCACCACAAATACATTAAAACTCAGCTTCAGGTCTTTAGGTGCCAATGACTTGAAGCTGAGTACGAGAATTTGTTACATTATGTTTACTAACCTTTTTGGGTACAAAAATTTGTTTGCAACTTAGTTAGCAAGCATGTCTTAGACAAGATCCTCTGTCCAGTA
The DNA here is from genome assembly GCA_027568895.1 of Erythroxylum shatona. Lineage (NCBI taxonomy): Eukaryota > Viridiplantae > Streptophyta > Magnoliopsida > Malpighiales > Erythroxylaceae > Erythroxylum > Erythroxylum shatona. The sequence goes on along the minus strand of JAOSBK010000204.1, from coordinate 27,405,875 downwards.
TTACTCTGTTTTATTCTGTCCCATAAAATCTTAGCAATTTATTTTGTAAGACCTACGCGTGAACCACGCACAATTTACGTGGGACTCACATAAATAAATGGCTGAGATTCATTAGACAGAATAGGACACCATAATATAGGACAGAAGATCTGGACTCAGCAAAAGTCACTATCATTATGTTTGGAACCTGTCCAACAACTCTGACTCAAAGCCAACCAAAATTCACAGAACCTGAAAGAGATAATCTCGAATAAAAATCCAGAGAATTTTTTTTACATACCGTGAAACTTGGTAGACAGGTAAACTGGAATATTGCTAAATTTGGCAACATCAAGATGCATGCACTTGCCTCAATCCAAAAAATAATGAGTGTCCAAATTTCTTTCTTGTTGAACGTGGCGTAACGAATATGGAAAGGAGGTTCCACGTAGATTTTCTAACGATAGGCATGTATAACATTTTCTTATATTGATGCAAATCATAGTCATTATGCCCAAATTATAGCAACATCAAGATTAAAAGTGTTGGTTTATGTTGTACAACTAGTTGGTTGATTGTAGTTTAGTGACAAAATAATTTAAAGACATTTTTATCTTATATTAGATGTATATAATAAAATATATGTGATAATTATACATTGTAAATGAAATTATAATGAGATTTATATTCAATTTATGTATTATCCTTGAATTGATCTTAGTTATTATTATATTAAGATTACATATTAACAAAAAATAAAAAGACTAACACATGTTTTTTTTAATGAAGGAAGTAGCAATCTCATAAACTAAAGTGTGAAGATACTTAACAAATGTGTAAGTACTTGCTAGAGAAGAAGTTCATTAAACTAACCCCATATGAGAAATCTATTTAGAACATTACTTATATGTCTATGGAAATTCTCATTGTGATGATTGTATAAGTAATTTTTTAACTTGAAATCTCCAAAGTTATCTTATATAAGGACTGCTATATTTTGATATTACTTATAACCTGTTCTAGTTAAAGATAGTTCATTCGATAATCATTGGAAGAAACAAGAATTATATAGAGTTAGTTGAGTAATTAATATAGGATTCATCATCTTAAACTAATTAGGAATAATGTTTAATTGTTCTTAATTAGTATTGATTTGAAAAATTCTTGATCAAGGTGGTATGTTGCTTTGTAAAATATTTTACAAATGTCTTTAATTGAATCAATAACTAATAGTAAATAACTAATATGAATGAACTCAAAAGAAAGTAGACATTAATTTCATGCTACATGTTTAAATGAAATATTGTATAATAAAAATTGAATTATACTGAAAAATTATGCATGAAAAGGTTAGTCAAAGTCATTTCAACATTCCTGTGGTTATGATGTGTTGCTAAAAGCTAATCTTGATATATGAATATAAATTGTTTAATTAGAGAATTAAAGATAAATTAAATGATTTTAATTTATATAATCCTAAATATGATTTAGGGTTATAATTTATATCTATTGCTAATATATTTGATAACATAACGAGTCATACACAAAGAACTGATTGAAGAGAGAAAAAAATATTTTAATCAAGTTAGACTTAGTTGTAAAGTTTGAGAAATTTTAACATTAAAAATGAGATATTTGATAAATAAGAATCAATATGAGATATTGGACCTTATTTGGACATAGTTGGTATTTAGTGAGAATTATTTGTAATTCTAATTAAAGTTTAATTGAAATTAGAATTTAATTACAGTTAAATTACTAAAATGTCTAAAATGTATTGAAAGTAGGCTTAGAGCTAACACTCTTTGCCTAATGCTCTCTACACCAATGATAAAATTCCTTTAACTCATTTTATGAATATTATTAGAGGCTAAACATTTGTATTGTTAGGGTGATTGAGATGAACTGATATTATAAACAATTCAAGGGATACAAATAAAGGATCAAAATTCAAAATAAGGTATGAATTAAGATTCACATTTTATTATGATTAAGTGTTAATCATTTTATAGAACTTTAAGTGATTTTAGTTTTTCGGAAATCAAATTATGAAAAAGTTTTGTAATTATTTCGTCATGTACGGGATCAGATTCTACCCTAATTTTTCAACAGTGGTCTCAGAGCTAACTTTAATTATATGATTTGATTAAATTATTTGATTGTTATTCATCTTATATTATGGAATTGAAATTATAAACTCTAAATTCTTAAATCTGAAAAATTTAGATTAGAAACCTATAATAGTCATAATATGAAAAACATGATTAACAATCATCAATGGAAGTAAAATAAGTGTATTGTATTGCACTTATGGCTATTTTACAAACCCAAACTCTGAAAAATAATAAGTTCCAAAACCTTAAAGCACAAGACAATCACGATTTCTGAGTGTACACAATATGATTTTTGAAAATTCAATAAATAAAGTAACACCTTTAAAGCCCATAACTTGAATTGGTGTTAAAGAAAGATGGAAGTGTTTAGGTCGTCATTTTTGGTTGTCATGGCTATGGGACGTGATTGGAGAAGATGTAACTTTTTAATGACAATATTGCAAAGAAAAAGCAACTCGGCATGGACGCGGTGGGCAGGTGAGACTGGCGACTAATAATGGCTAAATGTAGAGGGCATCTGACTCTGGGAATAGGCAAGTGTTCTGGCCAATGGCTGCTAAAACTCCATGAAATGGGGTAACTAGCTTTGATAAGTGGCGGCTAGATGCAGTTGCGATGGCGAGCAAATGTCTTGGAGAAGGCAAAGGTTAGCTGTCTCCTTGTTTCCATCATGAGATGGCGTGGCTGTAGTGGTAGTAGCGTCTGTGGAAGGAAGCTGACGGTGGTCTTTTGCTAGTGGCGTGAAATTGCTGGCGACTGTAGAACCTCCAGGAGTTGTCTACTGTGAGCGTAGGAGAAGCAATGTTTAGAGCAGCTGGAATGGCGGTTTCACTTGCGGGAGTTAGCGGTGGAGACTGTAGAAGTGTGAAGCTCTTCGGCAACTTTAGGTGGTGGTGCGTTTATGGAGAACAGATCCTCTGTCCAATTTTATGGTGTCTTATTATGTCCAGTAAATTTCAACCATTTATTTATGTGGGTCTCATATAAACTCCACATAAATAAACGTAAAGCCTGCATAAATGAATGACTGAGATTTACTGGACACAATAAGATACCATAAAACTGAACAAAAGATCTGGACTCGCGTTTATGGTAGCAGTTGGCCTTATGAAAGGCGACGGCCACCTTGTGATGATGGCTACGGTTTCTCTATTATGAAATATGGGTTTCTTAACTTATTTGGAAACATGTTTAAGATTAGGCATGTTTGGAAACAAGTTCGAGAAAAGGTGTTTGAACATAAGGTTAGCTTGTTCTAGAATAGTAATGATAGATTCCTAACTTAGAAATCCTTGTTTGGGTATAAGGATAGACTGCTTTAGAACAAGGCTTATTTGGTAACTTGGATAAAATTATTCTCATTGGAATAAAGTATTCCAAGACTAATTTTCAAATAAGATTTAAAATTGTTTTAAATTTTCAAACAATTCAATTCCAAAATTAAAATAATTATTTTTCTTAATTTGATTTTTAAATTTTGGAAAAGTTGTTTCTAAAATAGAAATAATTAATTTCAATTAGACTGAAATTAATTAATTAAACTTCTTAAAACTAAGTTAATGTTTCCTAAAGTAATTAAATAGATGATTCTTAATTTAAGTTTATTTATTTTTTAAAATGAAAGAAATTGTATTAATAATAGCAAAAGCTACAAATAACATTACAATGAGTCTCATTATTAGTCCACAATTAAAAAAAAATGAGGTTACAAGAGTACATTAAAGAAGAAAAAAAAGAAAAAAAAAAGAGTTATAACATCCAGGTATTCTTCAAATTATGATTAAGTAAGCTTTGTTTATTGTTGGCTATGAAAGCTGCTCAACCCCAATTGATAATGCTATCTACTATCTGATATTTACCTTCTTCAATTCCCTTGTACACTCTCCTCTTTCTTTCCCCCATATGGAGTAAATGGTGGCAGTGAAAGCTTTATAAGTTGTCCATTCGGTTTTCCTGGCTTAGTCTTGGCAATGATCATGTTAAGGGTCTCCCTCCGTTCAAAGGTATACTAAGGAACTTGTAACACGTACATTATCCTGCTCTAAATTGCTTTTGTGTAAATACATTCAAAGAATAAATGATTCCTGTTCTCTTTTGTATGCTTACATAAAACACAAATGAGATCACATATTACATAAAATATAAATGAGATCATATGCCCCAAACCATCTATCCTTGGTTTTAAGTCTGTTTTTAATTATTAACTAAGAGAATATTGAAGTCTTCAGGTTGAAAGGCTGCTTCCATAGAATTTCAAACCAAGGGACAAGTTCAGCATTACGTGCAATTATCTTAGGACATGAGCTGTTAATAAATGCACCTCTCGGATTGGGAGCCCAAATGATGCTATCCTCTCCAATTTCATTAGAAATCAGAGGCAAGTAGTCTGTAAGTAAGGAGAAGCCTCCAAAATTGCCAAACCAATCTCCACTTTGGATGAGTGAAAAGACTCTAGAATTGATTAGAATTCTGTTTCTGAGTTGTGTTATTTCTGCTCTTTGAATAAATGGGCTATATGAAGTCCAATTATCAAACTAGAACTAAATGTTTTTACCATCTCCTAACCAATGCTTAATATAGGGGTAAACTTAGCCTCTCAAATTGAGTATATAGTTGAAAATCCATGAAAACTCTCTGGAATTTCCTATATGCCATAAATTCTAATCTTTAAGATGATATTCATTCACCCACTTGATTAATAGTGTTTTTTATTAGTGAAGAGTTGCCAGATTCTTTTGCTTAAAAGAACCTTTTGCATTTGTGAAGTTGGAATAATTGCTAGCCCTCCTTGATTCTTTGGTATAGTGATATCACTCCATTTCACTTTAGCATTCTTATAGTTTTTGGTTTTTTCAAACCACAGAAAAGCTTTTAGAATTCGATCTATTTCCTTAGTTACCCTCTTAGGCAAGACAACATGTGCAGACTAGTGAATGTGCAAGCTATTCAATACCGAAGTAATAAGAATCAATCTAGCTACAATTGAAAGGAATCTATTTTGCCAATAATCCTTTCTTTAATCTTCTCAATCAGAGGAATGAGATAAATCAAATTTATGGCTTTACTTATTTAAGGAATTATTATTCAATTTATTCAGAAATCATTTCTTTATTAATGAATAATAAGTTTTTTGATTTGTTAGAAACAATTTTCTTAGTTAAATTTTGAAAAGTGTTTTCATTTATTAATTAAGAAACATGAACTTTCTTAATATTTTTGAAAATAGTTTTCTAATTAATTAAGAAATTAATCTCTAAATAAATAATATAAATAACTTTCTTAATTAAATTTGAAAATGTTTTATTTAATTTTGAAAATAGTTTTCTTCAAATATTAACAAAATTTTTTCTAATTAAGAAAAGTAATTTCTAATTAGATTAGAAATAGTTTTTTAATTGGATCAGAATGTCTTACTTGTTAAATTTTGAAAAGGGAGTTTTTTTTGTAAATTATAATAAGTAGGAAGTATAATTTATTGAAAATTGTTTTCAATTAAAATTTGTTAAATGAGTCAACATAATTGGAAATAATTTTCAATTAGATTTGAAAATTTTTTCAATTCAAATTAAATTTTTATTTGGAATAGGAATTTTATTCATTTGGGAATCAATGAGTTTAATCTAATTTAAGTTTTTCAAAAAGTTGAAAATATTATTTTAGATTATAAAGATCAATAACTAGAATCAAATCAAGTTTGATATTTTATACATATAATTTGTTTATGAATGCATAAGTTGTATGTTTGAATATATGTTTGATATATTATGCATTCTAAATTGTATGTTTTATATGTATGATACTTTACATGCAATTTTTTGTTTAATTAGATGAACAAAATTAAACCTCTAGTTAAAATATTAAGTTCACATTGATAACGTGATTGTTGTCTTCTATATGTAGGAATAAACCATAGTTTTATTTATTTTTAGGCTTATTGAGCAAACTCATCAAGATCACTTTAACTCTAATACGTTTAGTCGTACTAAATTTGAATGAGATCCTAGTCTACTAGAAAAATTGGAATAATCTTCTCGAATATTAATGAAGGCTATTATTTTGAATAAAATAGTAGGAGTAATCAAATTCATGATTAAAGTCCTAATCTCATTTGGTAGTTATGACATAATCAAATACTTCATTTTCTTACAAATATTTATGTTTTGAATGGAAGTTATTTTGTTTAGTATAGTTGAAACTCAGAGTTAGTGAACCGAATTTCTTGGATATAAGTTTATGTTAGATAGAAAAGTTGTACGTCCATTATGCAATTTCTTTTATTAATCCTTGTTGAAGATTTGGTGTTAAAGTTTTAGAGATATGTTAAAATCATATAGATGACAAAATGGATGGATATTTTGAGTTGAATAATTTCTCATAAACTTAGATGACAATATATAAGATGTATGTCAATATCATGATAGCAAGGCATAAGAGGTTGCATGAAGTAGAGTTGAAATGTATAGTACCATGATGAAATTGTTTCACTCAATTTAGTCTACTAAAAGCATAAACATGGACATTAATTAAAGGCTTTGCTATAAAATGATAATAGCCATCATTAGAAGAAATGATTGCACGACTTTTCTTGCCTATATGAAATATATATATATATATCTTATTTATGTTTAAAAGTATTTGATACTAAACTTATATTCAATATTACTATAATGTTTAAGGCATGATAAGAAATATATTGTTGAGTAAAAGTAGCCGATCCAAGTTTATAGTTTGTATGTGATGGATCAAAGGAGACTTATTCTTAATATAAATGATAAGAATGCAAAGTTAGATAATCGAAACAATTCTTTCATGTCATGTTGGTTAAATCAACATAATAAGAATTATAAAATTACATTCAAGAATATATGTGTCCTTTTGATTATAAATAGTATAAAACTTGTGAAATTTGTTTAGTTGAAGAATAATCAAATCAACTTGTGGTGAAAGGACGATGATGCTATTGAATTGTTAAATTTATATATGTGATGTCTTAGATGGAATAACAATTCATAAATGGATGATTCTTATAATTCATTAATATTACTAACGATTTTGTGTGATACAATTGTAAAAATTACATGAAATATTGATTTAAAAACTTTAAAAAGCTCAAATTGTTTAAATCTAAATAGAAATTAAGCATTGAGAATGTTGAAGCATTTCAATAAGATAGATATGGTGACTTTTAAATTTTTTGGTTATCTACAAGGAATGAGGTTCTCTTATGAATATCTCCACAACTAAATTCATAAGAGTATGGTATTATGTAAGGAGGAATATATATTATGAGATATTGTATAATGCAATATTTATTTCTTCTACAATGATACAATGACTTACCTTCAGTCGTTCCAATAAGATCAATTAACAAGATTTCATATTAGATATGGAATGTTATGACTTTGAAATAGTCAAATTTAACGATTTAGGAATGTGATGCTTAGTTGAAGTATGCATTATCTATTAAGTTTAGAACTACATTCGATAACAAAAGGTTAAAAGATATCCAAAAGGCTGGATATAATCTTAAAGACCTATTGAACAAATTGTTTTTTTCAATGTAATCTTATAGGAGAATGGTTCTCAATATAAATAATGGGAGTAAAATGAAATTTAAAAAGTTCAAATCTCATGACAATAAATCCAATTGGAACTAGTGCTTTTATTAATACATTTGAAGTATACCAGACATTGAAAAAATTACTTCCATGATGAATTCAAAAACTTTGTTTTAGATATGATGGTGAATTTATCATGTCTAAAGAAGGTTAGTGGGAGTATAATTTTTCTCTTCAGTGGGAGTATGCAGATATATATAACTTATAAAGAACAACAATTCTAATTTTCATTTGTTGAAAATATAATTGTCCAGTAACAACTCTTATTGGTTATGAAAAAGTAAAAACTTAATTATGGGAATTAAATGTATAGGGATGGATTGGAAGTTGTTTACCTATTCTAAGTCCCAGTATATAGATAATGCACTAAAGATGTTTAACATTTGAGATATTTGATACTTGTGAAATATTAAAGATGTAACATCCCGTTACCTATGTTAAGGCTTAAATAGTGTATATATGAGTTTAGTAAGAAGTTAGAAAGCGCATTTCATATTCATGCATAATTTCGCATACAAATACACTTGAATATTGAATTTTTGCACATTAAAATGATTGTACATGCATTCATTGATATTTTCCGAGTATAATAGATATATAAATGTGATTTTATTGAGAATTGTGATTTTTATATGTTGAAAATTTATTTGGAGAGTATAAATTGTTAGATTAGAAATTTTGGTAAAATTTAGGAAAATTTTTTAAATTTTGGTTATTTCTGGACTAGAAAAAATTCCAAGTAGTAAGTTAAATGTTAAATGACAGTAGAAATTATTGATAAGTGACATTAAGATTTATTGACAATGCCATTGAAAATTTAGATACAATTGGAGTAAAATTTAAAATTGGTTGGACTAGTTAAATAAGAACTTAGTTTAAAGCCTTAGAAATTAGGCTTCTTAAAGCCATGTTTCTTTTAATTTGAAAGAACAAGTTATTGTTTTGTCTTGCTTTCTTTTCTTCTTTGTGACTTTCTCCATTTTCTTTAAGCTTCTTCACCTTCTTTGTAAGTTCTGTTGCCTTCTCCAACGTTGAACCTAACTCTCTTATCTTTCCCTTGCTACTCTCATCTTGTTGTCTCTTTCATTTGCCCCTAGAAAACGTAACCTAATCCACCTTTAAGATGATGTACGTGGGTGGAATGAGAAGCTAAGGCTTCTAGATATTTTGAAGAATTTGGAGTTTTAGCAAGTAAGTATCATGTTAATCCTTATGAGTTGTTGGTAGATGAGATAAATATGGCGATGAATTGATATTACATGATCATGAGAAAAATGGTCAATTTTTATGTACACCGTGGATATAGGATGTGAATATTAATGTCTTGTTTGTGTGTTTTGATGGTTAATATGTCATAAGATAGTGTTGAAATAATTTTTGAGTTTGAAAGATCAATGAAAATATGAATGAAAAGAGTGCAGAAGTTTTTTATGGAGAAAAGTTGATATGTATGCTCTGTTTTATTTTTATTGGATTTACGTGGATTTTTGGGTGTTTTTAGAAATGAACTCAAATAAGTGTAGAGTTAAGGAAAAGGTGTAAGGTGATGTCATGATATAGAGAGGATTATAATAATAAGTTTAAGATGAAATGAAAGTATTGAAAGAAGATGAAAAAGTGCAGCAGAAAAATGAAAAAAAGTGCAGCAAAAAATTGAAGAAGTGTAGAAAATGATAAACATGTGTGAATAATGTTCTGTTTTTGATGCTTGTATTTATTCATGGATTTTGATTTGTTTGTGATCAAGTTGAGCTGAAATTAAAGTGAGAATGAAGGTGAAAAATGAAATAGAAAATGTGCAGTAAGTGTGATAAAGGATTGTGATAATTGGAGTTAAATGAATATTAGTGAAGTAGACAAAATTGCAGAAAAATGTGATATAGAAAAATATAGAAGTAGGTTCTATTTTTGGCTTGTAATCAATCATGAGATTGTGAATTGTGTATAGAGAATACTGAACTAAAAGTTGAGGTATAACAGAATGATCAACTTGAAATGATAGAATTTTGGCAATGTAGTATGTTAGAGTATGTTATATGGAGTATTTTTACTAAACATGCATTTTTATTTAGGCCCTACCTTGATCTGTGAATGTTCAAATTAGATGGATTTTAATCTAGATGAAACTAGAAACATATGGGCATAATTTTTAAGAAGAAATTGAATTTGAATTATGTCATTAAGGGTCTTGAAATTTAGCTTGAACTTCAGTTTTGGTTTAGGCTGCAACACTACGGTGACAGAAATCATGTCCTATTATTATCGAATAAACTATATCGATGTTGGCTGAATTAGGCAAAGTTGTATTCACAAAATTTTAGCTTATTCTCTTAGCTTTCAATTGGTATAAAGTTTGTAATTTTTAGATATTAGAATTGAGAGATATGAGTTGTACAACTTTGGGGGCACTATTATGCACTGGCCAAAATTTCGAACGTACTTAGTTTGAATTATTTTGAGTATAACTTTCAGAATAATGAACCAAATTATATGATCTTGGTATTATTAGAAACTTAAGACATAGAAGAAAATTTCTCTAGAAGGAAATGGTGCCAAATTACTCCATGCAAAGTGGACTAGAAAGTCTGTTTTTAGAAAAATCTGGAATGATCAAATGAGTTATGAAATTAAATTCAAATTGTTTTATAGAGGTGCAAACCCTAAGTAAAAATTATACTTATGTGAGTGTTGATATATGAATGATTATATGATGAGAATAATGGAAAGATACCTGGGAGTGTTATTAAACATGCATTGTACATAATCCATATGTATACATATGTGCATAAATGAGTATGTGTATAATTGTGCAAATTTGTTTATGTGCAAACGTATTTTTTGCATGATTTAGAGGAGCATTTGGAACGCAACATCCAGATGTTTCTGGGACTTTGAGGCAATAGCTTCTGGAGCGATCTGTGAGTAACCTAGATAGTCTCACTTAATTATTTGTTTGTTATAAATTATGTTCTGAGTTATCTTTGAATGTGGATTTGATTATGCTGATTTTAGACACTGAAGGTCTGAGGTTTTTAGGGCATAAATGTGATATTTGAAGTGCTCCTTGTATGTGAATGTGAATAAATAAGTGGTACTCAATATGATTGTTGAATGTCGGATGAAGGTTTGATAATAAATGTAAATAAGACTGCGAATGTGATTGATTGAAACAATGATTGATAGAATATATGTGATGCATTTCATTACATAAATGCATGATTAGATAATGATAATTGTGACTTAAGTAGCCACAAAAAATGAGCTTAAAGCTCAGAATGTGATTAAGAGCTAAAGGCTCGCTATGTATAATGAGCCCTATATCCCCAACGGATAAGGAACAATATCAATGAGCCCGGTATCTACAATAGATACGAGACAGTTTAGGCACTCAATCACAACAACATAATAATCAAAATTGAGTCTCACGAGCACTGTATATACATTTAATATGTGTGTTTGACTGACTGAAATATATTATGGACATGTATTTGAATGAGAGTGGATATGTGAAGTAAATGATATATGATGCTATATGCTAACTGAAAAGATGTGAATTATGCGTTTACATGTGTTGATGTATTATATGAATTGAGTGAACCATCAATGGTTACCTCACTGAGTTCGCCAAACTCACCAAAATTGCAATGTTAATTTTTCAGGACTGAGAGAGTACATTAAGGATAGGGAGACTCTACAAGAAGCATGATTCTTGTATTTTTAGGAAGAAGAAATGACTTAAAGATCCGTCAGCTGAGACTAAAGGATTAGACAGAAATTTTTGTATAATTTCTCTTTCTTGTAGCATGTTTTGTATTAGGTTTTGGGATGATGTACATATTTGGATGGTTTGTAAAGCCACAATGTATATGTTTGGTTTTTATAAAATGAAAGGAGGAAGTCAGTTGGTTTTTAAATGTTGTGTCTTTTCTTTATGATACCTTATAAGAGATTATAAATGATGATACCATGACTAAATAATTGTAGTGGCTGCTTTAACATCCCATTATAATAGGTTATGTAATGGAATGTCCTCAGGGTGTTCCGGTATGTACTCTATAGTAGTGGGGTGTTACAAAAGATATCCATTATTCTATGTATGAGTTGATATTTGAGTTCAAGGTTATGGAAATTAACTTTTGTAGTAAATACTAATTAAGGTCTATTTTACTTAGAAAAATATCATTTTAAGATTGGAAAGGTTCCAATGTAGCAATGGTTGCTAATCAAGCCATAATATATTTTTCATTTAGTGGAAATAATTAATTGGATTGATAAGTTCTTTAATGAACTTGATATGGTTCCTTGCATTGTTTAAGAAAATAATGTGCTATGGAATATTAGAGCCATTGTGTTGGACCCCGAACTTTCGGAGGACCCCGAACTTTCGGTGGAAATTAGAAATATTAAAATGAATTCAATGAGTGTTTTCGGATATGAATTGTGTTATA
>JAOSBK010000204.1:27364735-27385385 GCA_027568895.1 Erythroxylum shatona | reverse complement strand
GTAACACCAAACAATTAAAATAATAATAACAAAATTGTTGGCAAATTACATGAGAATGAAATTAAAAACATAAGCAAGAAATTAGAGAAAATAAAGCTCTAGCACTAATTGTAGGCATCCAAAATATCGCTAAAGATGACGCATGTATTTTTTTATGAATGGTTTTTGTTTCTTAGTTTTTCTTTCTATTTATTATTAAAAAAATATGTGTTTGTCAACTATAATATTCTGCATAATATTTGTTAAAGATCGTATCAAGATCAAATATTATGTAGAATATCAATTATAAATAATGCAAAATATCAATTGTAGATTTACACTTTTTTTCTTTATTCTTGAACTTGTAATTATATATAGAGAGTCCTCCTGTTCATAATTAGATATATATTAATATATTCAAATTCTCTTAGGTTATTAGAGCTACTCTTTTGTTCATCATTCTTTTAAAGCCTGTTTGTTTCTGTTTTTTTCTTGTCTTTTGTTTTGGTTTTTATGAAAAAAGAAACATGTCATTAAAATGTGTTTGGTTAAGCATTGTTGTCATTTCTTTTTTAAAAAAATAAAAAAAATTATGACCACTTTTTTTTAAAACAAGTTTTTTCCATAAAAACAATTGTCTCCATTTTTTCATTATCTTTTGTTTTCATTTTCCGCCTGGCTCTGCCTTCACCACTTTGTGCTTGCTCCTTCCTCTTTAAGAAAAGGTCAAAAATGGAGGCAACAAAGATTTGGTGCTCGACAAAGTTTTTTCCATCGTCTCTTAAAAGTAAAAAGTCTAGGTAATCACTTTATTAAGCTTTTTTAGGTTTCAAACCAATATGAGTTCTTCAAGTTGGGATCTTCTCTAGTAAACCCACCAAGATATGGTCTACTACCATTGACCACCACAACTTCTTCGTCCAGTAACACTGATGCTATCTAGGACTCTATTCACCACTTGGTTGGTAGTGCCGTTGTCGGTGTGGGTGGTGGTACTAGCAATGGTGCTGTCGATGAAGTGAGGTTTTCATACAAGAACTTCATCGTTGCACTTTGTGAGGTTCTATCCACCATTTCCCATTCTCAGAAGGTGAAGATTTTTATAACTAGACTACTACTATAGCAGTGGTGAGTCTAGGTCGATCCCATAGAGAGTGTGTATAAACTTTATGAAATGAAATTAACCGGTGTTTAGGAAAAAAGGGGGTTTTGGATTTTTGGAATAAGAAAATAAAATAAAACTAACTAATACAAACAAATTAAAGAAAACATGCAAAAATTGATAAAAGTGGGGAGTTCAGTAGGGACCCGGTTCTTTGGTTCAATCTTGGCCTATACTCTAATTAAGCATATTTTATTAATTTGTTGATCTTTAACCTCTCCTAGTAATTATTAATCGTGGGTTAACAATTAACTCGAGTTTTCCCTTAGGTTTTGTTTAATCAAGATACGATCGTTAATTAAACCTAACCACTGAATAGCATAGGATACGATCTCTAAATTTAATTAGGCAGTAGCATTACGAATTAGAAAAACCGATTAATCAAGGCAACAACCACATACGATGATTCATTTAACCTAGGTCATGTTATCCCTAATGATTACAAATCATCAGTCGCTACATATGAATTTCAACATAACAATTACGGATTCTATCAAAATTCTAGCAATATGTTTGAAATTAACGATTCAATAAACGCATTAAAATCGTCAATTCACAATACCCAATGGGTTCATACACAAATAACTGAATAATGACGAAAATCCGATTATTCATACACAATACCTAAATCAATTAAAATAGGATAACACAATCAATTCCTAATGAGAGAAAGAAAAAACAAAATAATAAAAAATACTTAACTAGGATCGTCAATTTTGATGTCACCTCCGAACCGACGTCGGTATGTTTAGCCATTCATAGGTATTTTTTGAAAAACTACTTCAACCCTCATTCTATACCCTAGCCAAAAAATCCCCTAATTTATTGTTTACTGCCGCAACTCTTCCCTCAATTTCACTGCACTAGTTATTGATTTGACAAATAAACCTTGAGGTTTATTATCCACGCACACTGTTCTACTTCTCCAAAGGTCTGCGCCAGCTCTCCTCTTCTTGCAAGCTCCAGATTCCACACCAGTAAACCACCAAGCCAAGCCAGCATTAGCTCCAAGCCGCAGGGTCACGCCTCCATGTCCACGCCACTGCTGCGCCCCCTGTAGCCTCTTGTTTCTTCTACTTGAAGTCCTGAACCGCACTGATGCTTGATTTATGTCTTTTTACCGCCTACTGTAGCAACTTCTCCAGCCGCAAGCCAACGCCAGCCGTCCATGGCTCACGCCTACTGCGCCGCAAGCTTCTTGCCGCAACTCCCACTGTGGCTGTTCATGTGATGAATTAATTTCTACTCCCTTAAAACCCTTTTGCTCCTATGCTTTCTGCGTCTGATGCCTCAATGAAATGCAGCGTATGCTGCATAAATGAAACGCAGCGCAACGCAGCATGTGCTGCGTGAAACGCTGCTGGGACAATTTTATTTGCTCCCCTCATAAAACGTTTCACGCCCGCCTGTGTCCTCTGTGCGTTTTGAGCCAAAACGCATCATAGCTTGTTTTTTTTCTGTAGTGTGTTGTAGCTTGATTGGACAAATAAGATGGGAAGTTCCTTTTAATTCACGCATGCCTGCTTGTGCCTTATACGCTGCTTAAACGCAGCATTGGATGCTGCTTCAACTCTGTATTTTCACCAAACTCAATTTTTTTCAGTAAGAACTTTTAATTCTCCTATTTTAATTTTTCTTGTCTTTCTTTTTTTTTTCTTCTTCTTACTCCAGGAAGACAAGCAAAAATAAATCTTCAAAAAATGACCCAAATGTAATGCTTCTAACTCACTTTAATTTTTTTGCTCCCAAATTGTACCTAAAATCATATATGAATTAAAGTGAGTATCTTAAGCATTTTTATGTCAATAATCACTAAGTGTAAATGATTAAATATATCAACAATTAAACATATATCACCCTAGTTGATTTTAGAGTTCTATTCAAGAATTTGGTTGCTTTTATTTTGGTGTTTTATTCGAACCTTCTTTTTGTTACAATTTTTTCTTTTTTTTGTTTATATTTTAAATAACCAATAATTATCTTGATTATTATAGCTATGCTATCTCTGACATTTCTAATTTGTTCATATATTGTACATGCATCATGAAAAACAAAACAAGATCGATTTTTATAGGATACAACAGAAGGTCTTACCTTTTCCAAAATCTTCATTTAGGTTGACATGGTCATAATTTCGACTACAATAGGGCAAGTGGGTGCTCTTCCTAGGCATGTATCAATAATTGTAGAGTTAAAACCTGGAGGGATGTCAACAATTGTAAAGTTAAACAGGGCAAATGGGTGTTCTTATGCCAATTTGTTTTTTTGGTTGTGTGCAAAAAATGATTTTGCCTTGCGGTTTACCTCCTGATAAAGAGGATGATTGGATTAATTATTAGGTTATCTAGTAAAAATGTTAATCTTGCTTATCATTCTTGGATCTGCAGTAATGGTATTAATGGATGCTTATAAGGAACAATAGTCATTCATGGTATGGATGGATAGTAAAGTAATGTGATTAACATTTTTGCACATGTCAATTTCTTTCTCTCATACATGTAACTGACTGTCTTAGCCATTGATCAGCGTCCCTTTTTAGTCTTGATAGCTAAGGTGATTGTTGGTGATGCAAACTGCAGCACAATTGTGTTGCAGGGATATCATTTACATGTTCATTCTATCACACTTCCTCATCAGTTGCAATTTATTCATAATTGTGCATGGACTACCTAGATAAGAGTTATAAGGGTGATACTACGTAAGGACTAATTCTCACTGTTTGTTGAATTATGCACCTACCATAAACATAAACATTTGTTTGTTTTTTCCTTTTTATTCATAACTCAAGCCTGATTTTGGTTTTAAGTATATCCCATCCTTTATGCATTCAGCATAATTTGATTCCTCATTTATAAGTCAGGCCTAATTTTGGTTTTAAGTCTTGGTGATTAATATAATTTTTAATTTATGGAATTTATTATACACAATTAATGTGAAAATTTCTTTAATTATATAAATAGACATATATTTTATTTCTAACCATAATGAGAATTAATTAATTTAAAAATAGATAAAATTAATTTACATAAAAGTATAATTAAAAAATAGAAAAAAACCAAACATGTTTTTGTTTTTAGATTTTCATTACAAACCTCAACTAAACAAGTTTTTTTTAGTTTTTTATATTATAAATCTCAACTAAACATGTTTTTATTTATTTAATTAGAAAAATAGAAACCAAAACTAAAACTAAAAACCACAACAGAAAAACAGAAAATCAACCACACCAACTGTGCACTCCAAGGTAAGAAGGTAACAATGGAAGATAAGAAAAAAGCTCAAACTCTTAATTTCCTAAGTTCTTTTTATTATCTATCAATTTTATGGATTAAAAACTAACTTAGGTATCAAAGTATTAAAGTAGAAGCAACCTTGAACTTTATTTTGTACAAATATAATGATATATCGACTAAGCTTATATTAGCAAAAGATACGAGATAATAATCATATTTATGCATGCTTCAAAAAGTAACACCAAAAAATAAAAAAGAAAATATAACAAAAATTGTTGGCAAGTTACATAAGAATGAAATTAAAAACGTAATAAGAAATTAGAAAAAAAGATGTAGCGCCAATTTTACGCATAAATAGCAAAATGTCGCTAAAGATGACACATGTAATTTTTTATGCATGGTTTTTGTTTCTTAGTTTTGTTTTCTATTTATTATTAATAAACAAAAATATGTGTTGGTCAACTATAATATTTTGCATAATATTTGTCAAAGATCGTATTAAGATCAAATATTATGTAGAATATCATCAATAAATAATACAAAATATCAACTATATATTTACATTTTTTTCTTTATTCTTGAACTTGTAATTATATATAGAGAGTCCACATGTTCACAATTAGATATATATATTAATATATTCAAATTCTCTTATGTTATTAGAGCTACTCTTTTTTTCATCATTCTTTTAACTATTCCCATTGTCAATTTGCATCCCCTTAGTAATCATAATTTGTGGTGCTATAATTCATAGCCATCCCTATCTATAGCCAACAATCATTTGATGGCAAAAGGTCCTCCCAAATTGACATAGTGAAAGTTCTTCCCTCATAGTCTTTTTGTCTTAAGCTATTCTTTTTGGATTTTTTTGGTTCAATCATTTGATCTCTTCAATAATTGGTAGCAAACCTTTTTTGTCTATTTCTTTAATAACTGGAACATATAATCCATTATCTGTTTGGATTGCTACATTAATGTTCACATTATTGTACTACCAAATATAGACATTAGCCTACAAACTGTTGTCCTAATTTCCCTTCCCATGATATATGCCATCGCCATCTGCTTCCCTTGAGCTATGACAAATTTCATCACCCTTTTTTGGTTTCACATCTATTGATCTTTATTGTCACAATCTTGGTATCACATCTCCTTTTCTAATCCTTAGGTTGCATCCTAGACGTGTTACCTATAATTATATGTTATGGGCTTAAGAAATGTTTCGTTTTTTTGCAAGGTTGCAAGCTATAATATTATATCACAATTAATTTTACTAAGCACACTAATCAAGAGACAATCATAATGAATTCAAAAAATAATTAGAATAATAAGATTGTAAAAATCATCAAATTCTCATGTTACCAAACAATATTTCACATCTGATATTGTTCATTCATTTCAACTACCAGGGTAATTGCATCAGCTAAAATAGTTAGACAATGATTATCAGATTTTCTTTCACAGTTATAAGTTATATGGGATCATCTTGCTACTTTAGATCCATAATGTCATAATCAAAGAGATATTTGATTGTATGGTCAAATAAGATCTCATAAATGTAATGAAGCTGTTAATGTCCCTTCATTCTAAATTTAAACCAATGAGTGAAAGATTTTACAATATGATCCCGTTTTCTCATATAGAGACACTTATTATCAGACTCATATATGATGAGACTAGGTTAGCTATATTGAAATATTATTGCTCTTTTGTAAATGTCTTGGCTATTATAGAATTTACAAGATCTATAAGTTTTCATCCTTCGAGGAAAGGAAAATGGATTTATTGTAAGAAAAAACTCAATTGTTAGATATATAAACATTTGGTTAGCCACCAAAGAGGATTCTGAAACAAAATTTTGACCATCAATGGTGCTAGAACTTCTTTCACTAATGTAGTCATTAAGGATTCCACTTAGTCTTTTAAGGACATCCTTACTACTCTTCATGATTAAATTGACATTGAGACAATTCTTTTCTCTCAATTTGGTAATTTTACAACCTTAGCCTTATTTGTCACACTAAATACTACTTTTAGGTATCTTGACTCTATATTCTACAATCATATGAGTTATATACCTTCACTATTCACAAATAAACATTCAATTTCCCTTGCACCCATTATAGACACTACTAACAATTACCATGTAGCTATTATTCATATTGGTACTATGTTTACATCTAACCTGACATTACTAGATACCTTTACTTAAACTAATCTCTATCGGCTATATGTTTACATCTAACCTGCATTACTAGATACCTTTACTTAATTATTCTCTATTAGCTAATTATATTATCTTAGTCTTGATGTTTATTTTTCATAGGGTTCTTATTAGTAGGATTTGAAGACAGGACAAATCCTTAAGACGTGGTATATGGGTGGACGACTATTTAAACTTACATCACTTTATTTACCTATGGGTTAACCCATTTATGGTTCTCCTATTACATCTAGAGCTTAGCACTACCATCTTCGTCATACTTCTTTTCAGTGCTTAAATTCTTTAATTTCTATAGATTGTTAAATTTTGTTAAATAAGAACATGTTGATATATATCTTGGATCCTTCTTTAATCCCTACTATGGGAGGCTCAAAATATTTTACAATATTTGTTAATGGTTTTTCTCGATATACTTGGATTTATTTGATGAAAAGAAAAACTAATTTGCAAGACATATATGCTCCCTTTGCCAAAATGTTCAAAACCTAGTTCTCTAAAATAATAAATTTCTTTCAAATTGATAATGATACAATATATAAGGACAATCCATTCCTTAATCTCTTATCCAGTATGGTACAGTGCTTCATTACTCTTGTTTAAGCACATGATAAAATGAGGAGAGATGAGAGGAAACATAAACATATTCTCACATAATAAAGGCCTTACTTATTCTTTCCTCCTACCTTAACTATTTTTAGCAAGAAACAATTATTTTAAATGGATGTTAAAAATGCATTTCTCAGTAATGACCTTTTAAAAGAAGTGTACATACTGCCACATCTATGATATGGTCATTGTAACAGCCCAAATCACTCCCCCATAGATATTGTTTACTTTAGGTTGCCCCTCAGGCCAAAACCCTTATGGTTTTGCTCTTCCCACCCTTAGAAAAATGCGTATATAAGGGAGAGGTATCCATACCATTAGAAGGTGTACTTCGTTCTCCTCTCTAACTAATGTGGGACTCACAATATTCACCTCCTTAGGGCCTAACATCCTTACTGGCACAATGGATCAGGAACCGGCTCTGATACCATTTGTAACAGCCTAGACCACCTGCCTACAGATATTGTCTACTTTGGGTTACCCCTTGGGCCAAGACTCTCATAGTTTTGCTCTTCCCACCCCTGAAAAAACGAGTCTAAGGGAGAGAGGTATCCATACCCTTATAAGGCGTACTTCGGTCTCCTCTCCAGTCGATGTGGGTTTTCACAATATCCACCCCTTAGGGCCCAACGCCCTCACTGGCACAATGGGTCGAGAACTGGCTCTGATACTATTTGTAAAAGCTCGAACTACTCACCCACAAATATTGTCCGCTTTGGGTTACCCCTCGGGCCAAAACCCTCACAGTTTTGCTCTTCCCACACCAGGAAAAATGCGTCTTAGGGGAGAGGTATCCATACTCTTGTAAGGCGTATTTCATTCTCCTCTCCAATTGATGTGGGATCTTACAATATCCACCCCCTTAGGGAACAACATCCTCACTGGCATAACAAACCAAGAACCAGCTCTGATATTATTTGTAACAGCCCAGACCACCCGCCCACAGATATTGTGTACTTTAGGTTGCCCCTTGGGCCAAGACCCTCACGATTTTTCTTTTCCCACACGCAAAAAACATGTCTATAGGAGAAAGGTATCCATACCCTTATAAGGTATACTTCGTACTCCTCTCCAACCGATGTGGGATCTCACAATCCACCTCCTTAGGGCCCAGTGTCTTCGCCAGCACAGCGGGTTGGAAATTGACTCTAATACCATTTGTAACAGGCCAGACCACCCATCCACAAATATTATCCACTTTGGGTTACCCCTTGGGCCAAGACCCTCACAATTTTGCTCTTCCCACACCCAAAAAGCACGTCTATGGGAGAAAGGTATCCATACTCTTATAAGGCATATTTTGTTCTCCTCTCCAGTCGATGTGGGATCTCTCAGTCATCCTCTAAATGTTATCTATTATCTTAAAAGGCTCTTTACAACCTTAAATAAGCCCTCAAGCTTGATTTTCCAAATTTTTGCTTAACTGTTCAATAGCCTATATTTATTTCTAGTCAATACCACATTTCTTCGATGCATAAACAGAGGTTATATGCTCTTAATGCTCTATGTAGGTGATGTGATCATTACTAAAAATGACTTAGGTGACATTACAGAATTAAAATAATATCATAACCATCACTTCGAGATGAAATATTTAGGACATCTTACATATTTCCTTATACTAGAAGTCTTTTATGATGATTTAGGTTACTATCTATATTAAACAAATTATGTTATTGATAATATATCTCGTGCAGGAATAAATGATAGCAAAAGTACTTCCACTCTTATTGACAGTGATGTTCATCTCATACCAACAGATGGCATACCTCTAGATGATCCTACATTATATTAGTAATTTATGGGAAGTTTAGTAAATCTTATAATTACTCATCTTAACATAGCCTATGCAGTTCACATTGTGAGTCATCAACTCCTCAAACTACTTACTATTCTACATTACTGCATATTTTATGTTATGTTAAAGTCACCCTATTTCATGGTATCTAATTCTCATCATCATCTTCTTTAGACCTCCACACATACTTTAATGCTGATTGGGTTGGAGATCCTACTAATAAACATTCTATAATTGGATTTTATTTCTTTCTTTTTGATTCTCTCTTGAGCCACCATCTAAGTACGAATACCTTCGCTATCTCATAAAATAGTTTTAATGCTTTCTACCACCAAAGCTGAATAGCAAGCCATTGTAACACTACTTATGAGCTCAAGTGGTTACAATGTTATTAAAAGACATGGAAGTTGAACATTCATCACCTATTATTATCTATTATGACAATCATAGTTTCATTCAAATAGCTCATAATACTGTATTTTATCAGCGCATAAAATAAATTGGGAACGATTGTCACTTTATTCATCATTTTATCCAGTAAAGAACCTTGACATCTTCACCCAAAGCTCAAATATCAACTTGGTTCAATAAACTAATTAACAAACTCAAATTTGAATCATTTTAGAATTTAAAGTTCTAAGGTGCATGTTAATTAACTAGAATACTTTTCATAATATTTTTCAATGATTATATCAAGATCAAATATTATGTAGAACATTAACTGCAGATTATGCAAAATATTAATTATAGATTTACATATATTTATTTCCTTTATTCTTGAGGGATAAGAAATTAAACAGTGTTTAACCTTTAATTTTTTTTAAATTTAGTATTAAAATTTTTGAAGTTTTAAATTGAGTAACTAACCTTCTAAAACTTTATAAATTAGGTTAAAAACTTGTTTTTACTTATGCAACATGTCTACCAAATGCCACATGGATGTGCATGTATTATCCACATCAACAAAAAACAATATTTTGACCTAATTTGTGCAAACTTTGGAAGGTTAGTCACTAAATTAAAAAAATTTGTACTAAATTGAAAAAAATCCTAAAATGTTAGACATTTTTCAATCTGTTATCCCTATTCTTAAACTTATAACTCTATATATAATATCCTCTTATATATATTTAACTATGAATCAATAATATAAAAATTCTCTTATGATAATTCTCACAACCTATATAGTTGAAATTTGTAATAAAAAATAAAAATAAAAGCATGTTTGGTTGATATTTGTAATAAAAATAAAAATAAAAATAAAAATTATTTAATTTGGATTTATAATAGAAAATGAAAACAAAATAAATATTTTGCCTTGACAATTATAAACTTGAAAATTTAAGTTTCACTATTTGATGGTAGTTTATCACAAAACCAATAAATAAACTCAAAATTGAGGTGTAATAATATTAAAAAGGTTTTGTGTATTTGGTATGATAATCTTAATTACCCTTTTAATAATTTTTATTAAAATTTTGAATAAAACTAAGACTTGGCGTGGTTTTTAAATGTTAAGGAAATCGGAAAAATACCTAGTTGTGAAATTCTTGAAACCATTAACTTAAAGGATAAGGTTTATATGTGACACGATTTCATTTGTGTCTCAAATTGCAACACCACATTTTTTTTGAAAAAAATTATAGCAAATTGATTGAAAACAAAAGACTAAAATCATCTCATACATGAATGAATAAAATAGAAGTTATGGATAGCAAAATAGAAAATTACTAATGTAAGTATTATGACATCATTAGACTGATTTTAACTTCTAACATCAACAATAAATCTAACTCTTTTACAGCCAGGAAAGACACCACACCAATACCCCTTCCACTTCCTTAAGACTAAGCTTTTCTTTTTTGCTCTTCCTTCTCCTTTAATACTAGGTTATGCTTACCCATTTGCAATTTTCATGTTTCCATATTTTGCTTAGTTAACTACATTTTCAGCAATCCCATCAACAAACTATAGCATAAGAACAATTGAGGAAGTATCTTGAGCATTGTTAGGAAAGTGGCACGTCAATTACCCATTTAAAACATAATACAATAGCAATGGCAAAAGATACAATTTGTCCTACAATATTTCACAAAATGTCTAAATTAGCCCCTATATTATATACATTACCAGTTCACCTATAACATCTACAAAATAAAATAAATAAAACCCTAAGGTGTCACTTTATCAGGTTTTAGTTAGTTGAATGTGACAGTCCTATTACAAGGGGATATATGGTCTATCAAAAAAACTAATATGATATGTGATAGTTGACGTGCCCCATACTTTTTATTATTTTATTTCATTTTACAAGTTTTTAGTTTTTAAAATTTTAAAAATGAAAAATGTCTTTATTTTTTTAAGTTAGCAATTCTGATTAAACAAAATAAACTCAATATATCTTCCCCCTCCACACCCAATCTTCAAAACCTTTTTTCCCCTTAAGCAATGTTTGTTGGGGTGGTTATTAATGAAATAGAATGGAATGGAATATTATTCCATCATTTGGGAGGAAGGTTTATAAAGGAATGAAATGGAATAGGATGGAAAGGGAGGTTTTCACATTACATCCCATTATATCCTAAACAGTAAAAATAAGTTACATTCAACTTGAGAGGTTTAAGATGAAATGTAAAATAATAAACAAAATTCACTATATTACATTATGGATCATTCTTCTAAACAACATTTCATTATATTACATTATGAACCCTTCCATCTCTCCTAAACAACAATTTTCTAATATTACATCCATTTACATTTCATTCTATTATAAACCATTATATTCCATACCATTAAAGTCCATTCTATTAAAAACGTGACGTCTAACCAAACATAACCTTAATCTTCAATTTCATTAAAACTTAACTGACCACTAATCACAGATATCTTAGAGGAGCTAGAGTCAGGCAGTTTGAATAGGTTAGGTAATCCCACCTTTTGCCTTTTTTTTTTTAATTTTCTTATTTTTGTGCAAGAATGAAGTATTATGTATATATTTATAAGGTCTCCTACTGATGTCTATAACCAAAGAGATGGTAGAGGAAGGTTGTCCCTTTATGGTCCCTTGTGTTTTATATCATAAAATCAAGGTTCGTGGTCCTTTATGTTTTATTTTATTCAATATTTTTTTGACAAAATTAGACATGTGCATGCTTAATAACTGTAGAGAGTTCATTCCGATAGGAATTTTTATGCACAAATTTGTAGTTTCCTTTATAAAATTGGGAATAATAGTTAATTAAGTGAGGAATTCCACAGATTTATATATTTTTCCTATAAATTAGAAATTTTGTTTGCATGAAATAAAATTTTGATACACTGGGTATTTATTATCCCGTTATAATTGTTCATCTAGGTTGGTTTTAAATTGTCCTATCATATTATAATTTCACTTACAAATTAAAAGAAGGCAAGCATCTTTGTAATTTTGCTAATTATTACGCACTCTAGTTGGACTATTATTTAAATATTTTCATTATAACTTCCTTCACTATTTTTAACAATCAAATCAACTCAAACATCACTTGTCTTGAAATAGAAGCATGTAATCTTCTTAAATGATTAGGTTAGTATAGAAACATTTAGATTATGTCATAAATGAACATATGTTTAGGAGAGTAAATATTCATACAGTTGCTCCTAAAACAATGCTCTTTGCACTTCTAAATCTTAATTTTCACTCCTAGAGATATCTTTCCATATGAAATTTATTGACATGCCCTATAATTATTTAAGGTAAAAAATAAAGAGAGGAACATCATAAAAAAAAACCAATGATTAAAAAACCTAATCGATATAGTCAATTCAACCGTAAAACCTTGAATTATCTAGCTTTTTGGTTTAGTTTTTAACTTTTTGATTTGATTTACTTAATAACTATTGCTATTAAAAATCAATAAATTTATTAATTAATTGTTCAATTTTTGTAAATTAATAATTTCTTATAAAGAAAAAATAAATCAATTAATTTTCATTTAACAATTTTTTAATTAAACTTCAAATTCTTTAATAATTAAGGACAATCTCTTTCAACCGTATCTTAAATTCTTTAATTTTATTTAATCTTTAACTAGTTTTATGACAATCTAATACCGATTAAACCTTTTTAACCATAAACCTCTTGTCTTACCAATTTATCTTCTAATCTAATTTTTAAAACATTTAAAAACAATTCGTCTTAATCAACATCCATCTATCCTACAATTACAAACCAAGAGTTTCATTTAACAACACTTCATAAATAGTTTAACTGTAATTTCGAAAAAGTGACAACCTTATGTATGATAAACTTGTAATTTCTCAAAGCTTGGTACAACAACACTTAACTAATTGCATGATCTTTGGAAAATGTCCTTAATATGTTTGGTTTGTGAAAATCTCTATAATCAAGTTTTCATCTTTGTGTATAACATCGTTGTACATCACCAAATTGAAAGAAGTTCTCCTAACTATTTCATAAGAAATAACATAATACGCCTTTTGATTTTTAGAATTAGATCATTAAAACACATATTCTAGGGAATATTTCCTTAGAATCTTGTAAATAGATATGATGTGAAAACTAATACCCTATGTAGTTTTTTATTTTTCATTATATCTTTCATTAGTTAGGAACATTATATAAGAGAAAATTAAGAAAATCATTTAAAAGTTCTTTTTTCATTCCTTGCTC
The DNA here is from genome assembly GCA_027568895.1 of Erythroxylum shatona. Lineage (NCBI taxonomy): Eukaryota > Viridiplantae > Streptophyta > Magnoliopsida > Malpighiales > Erythroxylaceae > Erythroxylum > Erythroxylum shatona. The sequence goes on along the minus strand of JAOSBK010000204.1, from coordinate 27,371,708 downwards.
TTCTACATTACTCTGGTATATGTACTAATGTGAAAATTGGAAAAATGGAAACACCTTCATCTTCATCAGTGCTAAGTGGCAACTTGATTTTGTTATTACGGAACTCTTAGATGTCATTGTATAGTTTAAAATTATTGACAATTTCATGAATTATTTGCTTAATCTTTTTATTCCCTTGTTATAAGCTTCTTCTGATGTTGTATGTTAGGTACTTGATTGCAATAAGTGCAACATCAACATTCTATTCTATAGTTTCTAGTTATAGATTGACTTAGCATTTTCATAACCAAGTTAAACTTTAGAAGAAATTAATTATTTCAGTGTAGTCATTATAGGGTGAAATTTGTCATTCCATATTGGCATTAACAAATAAGAGTTCACATGAATGGTTATATTGTGGACTATATTGCTTAATCAATATGTTTTTTGAGCATATGTTATTTTATGATATTATAGACTGATTTATTTTTATTTATTGCTATAAATGGAAAGGCTAGTATAAAGGTATTTGGTGGTGGACATTTTAATTAGGAATGTACACTAAATTATATAAGTGAGACACATGAAAATTTTAACAATATGGACCTAAGAGTATGTGAACTAAAGAGAGGTATCTAAAATGGATGATATATTATGCTACACAAATATTGATAGTATATGGGATTTTATTCTTGAAAAGGGGTTAGGTAATGGTTTGAAGAGGTTAGAGTCCAATTAAGTGAATTGAATATGATAAAATTGTTAGAGGTGCACATTATAATTTATGTTTATTTAGATCATATTGTTAAATTGATACCATTCACACCTATGTTAATGGGGCAACATAATTAGCATGAAATTGAGGTTTTTATTGATTCACAAGGTGATACTAGTGTTGGTGTTGATTTGTGAGGTGATCTGGGATATGTTGGTGTTAACTTGGAAGGTGAGTTAGGAGATGTTCATGTTGATTTGGGAGGTGATTTAGATGTTGATGCTAATTTAGGAAATGATAATGTTGATTTATGAGGTGATTTAGGAGATATTGGTGTTGATTTTTAAGGTGATTTAAGAGATGATGGTATTTAATTAGGAGGTGAAATTGATATTGCTATTGATGTTGGTGGTGGTGTCAATTTAGGAAATGATATGGGAGATGTTGTTGTTAATTTGGGAGGTGATATTGGTTTTGATGTTGATGTTGATGGTGGTGTTACTTTAGCAGGTGATGTGGGAGATGTTAGTGATGTTGATGCTGATGTCAATGGTGGTGGTGGTAGTGATTTGGATGGTGGAGGTAATTTGGGAGATGAGGAATCAACTAGTGGCTCTGAATTGAGTGATTATGGTGATTTTGATTTAGGTGATTCTGATGGAGGTGATTTTGAGTGTTTTTTATCAAAATATGACTAACAAAATTTAAATGATTATGACTAAGATTTTGACATTAGTATTGATACAAGTTATGATACAAAATACACCGTCTCTTTAAAACCTAGAAGTTTCTTAACTATTAATGAAAATCCTAGTGTTGAAGAACTAAATGCGACTCTATCATGACCTAGTCAAATTAATAAACATGTTCCTAGTGTTGTTTCAACTGAATGGTTATTAGGGTTGGTGTTTGACAATGTAAATTTCTTTAAAGATGTGATTGCTAATTATACGGCTGCAATGGGATATGAATTGAGGTTTAAAAGGAATAAAGTAAAAAGGATAAGATATTCTTACTCCCAAGGCTGTCTATTTAAGCTATATACTTCATTTGAGAAAAAATATAAATGCTTTAAACTCAAAGCTAAGGCATGCATGTAATCTAACCAATTAGCTAAACTGGTCACATCTAATTTCACTTTTAAGACATTACAAGGGAAAATCCTAGATAAACTGAGCATTAAAATTAAAAAATGGTTGAAAAATGTAAGGAGAAATTTTTTTTAAGTAAGGGAGAAACTATATCTATCAGTTAATTCTAGTATAAGCAAGTATGAAAGGAGAAAATTTCTTAAAGAAAAAGCAAAAGAGCATTATAATGAATATGGAAAGTTTTATAGTTTCAAATATTCCTAAGTTAAAAGAAATGATTCCAACTTTTATAACCAAGCTTAAACTTATAAGGTATGAAAATATGTTGGTGCTCAAGAGAATGAATATACGATTTGATGTTATAAAGAAATAGTGGAAGAAGTTACAACCTATAATCAATATGGATGAATGTTTTGTAAAGACAAAATACTAGATATAACTTCCAAATGCCATAGGAATTGATGGCAATCGAGGAATGTATCGCATTACATAGGCAATTGTTAAGTTAGAGAATATTGAGAATTAAACAAGGTTTGTTAAAAAGTTAACCATTTATGTATAGCTTGGAGATGGTGAAGGAATCACAAAGGTCCATAAAGCTATAAAGTCACCTAATTAGTTACAATGGAAGACCACCGTGTTTGGATGCTACCATTACTGATATTAAACATATAGGATGGGATCTATGTGACGATAAATATTAAACAAAAACTCCCTAATACAATCCCCATTATGAAGATTGGCATTAATGATAAATTGAGGGAAGCAAAAGTAGGAGTCAGCTATCAATGGGAACTATCTATAAAGGAACAAAAAACTAGAAACCTATATGTAGAATTTTTAACACAGGTGAGTATAAAGAGCTAACAAGCAAAGAAAGAGAGGAAAAAATGGTTACTACTATTTCAACTACTTTAGTTGCATAAAACTTATGAAAATATTAAGGATAACTATTCCTAAAGTACTTAAACTTTTAGGATTTTTTCAATCTAGTACTCAAGCTTATAAATTTTCAATTAAATGGTCAACCTTTTAAAACCTTGGCAATTTAGTTCAAAAAATTAGTTCCATTACCCATTACCCAATCTGAATAACCCATAACCATACCCAATAACATAAATACCCATTACCAATATACATAAGTTTTTGTTGTTTGAATTAGAAATTAGTGTTAGGATTTGATAGGAAGAAAACTAGGAGAGGCTCGATTAGTTTAAATCAGGGACTTTTATGATGCTTGTGAAGATGATCTCTTACTCTGTCTTGATCCGAATTTTAATAGCTTAAGTATGACAAACACGCTTATAATCCAGTCCTAAAGAAAGCAATAAGCTTGCAGAAAATTCATAAAAGTTGATCCATTAGGTCTTAGTCTTTGAGACGCCAACTTTGTAAGTAACTCCATAAACAAAAATCGATAAGTATTATCTCTAACATACGCTAAAATTAGTGTATTATAGGAAATAAGATTCTTATGGGGCAATCTATCAAATAATAATTGAGCCTCTATGATTGATACATTGAGTGAAGATTGTTACCGAGATACAAAGTGTTATGACCCGGTACCACGTTGGGCCTATAATAACTGCTGTATAACCGAGCTAAGGACACTCATGGTATCCTTAATTCGACTATGCAAGGCTAACTGAATATCTTTTTAATCTCTTTATTTTTGAAAAATTTAGGCAGTACAATAGAAAATCTCAAAAAGCTACAAACAATTTCAAACACACTTCTATATTCCCATCCAACCACAACTTCAGGACTTTAAAGTCCACTCAAGGCAATCTCAACAACAGTATTAAAAAATTCATACATAAAGTCACTTATAAAACATAAGGCAATCAAAAATTAACTTACAAAATCATAAAGCATATCTACATAAACAAAGTTCATGAGCCACTAGACCATAAAAGTATAAAATAGGAAACTACCCACGTGTGGCATTACTCCGAAAATGTCAAAAGACTCCACGATCCACCCGAAACTTCAAACTCACTAAATTAACCTGCATGGTTGGAAAGCAGGGGGGTGAGTATACTAGGTACTCAGTGAGCAGCAAAAACATATATCACAAATAGAATTTGATTCATACCAAGACAGTATAGATAACCTATAAAGTGAATATATATCACATAGAAAACTCATAGGCCCAGCCTATGACTTAACATATACTGGTTAGGAACTATATAGGCCTAGCCTATTAACCCACTCATCCGATGAATATAGGTTCCAGTTCCAGTACAAAAAAGCATAAAAACATCATATGTATAAATCAAATATCGATAGCAAAACCAATATCAGGATAAGCTAAAACAATCATGTGTGACACCACTAGTTGGCCAAACTAATATGCACATCCACCAATACTCGGTGTTGGCACGACTTTTATCTGTGGTGAGTCTGGACTACAATCAATAAGAGCATCATGACCTCAGATGATGACCTTGTCGGTGTCCAGACCCTAGGTGTAGAATCACCCGCGAGTCCAGTAGAAAGCTATCGATACGATGACTCGACTTTCATATACTAGCGATAAGGACACGAAGGTCGCTTAATTAGTTGTGCCCAGCACACGATTGGCCAATTGTTTTCTCACCAATCACAAAACAAATCATGTCCAATTATTAAGTATAAAATCAAGTCAGGCACCATACTTTTATTTATTGGTCCAACTGATAAAATAAAATCGTGCCATGACTCTAAGCCATAGAGAACAAATACATGCAGAATAAATGACTCAGTTATGCTTATGTAAATTTCCAAAACATTATCTCATGAAATAAAAGCCATCTTTGTACTCCAAATGCAAAGTTGTTCAAAAATGTAGTTTCAAAAAATAAAACATTGTCCTTTACATTTCAAGTTCAGATTGGTGGAAAAACAATATCATTTCTCAAAATACATAATTAAAACATCAACTATACTCTAAGTGCAAAGAGTTATTAAAAACAATGTCATTTATTAAATACCTAAGCATATTAGCATCATTTGAAATTCAAGTCTACCATACGTTGACTAAGTTTAAAATTCACATAAAAGTCATCATGCTTGTCTTAGGATGTTCTAATCCTATTTGAGAAATATGGCTTCCCCAACTCACCTCAAAGAAGATATACTCTCTCTTAACTACAATAATCCTCAGTACAAGCTCCCTAATTTACGTCTCTCGAGTCTTTATACATAAAAAGACATACAATGAAATTACTATTTTAAAATAAATTTCATATTTATACACCATCACATTAGCTTCTCTTTTGCATTTTCTAAGGCATTTAATGCCTTTAATCCAAACTTACTCATTTTATAACATAATTAAGCACATCTTTATCCAAGCATATTAGGCCATTATTCATCAATTCAAGCAACAATTCAAGGTCACTCTAAATAAACATGAAAGCCTCTTTCCAATGCACATCATCAAAATCCTTAAACCCTAATCCAAGTTCACTTAGGCATTTTATCAAACACCTAAAGGCATAAACTTGAAAGCCTCCTTCTAATGTACTTCCTCCTTATTTTCCATCATCAATTCACCTCATACATACATAATTAACATCTTAGGATTCATTTAGACCATCAATTTCAAAAGATATTCAACAATTCACAAACTTTCACCTAAAGGGGACAATTTCGATTTTGAATTTACGAACCCTCTCCATGATACATTCCATTCATCTAAACAATGTTTCGTTCATATTCAAGAAACAACATATTTTAACACAAACTCAAAATCATAATGTAGAGATAGATGAGACAAAATACACTTAAACCTTCCTTTAGTGATATCTTCAAATCCTTTCAGATTTTCTCAAATCTAATGACAGATTTGAGTTCTATGACCCTAAATTAGCTTAGAACACCTTGATTGAGGTTAAAGAATCAAAAAGAAGGATGAATTTTGATGATGACCAAAACTTCCTCTTCTTCCTCTCTTTTCTCCTTTCTTCTCCTTTCTTTTAATTAAAACAAAACGTCTTAAGTCCTTAGAAATGTGATGCATGGCCATAAGTGAAAGAAGAGTCTAGAATATTGACTTTTCTTTGACCAAATGGGATGAAATTACCATTTTGACTTTAGCTTATGTGAAATTATCATTTTAGCCTCCAAACTTTCCTAAATTTGCAATTAAGCTCAAAGTTCAGGAATCACTAAAATTTTTATTTTTATTTTGGTCCTTGGATTATTGAGAATTATACTTAAGCCCTTTAACTTTATAAAATTACAAATTGGTCCTCCAAGAATTGAAAATTTATAATTAAGTCCTTTAATTTTTAACAATTTTTGCAAATAAGCCCTTATATATATCAACTTTTTCAATTAAGCTTTCTAAGTGTCCAATAAGTCTATAAATCATGTCTAATCACCTCTAATGCATTAGAACTCTTTTAATTTAACCACCATGGTCATATCCATCCAATGGACTCAGTTTTTCATACTTAAAAGCTTATTTGTCAGAAATCTCCAAGATTTCACATACTGATGAACCCTAAGTTCCTGTAAGGGCATATAACGTTATAAATCATTGACATACATACCAAAAGGATTCAAATTCATCTTTGAACTCATATACAACCATGTATATATATCAATATACTGTAGTTAGAGTTACAAGTCCTCCCCTCCTCAAAAGAGTTTGGTCTTCGAAACTCCAAAGTTAAGAACACAAATAAATGGGGGTACTAACGTCTCATAGTATCCTCAAGTTCCCCTGTCATCTCCCCAACCATCAAGCTAACCTAAGCTTATGTGGAATGTTTACATCCTTTTCTTCCTAATGTTTCTTTATGAACAAGTTGTCTTCTTTTAATCACAACTCTCTCTAAAAAAAAACCAATTACCATGATTCTTATGCCCCCTGAAAGTAGACTTCCATTAGTCTTAATATATCAAAAAATTACATAAACAACATCTCCCTTTAGAATATAATCTCCATCCAAATTATGTCCTATTTTTGATAAGAAATAGACTGGCAACCGATACTCAACCCTCCATAAATCATTATCAATACATCTTCTGTTGGACCCCGATTTTTGAGTGAAATTTAGAAATATTAAATGAAATTCACTGATTGTTTTTGAATATGAATTTTGTTATAGATGTTCTGTGCCTTAAGAAAATTTATGAGAAAAGAATTATTGGATGTTAATGTTTTTGATAAGTGTGGAGATTTGTATAGTTTATGAAA